>CM065426.1:75861005-76247397 GCA_033060865.1 Dorcus hopei | reverse complement strand
CACAACCATTTTACCGGGAACTATATTGTTGTAGCTTTGTGCAATAATTGTAATTTACACAATGTCGCGTTAAAATATTATTCCCGTGATTTTCCACAATTTATCTCATTACGATAGTCACTTTATAATAGAGAAGCGCTGGCAAACGTAAACGATGAAAATGTAGAAATTTTAGCAAACACAACTGAAACACATATCTGGTTCTCGAAAGGGTAGGCGATGTTGAAATTACGTTTCTTAGATTCGTTTCGTTTCATGCCCTCGTACTCTTGAAACATTAGCGAAAAATTTGAAACCAGAACAAATAAAGTTCATTACACAAAAGCGTTTCCGAATCGATTCTTATAAATTAGTAACTCGTAAAGGATGTTTTCCGTATGATTACGTGAATTCTGTTGACAAATTGGAAGAGACCAAGTCTTCCCGATAAATCTGACCTATTTTATAATAAATTACATGGCGAAAACGTCAACGATGAGGATTACCAGCACGCCGTAAACGTTTTGGCAACACTTTCAATGTAAAACTCTCCGGTGAATACGCGGACTTGTGTTTAAAATTGACGTATTTCTATTGGCAGACATTTTTGAAAATTTTAGAAAGTGTTTTCAAAACTTACGGGTTAGATGCGTGTGGATTCTTCACAGCTCCCGGGCCTATCATTTTCGGCGGCCCATTAAAACAACAAAGAATTGAACTTCCCCTTTTACGAACTTGTCGATATGAGTTTTATTTATAGAAAAAGGTTTACGCGGCGGTATAACTCCAAGTTAGTTCCCGATATGCAAAAGCAATTCTGTACACATAGGGAACCGATTTTCGACCCTGATAAGGAAGTGCGCGAAATTATTTACGTGAACGCGAACGGACTCTATTCTTACGCGATGACGACAAAATTACCGTGCGACAACTTTCAACTGGGTGAAAGTGACGAAAAATTAACGAATCTTTTAGAAATGCTCAGTACGACCGACATTGACTGTTCGATGTATTACGGGGATGAAACAGGTAAATCTTGTGTTTTAGAAGTTGACTTAGAATATCCTGAAGATTTTGCACGATTCCCATATTTTTCCATTTTGTCCGGAACACATATCCACCACAGGTAAAAGGACGACAAAAATTAATACTAACTTTATGTAATAAAGAAAAGTACGTCCTCCATTTTAAAGCGTTTTACTTCAAAGTTTAAAACACGGCTTAAAATTAAAAACAATTCATCGTGCGATAGAAATTTGACGAGAGCAATTGGTTAGAAAAATACATTAAATTAAATAGCGATCTGAGGGCAAAATCTACGAACGCTTTCGATAAAGATTTTTACAAGGGCATGTCGAATATGGTTTCCGGAAAACTTTATGGAATCTGTACGCAAATACAGAAATATCATTGTTGACAAAATGCGAAATCCGCTGAAAAATATATTAGTCAACCAAATTTCCAAAAAGCTACGATTTTCAATGAGAATCTGGTCGCAATTAGACGCTGAACAAATTATCCGTGAAATTTGATAAACCGATCTACGTTGGTATGGCAGTCCTTGACTGACATTTTCAAAAACAGTCATGTATAGTTTTCTTTTATGATTACATCAGAGAAAATGTGGAGCCACTTATTTAATGTCCTGACAGTATGTTACACGGACACGGACAGTTTTATTTTTAAGTTCTCTCAAAACATCCGAACAATCTCTAAGTATTTATGAAATTATAAAACGGGATGCAAAAGAAAATTTTTGACATACTTCAGATTACGCCGCAGATAACCCTTTCGGAATACTCTGCTGGTAAATAAGAAAGTTATCGAAATTGAAATTTAAAGAGCGAACTGTGCGGACAGATAATAACAGAGTTCATTGGAATTAGAGCTAAAGTTTACGCCATCAGAGTGGGAAAAGAAGTAAAATTTAAAAAATTGAAGGGCGTAGGTCGTTCAGGGTTTAAAAAAATAACTTTTCAGGAGTTATTATGACTGTTTGTTTTGATAACCAAAAATTAATGTCAAAATTCAATAGCATCAGGTCAATAAATCATCAATTGTGTAACCGTTACCATAAATAAAACTACCTTAGATGCTCAAGATGACAAACGACATTACGATCTTATGTAACGGACATTCATTCATTGCCGAACTGGGACATTATAAAATTAAAAATGAAATTGTATATGGTACATTTTGTAATTATGTATTAAAATTAAATTATATGTAATTTGTAATTATATTGTTAATGTTAGTAAAACATTTTGTATTATACATACGTAAGTAAAACTGTATTTTATTTTAGAATTTTTATTTAAGACGTTTTACAATTATACCACAGGCACGTCGGAATCGTTTTTTTCGTCCGACCTCTGCTCGCGGAAATGCGCACGCCCGAGGACCCATTTTTTCGAAATTGCCGCCGCCGCTCTGCGTGCAGCGATCTATATGCTCCCGCGCGCGTAGAAACCTACCGACGCGAAACGCACTCCGAAGATGGACGCCGGCGATCGTCGCTTTCGCAATTCGTCCGCCAGAATGGACACCGCCAGAAGCCAACCAACATCGCATCCGTGTTCGACGAAAAATAAAACTGACATCCTTCTACGCCGCGCGTCATTGTATTATTACACATTTCGAACCGATACGAGCAACTGACCGAACGGTCGAGAGCGGCTTCAGGTGGACGCCTCACGAAACGTTTCTCGAACGGGTTCGAATCTCTCCGGACGGAGGAAAAAATTGACGCAACCAGCATCGCATCCGTGATTCGACAGAAAAAAATAAGGACATCATTCGCCGCGCGTCTGTCGTTAATATTACACATCTCGAACGGATACGAACAAGTGACTCAACAGCCGAAGCGGCTTAGGTGGACGGCTCCAGGAACGTCGTCAGGAACGGGTTCGAATCTCTCTCCGGACGGAGGAAAAAATTCCGCAGCGGAGCGCCGGTGGCGACACCGACGGACAATTCCCGAACTAACGCTCCGACGACGCAGCGCCACACTGCGCATCTGGCGGACAATTTCCGAACTAACGAAAATGGCAGCAGCAGCGCCGGAGGCATCGGCACCGGACAATTTCCGAACTAACGAGAATGGCAGCAGCGCCGGTGGCATCTGGCGGACGGACGCGCCAGAACTACGTTGTCCGTCCGTCTCTCTCTCTGGAGCTCCATCTCACTCTTTACCATGGGCTCAGATGAGGCAGAAAACTGGACCGGAAGTCAATGCATTTCAAATGGGGAAAAAAAGGGTGTGGTCTGCTTTTTATATCTACTTATAAGTAAAGAACTGAAGAGAGATATGATAACGTTACCGGTCCGACACATCTCATACGTCACCACGTAAAACTTATCGATCCGACTCCGATAAAACAACGTTATCCTCCTCATGTAACCCAGCCATTATAAACTCGGGAAATAGAGAAAATGGAAAAGGAAGGTATAATCGAAGTAGCCCATGGTCCGTGGAGCTCACCGATAGTTATCGTCCCTAAAAGATGGTAAACCCCGTTTCTGCGTGGACTTCAGAAAAGTCAATACAAAAACAGAAAAAGATGTGTATCCACTACCACTGGTCCAAAGCCACTGAAAGGGTTCCACAAACCAGAACGCGACAGAGAGAGCCCACAAACTGCTTAGCGGTCTGCGGTGGCACGGCCTCAACACCGCGCAAACCATACCGTTCATTATTAACTATTTTGCACTAACATGGGATGTTGAATATGATGTTATAGAAGAAGGATTACTTTTAAGCAGCTTTGTTGGAAGAAGATGTACAGAAAAAGGCAGGTAGTTCAATTTGTATTATCAACATGTCATTTTTGAAAAACAAACAATATAATTTTTGGTTAAACAACCAGAATTAAAAAGACTTCTTTAATAATTCACTCCGTTATTGAGCGTCATTTTTACCATGCGATCAACGGCCAAGCTGAGCAATCTGCGTTGTAGCCGCGGCCGCGCACATTGGGGGGCTTAGACGCTGCACAGGCCGCGTTTGTGAGCGTCAAACCGCGTCGATATGGAAGCTGTCATAAACATGCTGTTGCCGCGTTGGGAACGCCACCGCCGGCCGCTACCGTAGCCGCCACCGCGGCCGCTTCGGTTTGTGGAACCGCTTTAATAACAATAATAATAATATTTATTTGTCATTTGGTCTTGTAAAAAAAAAAAGACATTGACATTGTCCAAAATCAATACATACATATATCCAACTTTATTAAATACAAGAGACGTCCACTTAACTCAAAAACGAGCAAATTTGAGTTATAATTATAAGTGAAAATGTACTTTGTGTTACCTTTTAACTGCTAGACAGTCATATCTGTACTTTAAAAACTCGCCACCAGATGGGACCAATTTTCATTTGTGGCCATCTTATTACCTGTATTTTCAAATTGCAGCAAAAACTGCTATTATCTCAGTTGTGAATCTATGCTCTGACATTGTGGTAGTGTGTGGATAGTTTCTGCAATATAGTAATGTTATGTTTACCATTATTTTGCTTTGAAGGTAAGAATTGGAACTTTGTTGTTGTTGTTTATTATAATGTGGGAGGAACGTATTATTTAGACTTATGACGTTATGCACTAGATAATGAAGATGATTAAGGTTTATGTCATTTTGAAATGTGACGTTATTACATTTAAAATAATGTTTCTTTAAAATTATTTTTTCATATGACCGCCAATACTGTACACAAAGGAATAGACGATTCAATTCAGATTAACAATTTTTACTTAAAAAGATTTTACTTGACGTTCTTACTGCAAATATTGTACACAAACTCTTTGAAACACTTCATAACATTTTTGCTTATGTCATTATTTCTATAATAATAATAATTACTTCAGTCGACTTTGTGTGTCAAATTTTGAGAAGTTTTTCAAGCAAGATTTTAAAGTTTCGTTTATGTTAGTTTCAGCTACCTAAAATGAGTTCTCGTGGCAAAATAATGTGCCTGCTTGTTGAAAAAGCACAGAACGCGATTACGGAAGCTACGGCAAATGATGTCTTAACTTGCGGGGAGCCTTCAAAAGAATCAGGTATCTATGAGTTCTTATGAATTACATTTTTTTTTATATACAGGGTGTTAATAAAAAAAACTGTACACCACCGTTTTGGCAGGTGATACTAGAGGTCAAAACAAGAAAAAAATTCTAATAAACCCATATCCAATTCCCAATACAGAGGTGTCCACGCCATGTGTTCCACTCTTCTAGAATTTTTATTTTTTTTTTTTTTACATAAAATTCAGGGAGCGATAGAATTAAATAAAAAGCTGAATTTTCCGACCATATCACTGGCCACCATGTAGGACTTCCCGGTTTCGCCGGAAGTGATATCAACTTCCTTATTTTAAATGGAACGCCCTGTATGTTTTACATATTTGGAATCTACAAGATTATTATGGGTCCGGCTATGTATCACTTGGTAATTTGGTTTTCATGACAACGAAAAAAAAATTTTTTTTTTGTTTTCAGTATGCAAAGCTATGTATGGTGTATTTACGTTCTAATGCGACCAAGTAATTCGAGAAAACAACTTCTTTTGATTGCGCTTTGGTTTATTAACATTTTTACAGCATGTAGAAATTTTCATTAGGTCGTAAATTGTTATTTTTTAAACGGAACCTCTTGCGTTTTTTATTTTAGCCTTTGCTCAAAAACATTTTTAGAGAAATGATATTAAAAAATACCTTATATGCTTTGGTAGTTGATAGTAGACATCAACACAAGAAAAACGGTTAAATGTTAAACTCAGTGACTTTCAAAATATGAGATCTTGATTCAATTTTGATGAAACTAATTAAAAATCAGAACATGATAAAACAAAATTTTTCCTATTTTTGGAGTGGTAAATACTTATTAGCTTTGCTTTATTAAGTAAGTTTAGTTTCGCAATGTGGTTTACATTCACTTCAGCGGCATACGCCGATATGCATTTATGTTATGGCGAAGCTCGTCAAAGAAATTCCCGTGAAGCCAGACGAATTCATCAGCGGAGATATCCTCTAAGGCATACCTATTCCGAATCATCGAAACTTTTTCAAGAAGTCGACCGCAGACTTCGAGAAAAAAGAGTTCTTTAAACCACGAAAATCAGACGGTGACAGACATCGTACAGTTCGTACGCAAAAGCATCGAAGAGGCTGTTTTGGAAGCTGTAAATGACAATCCTCGTATGTATAGTACCAGTAAGTAGTATCATGTGTTTGTTGTGGCAAACTCTTAAAAACAATCACTTCATCACATCATCTCCAAAGTTCATCATCTACAGTTAGAGAGAGACTGCCGTCCGCGCATCCAGTTTGCCAATGGCTGTTAGAAGAAACTTAACATAAATCCAGATTTTCTTATTACAATTATGTTTTACGGACGAAGCTTGCTTTACTCGCGATGGAGTTTTCAATTTTCCATATATATGCTAAATGGTCCGATGGAAATCCTCATGGAGTTCTTGTTACGAAATCATCATTTTGGATTTTTCACTGTAATATCTCTGGAGGCAGGCGTTGTGCGTTGGTGATTGTTTACTATTTGACCATTTCGTTTGCGCAAAATCGGTTGAATGGTGAATCCTCACTGAATCTTTTACATGATAGTTTAAATGAACTTTTTGTTTGCAACAACAAGGACGACAGGTCGGACAACTTCTGTGATAATTTTAGTGTGTTAAAATTCGTTATTGATTGTTCGATTGCTTTTTTAATTAAACCATACTTCAAATACCACTGAATATTGAACCTGGGTTTTATTACATTTTTTTGTTTTGTTCTCTGCTATTACTATCACGTGCTAAAGTGTGTAGTTTTTATGTTGACAGTTGTATATCGGCAGCGATGGCTTTTATTTTTTCAATTAAGCTGCAAAATGCCATCCCAATTTCATTGCAAGAGTTGATAAAGAATTTAAAAAATAACCCTCTATTTGGTAAATCAGTGTATTAAAAAAAATGTTCTATTAAACTACGCTAAAAAAATGCAAGAAGTTCCGTTAAAAAAATTACGACCTAATGAAGAATTTCACATGCTGCTAAAGATGTTAATAAACCAAAGTGCAACCAAAGAAGTTGCTCTCTCTCGAATTACTTGGTCGCATTAGAACGAAAATACACCATACATAGCTTTGCATACTAAAAAACAAAAAAAAAAATTTTTCATTGTCATGGAAACCAAAATTACCAAGTGATACATATTCGGTCTCACAATGATCCGTAGATTTCAAATATGTAAAAATATACAGGGCGTTCCATTTAAAATAAGAAAGTTGATAACACTTGTGGCGAAACCGGAAGTCCTATGGTGGCCAGTGATATGTCGGAAAATTCAGCTTTTTATTTAATTTAACGCTTCCGAATTTTATGTAAAAAATAAAAATTCTAGAAGAGTGAACACATGGCATGGACACCTGTATTGAGAATTGGATATGGGTTTATTAGAATTTTTTTCTTGTTTTGACCTCTACTATCACCTGCCAAACGGTGTACAGTTTTTTTATTAGCACCCTGTAGATAAATACAATACTATCAAACAAATTAAAACCTATTGAGAATTGATTTTATTTTAATTTTCTTATAATAAATTATTAAAACGGACACTTGAACTTCCCACGATCTACGTTTCGTGAAACGTAGAGCGATCGTGCGGATTCAAGTGTCCGACTAATTTATTATACAATTATCATCGGACAAGAATCTACTTGAATTTAATTTTCTTGTTTATACAGGAAATTCCTTGGAAAATCAAAATATCTTAAGGTGTTCAAAAACTTCTACATCATCATCCTCTAGTTCTTTATCCTCTGGTTCTTCATCTACCGGAAGCAGCGAATCATCGTCTGAAGATTGTGATGATATTATTAACGACAATTTGTATATACCTACAAAAAGTGATGCGGAGAGTGAAAATGAAGACTATTCTGATAATCACAACAAAGAGAGCACTTCTTCCACAGGCGACAGTATTTCACATTCAAATACCAATAGTAATATTTCATCTACACCTACTCAAGACAATGTAATTTTGGTGAGTCCTCTCAAGAAAGGTGTTAAACGAAAAAAAAAATACAGAAAATTGGAAGAGAAATCTCTTAAAGAAATTCAGAAATACAGGTGAAGCATATGAAACTCATACAAAGAACAAAAATATTCGAGAACGAAGGCAAATAAAAGCTCCCTGCGGAGAAATGTAAGTGCAGTGTTCATCTAAGTTTGGTCAAGAAGAAAGAGAACAGCTTTTCTCAGCCTATTGGTCATTGGGTCATATTGAGAAACAGAGACAGTTTATCAACAATTCTATGACTGCTATTGTACCAAGATACCAATACACTCGTGTTGGAGGTACAGGAAAATCACGACAAAACAATAATGCGTTCTACTTCATTAAAAATGGCCAAAAAGTCCGAGTGTGTAAGGTATTTTTTGAAAATACTTTAAACATAAATGATCGCACAATACGTACAGTACAGGAGAAACGAAATAAAGTGGCAGGTGTACTACTCGAACCAGATCAGCGAGGAAAACACGGCAAGCACAAGACGCTGGACCCGGCTATACGAGAAGGAATTCGAGAGCATATCAATTCCATTCCAAAAATTGAAAGCCATTATACCCGAGCAAATACGTCACGAATATTTATTGACGGTAGTCGCTCACTGGCAGACATCCACAGAGACTATGTAGCCAAATGTGAAGAGCGAAACACACCTTATGGAAGCTATGCGATTTTTCATCCAGTTGTTTACGGAGGAATTTAATATTTCGTTCTTTGTTCCTAAGAAAGACTTATGTGAAACTTGTGTGGCCTACGAGAACGCCGATAATGAAGAGAAAGAAAAACTAAAAGAGAAATACGATAGGCATTTGATCCGAAAAAAATCTGTCAAGAGAAGAAAAAGAAAGCGCGATAAGCAGAAGAATGACTTTAATGGCATTGTAGGAGTTTACGATCTCCAAGCAGTCATACAAATACCAAAAGGAGACGTTTCGGTGTTTTATTATAAATCGAAGCTAAACGTATTCAATTTAGCATTTATGACTTGCAAACAAATAACTGTGAATGTTACGTTTGGGATGAGTCCAACGCCCATCGAGGCGTAAATGAATTAAGGTACTTGTGTATTGAAATATTTGAGGAAGAAAGCTACCATGCCTGATGCCAGTAATTTTTACTCCGATAATTGCGTGGGCCAACAAAAAATAAATTTATGTTGGCCCTGTGCTTATATGCCATACGCTGCCTCGGTATAAAATCAATCTGTCATAAATACTTGATCAAAGGGCCATACGCAAAATGAAGGTGACTCGGCCCATTCGCTCATTGAAAGACAGGTGAAACGTCAATTAAGAGGTGGGGCAATTTATACACCTGACGGATTCATTGCAGCTATTCGAGCTGCAAAAAAACAAGGAATCTTTTTTGTACATGAGTTGTGCTATGAAGATTTTTATGATCCTGAAGGAACTTGCTTCCAACATTGGACCCATAAATATGACGAATTTAAAGCTCAATGATGTAAAAGTGATTAAGGTTGTAAGAGACTCTCCAAATTCGGTCTATTACAAAAATTCGTACAATGACGAATTTCAGGAGGTCCAAGTTATAAAAAAAAAAAACAAGTAAATTCCAACAAACTAATTTTAAAGCCTGCATTTAAAAATAAGCCTGGACTTGCAGAAAAGAAAAAAAGCGATCTTTTGGAGTTAGTTAATAAGAACCACATTCCAAAATACTATAAAAATTTTTATAGTAATTTATAATAATGTTAACCTGTTATAACAGTTTCTCTTACCTTTCATAAAATTGTTCTCAAGTTTATAATTTTTCAAATGTTGCAAATAAAAAAAATTATTTATAAGACATGGTGTGTCTATTATTTATTATTTATATCATTTTTACATCAACAGAATTTGTGAATAGTATCTCAACTTCAAATAATTGAATAAATTATTGTCATAAAAAAATAATTTTGTTTTCTAATTTGTACCAACAAAGTCATATGTGCAACTTATGACACATTTCAAACTTAGTTTATTTGGCAATAATGTCTCTAAAGTCTGACTGGCACGTGTTTAACAATTTCTGTAGACCTTCACAAGTTTGTGAAACAAATCAAAGTACTTTATTTAGTACCTCGTTTGATTACTATTTCCAAAATATACCAACAAAGGTTGCTAAAAAGTATGTAGTATTCCAATGAAAGTAAATCACAATTTAAATTCCGTTTATTTCGTAATAAGGTTTTGAGTTATGACGTTGTTGTATTTAATGAGCGATATAAAAATAACAAATAACGCAAGGTTACACAAATCAAAATATCAGATTTACACATTAAAAGCTATGAATATCACAAACATCGGTTTGAGAAGAAACAGAATGATATTAGCCAAATCTAAGAACTAAGATTACATTTCATATGTTATAAATAGCATCTAATTGTCACACTTTGAATTGATCAGGAATAAACTCATTTATATGATAGAAATTCTTTTCACGTAAGAAAGTTTTTAATAAAGTTCTTTAAGTTCGTGTCTTTTATTGATGGTGGTAGTGAGTTAAAGACTTTTATAGCTTTGTAATGCGCACCTCGTTGATAAAATGCAGATTTATGTCTCGGAATACTAAAGTTATTGCAGTATCTTATTGTCATATTGTTATACGTATCGGAATTTCGAGAATACATATGCTCGTGTTGTTTCATGAAGATACCTAATTCCAAGATATATAAACTAGGCAGGGGTAAAATTCCTAATTGTTTAAATAGTGGTCGACATGGAGTACTTACTGGCACTCCACATATGATTCTAATAATTCTTTTTTGCAGTACAAATATATTCATGATGTGACTGCATGAACCCCAGAATATCAGACCTTAACGCAATCGAGATTCAACATATGCAAAATAAAATGCTTTTAAAGATTCTAAACCTACACTAGTTCTTAAATTCATCAAAGCATAAAATACTGAGCACTATTTTTTTACTTAAGTTACTGCAATGCTGCTCCCAATCAAGTGAAGAATCAGCATGGAGTCCTAAGAAGTTAACGACATTTGACACTGGTAAAGATGAATTATTATGTTTGGCGTATATACTATAATCAGTTGACTGTTTTCCAAATGTCATTATATTCGTCTTTTCCATATTGAGACGCAGGTTATTCGATGCATTATAGCAACTACATTAGAGCTCATTTTTGAGACACTAGCAATATGTTCGTCAGATACAATTGAAGGCATTATTCCAAAAACCAGACAAGTCCAAAATATCTGGTTTACAAGTTGTCGCTATTCTATATACTTTCAGACAATAGCTATCTAGTGGTATAATATGCGTTTTGTGTAATGTTCCTTGTCTGCACAGCTATCACAAAGTCAGACGAAGCATAAATATTTTGTATAACATTTTAGAATCGCCACAAACGTCCCAGTTGTGATAGTTGCATTGAACTTTCTCTAGTCATATTTTAACGTTGTTATATTCTTCCTTCATGTGAATTGGATGTGCAACCAATTTCTCTCTGGTGTCTTCGACACCAAGGGCACCCAGGCGTCAGCCCATCTCCCATTGAGAAATGGCCAGCGGGACGCCGTCCGGCACGGTGCTCCCGCTGTCCACCAGCTATGACACTGCCACTAGGAGACCAACGCCTATGAGGGGGACCGGCCGGGACCGGTGGGCTCCCCCTCCCCCTAGCACTCATGTCAGCAAGGTTTCCCTAGCTACGTTTGATGAGTAACCGTCGAGAACGCTTACGCGAATCTCTACCACACATCTCATACTAACCCC
The DNA here is from genome assembly GCA_033060865.1 of Dorcus hopei. NCBI lineage: Eukaryota > Metazoa > Arthropoda > Insecta > Coleoptera > Lucanidae > Dorcus > Dorcus hopei. Next base: position 76,235,625 of record CM065426.1, on the reverse strand, counting down.
AGCATCCATTACCCATACACGTATGGGATAGGGCAGCTAGACAGGTTAGTTTTAAGGGTAACAGGCGTGTGGTCTGCATCGGTTCTCGTCTCGGATCCTAGGCTTCAACACAACGGGGTCCGACACATCAAACGATGGCTACCTACAACTCATCTCGGATACTAGTGCCCCGTGCTATCGGCCCGACACCTCAAGCACAGAATACTAAACAATCAGAAGTGACTCTCTGTGTCGGCACCTTTGACATCTAAAATCCGTTTTTAGAATTGGCGGCCATTTTCTTGGGCTAGAACGCAGGACTGGACTAAAACTAAAATGCCAAAAATCGGAAGCGTATTTAATGATTTTCATATTTTTCCATTTAAAAAGTTATAAGTATACAGGATTAATGAAACCAGATAATTAAGTATTGTTAATGTAAATATTAGGTCTGTTCCATTTGGCAGAATTTCAAGTTCTGAATCGTTCAAATCATGCACAGTATGAAATTTATATCCAATTTTGTGCACTGCTCATGCTCAGTAGGATTTTGAACGGTTTAGAACTTGAAATCCTGACGAATAGAACAAACCTATTTTCAAATCATTATAAAACAATATCAACATAACCACCACTGACAATCTAGTCTTTATAAGTGTTTTTTTTATCCTGTTATTTAATAAAAAGTTAGTCAATCAAGGAAATTTTACAGCAATAAAACAAACAAACATAAAAAAATGTTTATTGATGTTTCCAAATGATATGTTTTTGATTTGAACGGGACGTTTTAAAGTTTCTATTTATATATTTTAGTGAATAAAAAAGCTTAATTCTAGTGTACAATTTTTTTAAATATACCGGGTGTTTCAGTGAAGATGCACCAAACTCGGTATGTTGGTAGATATCGTAAAAAGAAATAAAAGTTTCCTATAATATATTTTTTTTAAATGAATAAGTTTTGAGATAATCGAAGGGAAAGGAGAATCGTATATTTTTAAAACGTACAATAGATGAGAGCGGCCCGAATTCTTAACCTGCCTTAACGTTCGTGTGGCTCTTTGTACCGCATAAACTGTCGCGTCTCAGATGCTATGATGAAACACATTTACACCGTTCTCGTTCGCGTTGTATGGAAGAGTAGGTTATTAATCGGTGTACTTTATACTTTTCATTTTTTTAAGTTTATTAGTGTATGTTTGTGCATGTGTTGGTGCATTTGCGATGAGCGATTTTACGTTTCAAGAGTACGCGGATATGCATTTGTTATACGGGGAATGTCGGGGAAACGCCGATTGGCATCACATCTGTACGCGGAACTGTTTCCTAATCGTGAACGACATCCGCATTATCAAATGTTTGTCAAGTTAGCTCAGCGACTACGCGACTCAGGCTCTTTTTTACCTGAACAAGGAGTAAGGAACAAATTTGATGTAATTACGGTTTGCATAAATGTTAGTGTGACGAAAACGAACGCTAAATGCACATTCTTTCAAAGTGTTCACCTTTAACACGAATTGCGGTCAAGGGCAGAGTTAAAAGCCTCTCATAATTTTTTTCGTTTACGATAGATGTTTATTGTCTTCTTTCAGCCGCGTGCCATTCATAAAACAATTTAAATCGCTCGTATTGTTTCACGGCGGCAGAAATTTAAATCGCTACGGTATTTATGAAAACATTGACTTAAAATAATGCAAATTTCAAGTTGCTCCGATTGCAAAATTGTATTAAAATATTTTGTTTGAAATAATGTCAGAAACGTTTCCTCGAAGTTTGGTGCATCATCACTGAAACACCCTGTAAATAGGGAAAGTTTGAACATGGAAGCTTGAAATCCAAAATATCATATCTTTTTATAAATTCTTCTAGACAATTGTCGCGTAAAACTAAATTTTCAAAATTATTTTGAAATATGATTTCCATTTTAGCAACAAAGAAAACAAATTCATTATGTGGCATTTTTAGATTACCAAATGTATCTAATGTGGTGTTCTGATAAGCTTTAAAATAACAGAAAAGCGAAGAGTCATCAAGTTGTTCATGATTCTTTGCATAATTTAAACATTTGTCACAAGAATGAATTTTCAGACATTTATTTATGATGTACCCACAAACATATCTTGTAAAATTGGCTTGCAACATTCCACAATCATAATAGTCGGTATCAATTATAGGACACAATTTCTCTATTGGTGGGGCTTCAGTCACCCTAATCACAGGCTCCTGAAATGTTTCAATTTTTTTAATATCTGCAATTTTCAACAAAACGTTGGCATTGTCATTTACATTTTCGAAAAAATTGTAGCATTCCTTTAAGTATTTTATTTGATAATCCAATCCTTTAAATGGTCGTTGAAACTCTTTTCTATTTGAAGAAGTTGATGAATTCAATAGATCAAATAACTTTTCTATTCTTTCTATAAATTCAGAAGTACCAATTGCACTTGAAGACAGAGCTTGAAATCGTATATACACGTTCATGCCAGCAGATACAGTTGCGCTAAATATTTGTGAAGCATATTTAACCTTCATTTTCTCAAAATTAGTAGGTGCTATGTGAGATTCAGTTAGTTTTGGGGCAGCTCTTGTAGGATACTGTTTGTCATGATTATAGAAAGTAGTTATGTCTTGCCACGATGCTTCTTTTTCTTCATAGATAAATTTATATTTAATTAAATTATTGCGCAATGCTTATAATAAATGTGGTGTATCATACATAAAAACAATTTTTTGGTTTTCAATAAAAAAATATGGTTCTTCAGGAGAAACTTCTAAAATATTAGCCATTTGTATGTTATTTGAACCCATATCACATACCAAAACGCATACTTGTAACCCTATTTTGCGTAATTCTATTATTACATCTGTTACGATGCTAACCAATTTTTGACCAGGACATGTTGTATTTACAAAATAATAGGCCAGAGATTGTTTCCAGTTAGAATACAATCCTCTGACCATAAACACTGTGGCAGCAAGTGCCGGTTTAAACTGTCTCTCATTGCCATAATCTAAAAATCCAACAACCTTACGAGCTCCGAAATTATAAAATAAGTTTGCTTTTATACTGATCTCATCCACACATAACATACACATTTGATTTTGTAAGGAAAAATTTTGAACCTTCATTTTTAAAGTTTCAAAAAATACCATATTAATACCTGGACTGAGTTTAATGTTTTCAATAAGTCTTCCCAACGCTCTTGGACCAGGTAAACAGAAAGTTTTGATTAAATTTTTGTATAGTTTTGTCCCCATAACATCGACAAACAATGATTTCTAAATTCATTTGTATAACGTCGTCCTTTGGGCTTCTTTTGGACCTGAGAGACTTGAACATATATAAAGTCTCTTAATTCATTTGAAGGACAACATTTGTGCATCAATATCATGAATTGGTCTAGAGTTATGTTTTCAATATTATTCCGCTGATTTTCGATGGCCTCAATTTTGTGTTTTAAATTAAGATTTTCATTTTGCAATTGACGAATACGTTTTCGCAATTTATCCTTTCTTGGAGAAGAAGCTGATAAAGTTTTTGGAGTTTGTGTACTTGAGGTAAAAGTACATGGTACTGCTTCTGTAGATGAGTTAGGAACTATTACAGAAATATTTCCTAAAAATGAAAATGAACATATTGGGATACATGATAAACATTAAATTTACTACTTAATTCTTTTTCTTCATTTATTTCCATCGTTCTGGGAATTTTTGGTGGTGGACATTCTATAACATCAAGGATATTTTCTGTGTGCATTTTTTTACCACTTTGAACTTCACTGGACGAGTCACAGTTTATGGCAGAGCGAGCGATCAATTTTGTAAATGTAACATGAGTTGATCCTATACACGAGAAAGTGCATGTAAAAATATAGAATTTAATACAAAATTATCTAATTTTGTTATGGAATATGATAGATGTTGATGCTGTGTTTATAAGTGTGAAATTGTAGCAATTAAATTTTGATGGAGAAGAGAGTTGACAGTATTTGAAACAAATAAAACGTTCATAAAACGGAGAATAGTCTTAAAGAAATTACATACGTTCTGACAAATTAGGAGGGCACGAGGGAAAATTGTTGTTTTGTTCGAACTCGTGAGATGAAACTTCTTGTTCCATAAATATTTTGGGAAGTGCATGAGGTTGTAATCGGTTCCTTAAATCATTTAGAAACATGTTTGTTTCAAAATGAGCACCGCATATACGATATCTCCTGTATAAATTCATTAGATTCCTCTCTTTCCACATTGTCTCCTTCCACATTCTATTGCCCAAATTTTGGCTCTACAAATATGTCTGATAATATGTTTTTAAATTCAAACACTACGAACCACAAACCTTTCAACATCTTTAGGAAACCTAAAAAAACTTAAACTACAATTTAGTTGATTGTTTTTACAATCTTTTGCAGCACAAACGTGACCGCCTTTACGTTTCTGAGCACTCATAGTGCTCTGTCTCACCTAACTTGTCGAACCGCCGAAATTTAATTAAAGTAACGTCAAATTATTTGAAGTTTTGACACTAGCCCCAGAAAATGGCCGTTCCTAAGCGCGGATTTTTAATTGAGATACACTTCTGATTGTTTAGTATTCTGTGCCTCAAGCGACTGAGCCGCCGTCACTTCTGCCAAAAGTGACATCCGGTTACCCGGGAATTGGATGTGCAATTTGAATTGTGGGAATATATTGTCATTGTGCAAGAGAATCACATCCATGTTAGCAAAATAGTTAATAATGAACGGGTATGGTTTGCGCTGAGGCCGCCACCGCGACCGCTACAGTTTGTGGGCCTTCTTTCGCGTTCGCATCCGCGGCTGCGGCCGCTACCGTGGCCGCCACCGCGGCCGCTTCGGTTTGTGGAACCCTTTAAGCTTTTGATTGAACTGTCAATAAAGAGTCGCCAGTAACACAAATAGTTATCAATAGCAAAAAATGAAGAAAATTCTCGATGTCTTTTTCTGAAAAATGAAACTCTGGAATCTTTGTTCAACAAATTCCAATTATTCAAACGTGAGGTTAACAATAACAAGCTTTTTCTTTTGACAACTCCAAATCTCTTGCTAAATCGTTTAGATCAACTTGAGTTATAAAGTGAGGCTCAGCATAATTTGTCTTTATTTTCGTCGTCAAATTCGGACTCGATTATTTTTTCAGATGGCGAACTTACTGCAGCACTTCGAAGTAAAGAACAAAGTGGAACAGAGAAACAATCTGAGTTCGACACTGGGGCACTTGTGGAAGGAAGTGCTGGATACTTTATCTTTTTACGGTCAGCCGGTTTTTTTATACACAGACAAATTAATATTGCAAAACTAGCAATCGTCGTAATGCTTTGACGGTTCCCCCGAAGTTCTTTCCTATTTTCCTAAATTTATACAAAATTATCTGAATGATGTAAGTGATAATTATTGCACTTTCGACGCTTGTTACGAAATACTGTATAAGTGCTTAAATATTTAATTTTCCGAGCATTCTCAATTTATTTAAGTATGACTTTTCCCATTTCTAATTACATAAGAACTATTTTCCCCATATCGAAAACACGCTTTTCGATTAATATAAAATTATTAAAATGATGTAACTGATAACATACGCATATTTTGTAATTACTTCGAATAAATTTCAAAGGTGAAATATGCATGGCAAGAAAATATTTTTTATGCCTCGATCCGATCATAACTTACATTTTATTAGATTTATTAAAAAATTCTGTGCTAAAAACATGCATTAACCGAAGTCGACTTTTAATTAATTAGTCGCTAATATTATTTGCATAAATCTCAATAAATTCGTCAAGCAACCGGTCTTTGCGAAAAGAACTCGTTTCCTGGTGTATTCTTCATTTTCAATTAAGATTGCTCTCGGACAAGCAAATATTAACAGAGTGCGACATTTATTATAAATTTTGAATTTGGCCGTACATTTGACTCCTATTATGAATCTGTTCAAACTAATTTCTGTTTGTATCCTTTATGTTTGCGTAGAAGCGGAGGAAATGAAACTACGTAAGTAATAGTTTTAATTAGCTGAAGTAGCTTACCGAAACTCGAAATACATTTGCATGTTGAAAATTAACAGAAGAACTAAACGGAAAAAAATTCTAAATAAAACTCAACAAATTAATTTATTAAATTTAATAAACAACGTAATAAATTTTAGATTATTTTAATATTGAAACTACAACATATTCAATCGAGAAATTTTTGAAGGGTAATATTATTTTCATATCTTATGTTCAAATAGCTGCCACAGTGCTTCGACAATGGACAAAAATCGGAAATTGAACATTTTTTTTCTTAAGTAAATTAGCTCAAAATTGTTACTAGATAAATGTTAATTATCATATGAGAGTTTTTCGGCCAATTTATGCTGTATTTGCTTTTTCAAGAGCACCAACCTAAAGCAGTAATCTAATAAGTTCGTCAATGCCATTCAGTCTTATTTGATGTCCGTCATTGAAATTTTATTGGTAGGCTATCAAAGTGGTTTTAAAGAAGAGTGACATTATGGCTGAGAGGAGGAAAGTTAAGTTTACGTTTTTATTGATGCATTAGAAATTAAACATTACTTAATGGCTAAAAGATGACGTGATCTCAATATGTAGAATTTTGAAATTTCTTATTAAACTTCGAATTAAATAGACATTTTCTTAAAAACACCGAAAAACACTCCCCTCATATTTTTTGTATTCCGTTGTTCAAATCATGTACAGAGTGTACATTAATGATTGAAAGGCGTTTGAATTTGGCGCGTTGTCGAATTAGTAATTTTCGTCTTACAAGATTGGTATTCATGCTGGATATGTTGAATTTCGTCAGTAGCGTGCGTGTGTTGTATTGTTTACGTTTTGATTTCCTTATTTTATTATTATTGAGTTAGTATTAACGAAAAGGTTATTTTTATTTCCACTTTGCTGTCAGACATTTTTCATTGGTAAGTAGAGCCATATAATAGGAAATAAAATACACACAAACGTTTTAGGTTAGCGATGGTTTTCACGGACCTGCACAATAAATTTATTGTTGAGGCCTATTTTTGGTCGGGGATACGCAATGAACAAAATGTGTGGAATTATTCTTATCAAAGTTGTCACCAACAATTTCAAGAACAGTTCCTTGAAGTGGTATTCACATATGATTGTTTTATGCAACACGTCCGCCGTATAATTCAGAGATTTCGTGAAACAGGCAGTGTTTCTAAAGGAAAATCTACAGGCCGGCCCACTGTTCTCACCGAAGAAGTTATCGCAGATATTCATCAAAGAATGGATGTAAGTCCAAAGAAGTCTTTACGGTATTTATCGGCTCAAACAAATTTATCACTTAGTACTTGTCAAAAGGCTTGCAAGAAGGTTCTACATTTACATCCATATAAGATAACTGTAACTCATGAGTTGCTACCTCTTGATTTGCCTCGTCGAGTGCAATATTGCCAATGGTTTAATGAGTTCTTAAATAATGACGATATGTTAGACATAACTTTCTTCAGTGATGAAGCATGGTTTCATCTCAGCGGTTATGTAAATTCGCAAAACCGTAGAATATGGTGTGCAGAAAACCCTCATATTTTGAAGAGACTTCATTACATCCTCAGAAGATCGGTGTGTGGTTGGCAATGTCAAGAAGGAGGATCATTGGACCTATTTTTTTTCAACACAATATTAATGCACTTGCATATCAAGAAACAATTTTAAATCCTTTCATTGAAGAACTTCATGACGATGAATTACGACGAGGTTACTTTCAACAGCCCACACTGCACTCACAACGTTGAATCATTTGCAACAGTTTTTGGGGATAGATTAATAAGTAGGGACAGACGGCCTCCTCGGTCACCAGACTTAACTCCACTTGATTTTGTTACCGATTCAAATTAGACGCATTTTAATTTTTTTTAGAGGAATTTAGCCACTGGTTATTGTCGCGGCAGTAATTGTAAATTAATCGAACCTGGTACGTTGATTGAATAAGTGCGGTAACAGTGCTCCGCCCAAAGGCAACAATGATGATATAAGTATTCTTTATAATGTTTTGTTTAATTTAATATTTGTTTACTTTTTTTCTTTATGTATAATATGTTTAGGATTTAATTTGTTTTGTTTATTTTTTTTAATAAAATAGTTAGTTGTTTGAAAGATGTCCTAAATTGCCAACACATCTGCGCAAGAACCCGTGCCCCGTTTTTTTTACGGATTATTCTGAGCACGTTACGTTACCCTATGGGGGTAACAATTTCTTCATGTTCGGTTTTTTAAAAAATAAAGTGTTTTCAGAACGTCTCCATACGTTAGAAGAATTACAAAATGCTATTACAGAGGCTGTCAACAGCATCACTCCAGAAACACGACACAAAGTTTTCGAAAACATGAGAAGAAGAGTAAATTTGTGTTTGGATTCAAATGGGGGACATTTTGAACAGATGTTAAAATTTTATTTTATATCTGCTTTACTTTTTATATTCTCCATATCAATGTATGTAATTAATAAACGTAAAATAATTTCTAATCACTAATAAATTATTTTAATAATATATAATTTTATGTGCCGCCCATGGTAAAACAGAATAATATGCAGTACCAACTTTTACAAATGATCTAATGGGCGGGAAATTCAAACGCCTTTCAATCATTAATGTACACTCTGTAGAAGCAAAATTCATCAAACTTGGGTGCTTCAATCTGCTACTTCAGTGTCCACTTCTTGTTATTAATTTCCAGCACCATTCCTAAAAAAATCATCACCTGTATGAAAGATGGATTTCCGCACCAAAAGAAAATAAGGAATCCCAATCATATTCGTTTTTATTGGATGAATTGCAATTAATAGACGTAAATAGTGATGGTTTGAGCAAAGAAATTCAATATTTCGTTGGTGGAAATTCAATACCACTTATCTACAAGCAGTCAAAATGTACAGGAGGAATAAAAAGCGTTTAGCATGCCTTAGCATGCATTAAATTTCTGAGTTTGTGAAACATATAAAATGCATGTTGCTAGTATTGTTTGCTAAAACAAAAATAATTAAATTATTTTTTATTCATTACTGCACTAAAAGGGTATTGCATCCAAATTTCCGGAAATAATGCAGTAAATAACATGCAGGTAAAAATAATAGCGATTAAATTATAAAAATATTACTTTCAAACTCACCTAACCTGTGAACGTTTAGCCAATATAACGAATTCCTTGTGCACTTACGTGGCATTGCATTCGGTTGTATGAATTTAACGAGGTTTTGGAGACTTTGCAATACCAAAGCCGGAAATGTAAATGCGCGCCATAATTCGAACTAACTAATGGTGTCAAAATCGTATATTATGAAAATATTGTAGATACGAGGTATTTAATTTCCACCATCGATTTGTGTTTAAAAATGAACAGTAAGTGGCGAGAGAGTGGTCGAGTCCACTAAAGATTTGAAAGGAAACGTGCTAACTGGAGTGCACTTTTATAGGAAAATACAAAAGTACATAGCAAACAGCTTAATTTTCAAAATAAGAATATACAGAGTGTCTCAGACATCACTCCCCACCCTATTATCGTCCTTATTTTGCATTATACCTCTAACAAACTATACATAATTTTTCAAACGGCAGACAGTTGTCCGAGGTGATGGAAAATTTGTCAATTTTTAGCAACAGCGCTGTTGAATCTTGAAAAGCAGAAACAAAATATCTGACTTCTTTTTTATATTTGACATTAGGTATTTTCCTTTTAACATGAAAATTATTTCCATTAGCACGAACAAGTGAATTTGAATTGAGATTTCCATCTCCTACCTTACCACTAGAGCACTCCCATTAGTTGCTAGGTTGAAATATCCATTCAAACTTACTTGTTCGTGCTAACAGAAATCACGCCCTTTGAGACGACCCTTGTGTGGAAAAGCCATAAGCGGAGCCTTAGCTGCTAAATGTCAAAACATCGCTGTCCACCCCTTTCTCCCATTGGAGTTGGACTCGACCTTAGACGATACAAGTCAACAGAAGAGAGCATGACGTAACATCTTGACTCATCCTGCGTAGTGACACAATTGGCAACACCGTCCTCAGTCGGATTGTCTCTCGATTAGTATTTCCAACCTCACTTTGACAGTGAGCCGAGTGTCAAAGTGGATTTAATTACAAGGTCGGATTTGTTTTACTTTTTTTTTATTTGTTAATGTCACATTAAACGCTGTGTTGCGTTAATTTTAAGTGAATAATTTTGAATAGTTACATTTTGCACTTTTGTAAATGAAAGGTAGATCTGTTTCTCGGTTAATGATTTAATTAATCAAAATATTGTTTACTTTCTTTTCTTATAATTGCATTGAGACCCTATCTGGGTTATACGATTTATTTTTGTTTACGTGTTAATTCTGAGTGACACGAAATAAAAACAAGTGTGCTCAGCTGGTGATTTCTATTTTATTTATATTCTATTGTTCCTTTAATTTTTGGGGTTATGTACGATCCATACCCATCTCCACGAGTTGGCCGGCTGTGTTGGAGACCTTAAATTGCCCTCCTACAATTTGCTGTCCTTCGGGTAGTTAGCAGTTCCTATTTATCTTTTCTTCAAACTTTCATAAACACTTTGGTTCATTCTTTTCATACGCTTTGATCACTTTTTATTACGTCGTAGGTTGGAGTTTTTTAGTTTTATATTTACCTCCGCCAGTATCTACCGGCATCTTGAATTTTTTGAAATGCCAATAAGGGTTTAATTTTGCATCATTTGAAAGGTATTTGCTTCAGAAATACACCATCCGACAAACACCTGTTGCGCAAAACAAATTAAGCTCGTGTCATAAGACGGGTTTTTATGAACAGTTTAACCCTACCAAATGTCAAACCGTTTGCACGTTATTCCACTGTTGCAATAATTTTTACGCATCCTATGAAATTACTTATCAATTATATAATATAACCATGTACTAAAAGAATTATAATTTCTTTTACGTATCCATTACCTTCCCACCTGTTTCCGTTACCTTTTTCTTTCTCATATTGCTTTTTTCCGCGGTGTGCTAAACAGAATAGTTTTTTTTTTTTCAAATCAAAACCATTTCCAAATTTTTATTTTCTTTTTATTGCAGCTGATTTCATTAAAGCCTGTCAATTCGATACGGAAATATCCAAATGTTGGCGCCAAGCTATAGAAGATCTTCGCCCCCGTCTTGTAAGAGGCATCCCCGAAATCCGACTGCCCTCGATCGATCCTCTGTTTATCCCACTACTGACTGCGAAGAGAAAACACTCCAACATCGCCGATTATACGGCAAACCTGACGGACAATTTGTGGATTGGAGTCAAGAACTTCCAAATCATGGAAAACAGTGTCGACCCAGACGCGTTGATCTTCGTTCTGAAACTAAATTTCCCAAACCTTCACCTACACACCCACGCCCAAATCGACGGAACAATTTTGGGCTTCCCGTTGAACGAGAGTCAAGGAAGAGCAGAAGTCGATTTTAGTAAATATGAAGTCTAACATAAACGTAATTCAGTAGATTTTAATTTTGTCAATTACAGCTAATGTGACTGTGGATATCGTTTTGAACGGCGAGAAATTCGTGAAAAACGCAAAGGAATACATTCGTTGGAAAAAAGAGGACATGAAGATTTATTATGAAGACGTCTACTTTCAGATGCACGATTTGCTCGAGGAACCTGAGCTGACGGCCTTCAACGACGCCATCAACAGCAATATTCCCCTGTTAGTAGTCACCATCAGGGCAATACTGGAGCATTCGATCGGAAGCTTCGTTATCGCAGTGCTAAATCGAGCTCACGATATATATTCCACCGACGTGTTATATCCCATTTAATTAAGCAAACCAAACAAGTATGCGGTGTCATATTTTTAAAACTTTAAACTAATTAAGAAACGTGAAATGAATTTATTGGATAAATAAAGTAATATTTTACGTTACCTCATTTTATCAGTTGCGCAACCTGTTTCTAAGTTGATTAATATTATTCTCCTTTACTTCGTGATATTTCCTATCAACACATATACAGTATGCGCCAAAACAAAGGACACTAAAAACTAAGGCTCTATTAAATATAAAAATTATAAAACTATCAACCTCCAGCATTTGTAAAGTATAAAATGTGTTCCATGTGCTCGCTGCTCGTTTCCAGGCAGACTCGTAACGTTCATGAAGTTTATTAAAAAATTTTATAAATAAAGATTGCTGCATTCTTGTGAAGTGTTACAATCTTTTCATGTAGTTCATCAGTGGTTGTCGGTGGATACTCTCGAAAAAATGGCTTCCTTTAGCCATCCTCTAAACGTAAGCAACAGGAGATGTGCAATCACCACAAACTAGGTCCATTCGACCGTCCATTTGCATATGAGCGAAAATAATGCTCATCAATAAGAATTTTTTCTTACGTTGTTAGCACCATTTCGAATTATTTTAGGCAGTGTCATAGATCAAAGATTACTATAGATGGGCAACTCGATTTAATTAATGAATCGATTCATTTTATTTCTTACTCATATCGCCGGCGGCGCTGGAGTGAAATTTGAATTTTGGCGGGCATTTGTTCATACGCCTTTTGTTTTGTATTGTGCGTTTGATCCGATGCAATCTTTTAAAAATATTTTTCATATGAAATACTACTAACAAACATTTTGTATAAAAAGTGATATAAAAAAACTACATCGAATTGAACAAACATTACAAACAAAAATATTACGTTTAATACTAAAAGTATAAGAAAAAATTAGGTACATGGGATGTCAGAAAAGGAAAAAAAAATACAATTTGCAAACAGTACCTGTGTATAATAATAATTATTGTACAGAGACAAAAATTTAAAAACCACACATTGACAGAAAGTTATATGAATATTGCAGTATTCAAAGTCAAAGCAAGCTTTTAAATTAAGTTTTCCGTCTATGTTATATATTAATACAGTACCTCAAAATACCCAAAAATATGATTTGGCGAAGATGTTAAACATAACACTTTTATTATTATTATTAAGATATGAATGATATAAATAATGATACAAAATAAAGAAGTTTTTAATAGCAAAATTTTTATAAATTTAATGCTACTGCTGCAGTCGTTTTACTAATGAAAGCTTATAACTAAAGGGATGCTAAAATTGTTGAAATGTCATGGAACACCTCCCACCAGAATGACAAATCGAGATCGCATGTTTGTCCAGTGGCGTAAGCTATGGCCGTACGCTCGAACCGTGCGTTCGATGCAACAACGTGGCTACTAACCGCGACTGAAAAATATCGCACGGTTCAGTTTTACGCTGAAAGTATGAATTTTATTTTTCATTTATTTAAAATGTTTCTTTAATTAATTATTGTCGTTGATTTTCAATGCACAGGTATGCTTTCTTCTCTTACTCTGCTTTATTATTCGTCTTGAAGAATGAATCACTGCAGTGAAATTTTGCGAGAATTTGACTGCTTATAAAAAAATTGTGCGAAAAGAGTTGAAAATTATTTTTAGGTATCCGACTCTAATAGAAATAAACTATGTACTTGCATACCTAAGTACGTAGTTTTTTTAAATTTTCTCGGGTAAGATTTGTTTGTTTTGCAGTTAACAAAATTATACACCTAAAAAAACAATAGCTTTTTATGTGCTTGCAAGTGTAATTTTAAACTCAAACGATCCTCTTCAATATATCAGCAATACTGCGAAGTCTACACGGCTCGAATAAGGACCGCGCTCGGCGCTACTGCCGCATGTAGAAGTAGTGGGAGGCGATAACTAATTTTCGCATCTCTCAACTTATAACATTTTGATTTATATTTTAAATGCAACCTTAAGGCTTGTTGTTTAATACTATCATTGATATTTTTAGTTTGTACACCTTGTAAAATTTTGTTTACATTGCGTACCCAAGTGTAACAATAAAAATTAATAAACATATTTACAAACATTTTGTATAAATCGTGGTTTTCACATGCACTAAACATTTGTTTGTTAATATTTGCATCAATAGTGAGATACAATTTAGTCAATAAATTATCCTCAGAACAGATATGTGACAGCCAATAGTGTACAATTTGAACACAAATCAAAAAGAACGATAAATTTTATTCTTGGCCTCAACAAAGCATTTGACCGGTATTCTATGTTCACTTGTGTCTTCCTGAGTGATTAACTCTTTTCGACACACAGTACAAGCACCAATTAATTTTAAGATATTTTTGGACATGTAGCCTGCCAAATACCCATGTAGACTCATTACAGTATTGTCAACAGTAGATTTTAGAGTGATTAATCTTTCCTGTCCATACGTAAGTGGCACATAATTCTCACTTTGAACTACACGTATGTCTAAATAATGATCTGAACTATCTAAAACACCTTCAGGTTCATCCTCTTCACAGTTTGCATTAATGGAATGTGAGGCCAGAAAATTGTTAATAATTAACGTCTTAAAAGCATTTGTAAATGCAGGACATGATGGATTCACATTTCGCACCCCATGGCTCCGAATGCAACTGAAAAAATTCTCCAAAGGATCTTGGTTCAGGTTCCTTGTAAGTAAGAATTCAAAATCTGAATGTTGTAATTTCTACCACAAACGAATCAAATTTTGCAAACTCAATATCCAATTGGTTACAGTCGGTGGCACAAATTCTTTACCATTTCCAAAAAAATTTATTGATTGTAATACTTTTATGGCCTCGTGCCAAAATGTAATGTGGTCAGTTGCCTTACTAACAGCACATCTCAATGTTTTCCCATCTTTAGGCTGAACACTAGAACCATTCACACTATCAAATAATTTGTCTATGAATAGTAAAAAGTTGGCTGTCCCAATAGCTTCATCCGGCATCAGTCCTTCACGTCCTACAGTATTAACAATGTAATAGATCTTTCTCATTTAATAATAGCAAAAACAAGTCTTACCGTACTTAACGAGCCTTCTCATGGTTGACTCTACCCGATGTGAAAACACTTGCGCAGCATGTTTTACCTTATTTTTTTTTACTTTAAGTTTAATTACATGTTCATCAGTTAGACGACTTAACATGGGGAAATCGGTATCTTCACAAAAATCTATATTGTACAATTGTTCAACATGTCTCCAAGTTGCAACTTCCGACATTTCTTTTCTCCACTTAAAACGAACGTCATAGTTCAGCATATTGTTTCTCATCCCCTTCAGCAAATGGGGAATATTAAATAACGGAAATATTTCCACTGTATCAACAATAAATGAGTATGTTTCATGTGATCGTCCTTCTTTAGCACAATTCATTTTACTTTCTTGGACCAATTTATTAATAGCAGCCTTGTTATATTGATCACAAACTGTTGCATCCACTGTAAATCCTACCTCCATTAAATGATGAATGATGAGTTTCACATTTTTTGCAATTTCTACAGTCGTCATCTCATTTTGTGTGAAATAGTATGCCACAGGTTGCTTCCATTTTTTAGCAATACCTGAAAAATGTACCTTTGTATTATTATTATGTTTTAGTGCATAGTTAATCTTTCTGTTTCCTTTGATTATATTATACTAAAGTGGACTGTACATTCTTTGTGTTAGAAAAGTGTAAAAATCAATGTGTACTGTTTGTTCAACAAATTCAATATATGAATAACATACCTTTAATCATGAAGACAATAGCATGATCGGCAATCTTGGTTGAATTTCCATCTGATGTATTCTGAAATCCTTCTACTTGTTGTTTAGTCCGGTCATAGTGTAACAGGGGTTGTAATGACATTTCGTCAAACATCAAAATGCAATGTCTGTCCCTTGGATTTAGATGCTGTGCACTTCTCTTCAGGCTCCCCAAAATAGGTATATTAATTCCACATTTAAATGGCAGTTTTGAAAGCATAGACACAAGTGTCTTACGAGACGGAAGGGCAAAGATTTTTCTTAATAATGCATAACTTTTTGGCCCACGTTTAAGCAGTGCCAGTGCTAAAATTTTATCTTCTTTACTAAATCTACGTCCTCTTGGAGATTTACTATATTGTGTTATTTGTTACTGCAAAAATTGGTAAATATATGGATTGACTCTCCTCTCAAATATTGCGCCACTCTCTGCTTCTTGTATTGCAGCTTTAATTCTTCTTCTGTTGCTGTCCACAGTATGTTTTAGTTTACGAGCAACTGCTCTATATTCATTAGCTATTTTGTATAACTTAAAGGCTTTGGGAGTTAACTGAGCCTGTTTCTTTAACTTTACTTCCAACAAAAGGTTTCTTCGTTTACAGAAAATGTTTCTGTGCAATTTTGATGAGCTTTTTCTTATAAGCTCTGTGGAAACCTGCTCTGAAACAAGCGATGTTAGAGAGCAGCTGGGCTGAGGAGATTTCCTTTGAGACGTTCCTGGCACAGCTAGTTCCTCCACGTTTCAGACATTAAGGGTGTCGGATCAACATTTTGTTTGGCAACTGTAAATAAATATTTTTGTAGTTGTTCAGTGAATACAAGAAAACAAATTTCTTTACCTTTTTGTATGTGAAGACTTGGAATACTTCCTACTTTTAAATTAGTCCTATTATTTACCATCACAAATTTCGTATCATCACTGAAGTGCACATCACAAATTCGGTAACTTTTGCGTACTCCTTCAACACATTTTTCCAGTAAACCTTCACGTCCAATACTTATGCACCACATTTTCATTTGCTAATGTAAAAAGAAAATAATGAATAACTATTAATGGACACTTTCACTGTCGTTTGACAGTTTCAACAGGAATTTTTATACATGTATCTTAAAACAAAATTAAGCAGAGTGATAATAGGTACCGTGCGAATTATGGAAAACAGGCCAGAGTGGGCTATGAAATGTGCAAGCTTACGTCCTAGATAAGATTACTTTTAAAACAAACTTCAAAATAATTGTACCTGTGTTAATGTCAAAACATCACAATAAAAACTCGAAATATTGTCCTTCACTTGCAAAACCTAATTGCATCCGCCTTATTAAATTTGCTACCTACCTGCGTAGATAGGCAGAAGTTTCACATTGGAGCGAAACTTTACTCCAATGTTGCCAGCCAGCTTCAGTGGGACGGGAGGGTTCAAATCCAAACCGCGAAGGCCAAAACCCATAAGAAAATAGGCGCCACTTAATTTTTTTGAAAGGGGGGACAAGGTGAAAATTAAGAAAACCCGTTACATCCAGAACATGTCAATTTACTTAGTCACAAACAACAATCATAAAAGAATATACACAAATAAATAATATATGGGGAACACAAAAGTTTACAACATATTCGACTTGGTCGGATCCGAACTTCGCATTAAACTATATTAAAATGATTCAAATCGTAACTAATGCAACAGAATATAAAAGAATGCAATCTCCGGTTATTTGCACGCGTCAACGCTCGTCTACTTATATCATCTTTAAATTACACCAGCGGTTGCGCAATAAGTTGCAAGTTTAATTGCGGCAAAATCAAAGTAATGGGTCAAAAACTAAATCCGCGAAATATCGCTCAAAACTAAGAAAAGAAACTATAACGCTCCGACCTTTATTCCTTTGATGTCCGATTCGTTTGTCGGTGTCTTTGCGGAAATGCCGCAGCAACGCTTGTAATGTGCCGGCTTCCGCGTAGAGGGGCGAGGAAGGGAACTTCCAACGCCGTAATTCGCGATGCACCTGTACAAACCAGATCGAATTCAACTTCCGTAGACTCTTAGTGACAACCAATACCCAACGAGAAATAACTCTTGATAAAGGTCCAAGATTAAAGTCTAGGATTACCGATAGCTCTTGCTAGAAGCTCCCGATAAAAGCCTATAAGCAATGAAATAAAACGAGCACAAAAGTCAAACCGAGAGTTGCTGCGTATAGAACTTACCTCGATCTGTCACCGAAGCTGGGACAACCACGGAACACGCGGTTTTCCTGTCTCACAACTGGGTCTAATCAGAGTCGGCAATTAGCCGTAGATATGCACTAACATCCCTTCGATGTAATGGCACGCACAAATAAAATATTTAACGAAAAGAAAGTGTGACCCAAGAGACGGCATGTTTCGTTCTGACAATGGCGCAACAATTCTCGTTTGACAAACAAGGAACGATTATAAACAAGCGAGACACCTTCTAATTTTACCTCTGGGGAACTTTCTTAGTAATAGTGGGAACCAATCGGCTGAAAGGGCAAAGATCACGCATAATACGCGTCCAGAAGTAGAACTTCGTTATAATTCGTTCAATTCCTCACATACACGCGATTTTGAACTCAAATAAGGATGGATTACGTATATAAAATGAATTTGTTTAAATAAATGAAGGTCCTGTTAATGGAAATATGCTAAAACGAAAGTTTAAGAAAAATTACACCGGCGAAATACGAGTATTCCTACACTGACTGCAATGTGTACAACGACGCGGTCCAGGGAATAATCCGACACGTCGAATTTCGCATATACAGGGCGTGTTCGGAACAGAAATGAAGGCTGGACGGTGGCAATGCATATACAGGGGGTATTCAGAACAGAAATGAAAAATGAACTGTAACAAATTTTAACTTTCTAATACAAACGATTTTTGTTCATTTGAAAGCATTCTAATCACAATTTTAAAAATATTTTAACATATATTCCCTGACAAATCTGGATATTAATTGTCAAAAGTAAATTTATTTAAGACACACGTTTGGAGATTCCAAAGCTAACTCTCGCCTGTTTTCAAAAAATCGCACGTTAGTTTGTGTCGCCACGTGTTGATATTACCTCTAAATATCAACAACTGAGCACTAACACATTTCAATTAAAAGTACATATCTACTTACCTGTTCATTTGGTGGAAAACTGTGAAGAGGTTTTTTATGTGCTGCACACATAGGTACACAACATTTAAAAGGCATTGTTATATATATAATTAAATTATTTTATTATTAATTAATTCAACGCTCAAGCCAAAAGCCAACACACCACCGCACACAACACACGCGTAAACAAAGATCAACCACCTACCGGTAAATCCCAACACACAACTGAAGCGGCCGTTAAAATTTAAATTATAAACTGACGCGAGCGCGTTATGCGACATGACATGAGTAAGAACTAAAATGAATTTACCTTCGTTGTAAAGAGAGTGCTATACCCCTGGGCATTGTCTAGAGTACCGTCAGACGGGTACCGCTTACGCTCCCGTTAGAAGTATGACGTCATACGATGACATTTTTGCCCCTGCGCGTTGGTGTATAAATGGACTCTAACTATAACCTCAATCTCACCTACGTTGATCTGAAGTGTGGACATTGTGAATTTAAAGTAGATGATAGATTCTTCTTATATAAGGAAGTGAAGGAGAAAATGGAGCGATCCGGCAACGAAACATTTACATCATTTTGGTAAAGGGAAGCGAGAACCATAAATTCTAGTAAAAAACATTTATCGCAATATCGAGAAATTAATAAGAACTTTTTATATTAACAGCTAATGTATGCTTGTAACCGGGAAGGTCAAAAATTTCGAGAAAGGGGAAAAAATCAACGACAAACATGGTATCCATTTATTTAGATATTTAATAATTTAAATTAACTAATTCCTAAAACTATTTAGCCCTTTTAGGAAAGATTGAAAAATGCATATCAAATCTAAAGCATCTTTAGAAGGACAATGCTTAGAAGTTACATCAGTGAATTTAAATCACAGTCATGAAACAGGAAAGGTACTGTTGGTCTATTTATTTCAGAATTTAGTTTTTGATTGAATTTTTTAATGTTAATTATTTTATAGTATTATTTCATTAATTATTATAAGAGTAATATTATTTAAATATACCTAGTGACCATAGATATGGTTTTTATTTTTTTATTTATGAATCAGTTTCAATTAAATTTTGTAGATGTAATGTAACCAATAATCTGATTTTTATAGGTAGAATATGTAGAAGGATAGAAGCTAATGTTACGTCCGAATATTTATGAACAGCTCTGGAAAGAAACAAATTAATTTAAATGGATTTATAAAAAAAAATAAAAGAATCGTACATATGCCTTTGTTCACTCAGTATAGGGGATTCAGAATTATTCTACCAAATTTGACTTGAATGTTCAGAACAAAAATTTATGGGACCAATATCTTTTTAATTTTGTCCAATATTGTGAAACAACTTCTGGCACACTGCAGATTGCTACGCGTGACTAGTAATCACTCGCAACAACCACCTGTGCGCATAGGGTAAACAATTTTCGGAAAAATTTGGCAGAGTCGATCAGACCTACATGTGAAGTTCTTAGTTGAAGGAAATGCCTGCCGTCCCAGTAGCTCAGTGAAGACGGTCGTAGGGGCGATAGATACGCAAGTCTCCGTAAAAATATGGGGGGCTTCTCAGATGCGGAGAACCATAAGGGGCGCCACCTAACTTATAAGCAACGTTCCCCAAAGTCATGAACCGACGCTAGGGGAAGGTCCAAAATATTCACCATATATAATTCCGACGCCAAATGACTCCCCAGAAGGGCGGGGTAAATTATTAGCAAACCCAAAATCCCACCAAAACAAAGGAAACACAATTCAAGAGTAATAACAAGAGTATATTGAGTAATAACGGGGAACATAAGCAGAACCTGGAAAACCGGTTCAAGGTGCGCCTAACAAAGTCAGCAATGCAAGTGCCGTCAACATTAAAACATGGTAGGTTAAATAAATTATGAACGCAACAAACGTTCCGACAAAAATGTAAATACACGTAAATTGCAAGTACAAACCGCACACGTTTGGTCCCAATCGCGACGTTCACAAAAATAAATGTATATTAAAAAAAAAAACTTTGCCGGAGTGATATTAAATGTTTCCAAAAAAATGTAGAAAAATTGAGTTAATAAAAATTAAATATTTAAGCAGAAATTTAGTACAAGAATAAATAAGCAATCTAGGATCTGCGAGAGCAGAAAGAATAAACTAAATTAGCCGAAACTTTACATTCGGGTCGCAGTTAACGTAAATCCCAGTCGCGAGAAAAGGAACTCGGAGAGGCGGAAAGGCGTAGAAAATTTAAAATTGAACGATACCAAATGTCTCGCAGCTTCTCGGTGGACGCCTAACGCAGGACGCTTGCAAGTACGCCGAGGTGACGACGAAGGGAGATACGGCATTTCACACCTCTGCTGGAGTTTCGGCTCGTTCTGTGATGACGAGGTTCTAGAGCAGCTCGCAGTTTGAAGAAAAAGGGACCGGGCAGCGGGCTCTAAAGCGATTTGTACGGCGGTAAAGCCGTGACTTCCGCATGCAAGTCCGGGTACGATCCCGTACTGCTTGCTGAATAAGAGGAAACGAAACTATTAACACAAAATCGCGGGACAGAAACCACGAACGCTAAAGAAAAGAATTAAAAGAAAACCAAAAACAGGTTGACCCCAAACAGGTGTGCATTCTCACGGCACAAAATGGAGAATGAATACATGCGGACGCGCCAAGCGACCAATGCCCGATGCCGGAAGTTAAAAAATCATCGATCATTCTAGAAGGCAGGCAAGCCAACTGCAATTCCTGTGAATTGACCAGACACGCGTCAAGGAAATTCGAACCAAAAACTATTCCACTCTGCAAGCTTTGCAAACTTTAAAAGACACCCTAAATTTCAAAATAATGTTTTGGTCTGGTTAGCGATTTGCTCGAAAGGCAGATCCAGAGCCTTTATAGCGCTTTCTAGACTTTGTGTTAATAAAGAAGTTTACATAAAGGAGTGCACACAAAAAAGATTACTTCCCTTTCTTAGAAAACAGTATCCTACCGGTCAATGTATCTTTTGGCCAGACATGGCTACAGCTCATTATGCAAATGAGACTGTAGCCGTTTTCGAACGATATGGAATACACGTAATTACACGGGAACAAAACGTTCCAAATGTACTCCAGTTAACCCGCGAGCGGTACCGCCACTGATTCTTACTTGATTGGTACCGCGTTAGATTTTATCTCACATAGTAATATTGGTCCATACCACACTGAATTTCATCTCTCTTGGAGCTACTTTTTCAGTTACTCACAATCAGTAACGGTTTATTTTTAAATTTAGTTCAGTTGCCATAAAAACAATTATCTCCAATAGAATAAAATTAAGTTTAAGTAGTTTAAGTTTCCGTTGACAACCTCGACGAAGCTGTCGAACGACTGCGAAACGTTAAGTGTATAGTGCGCGATTTAGTGTCCGCTTAAAAGGTTTTGTGATACAAAACAATTACGTTAGATGTAAGCAGAAGGTGTCGGCAGACATTTCTAAAAGATTTGGCAGGGAACAGATTTCGCAAACTAAAGCAAAATTTCCACCAGAAGCTTGGCTTTCCACTTGCTGCCAAACATTATCCTGTTGGGATTTCACATCAGGCTTCCCGAGAAGTTACGAACCTCACCCTATCATTCTCAATTTCGCTAATAGAATTTAGAAAATCCTCTTCTTGGTTGCTATTAGCAAAATCAAAACTTAAAAAGAACCCAAATTCCACTAGTGGTCTCTTAAGTTTTACAATCACTTGGTTGTTGTTGCCTATGATTTTGAAAATTCGACTTCCTTCCAAGCAGGTAATATTTTAATTTTACGATGTTGTACACAATAGCTAACAATTCCTTTTCTGAAATGGTGTAGTTTTGTTCGTATTTTCTCAGGATTCTCATACAAAACAGATCGGTTGTTCAATTCCATCTGATATTTGAACTAATTCTGCACCTATTGCGTATCCTGATGCATGCGTTCTTAGTCTGAATTCTTTTGAAAAGTCTGGATGGAGTAATGTTAAATTTTTATGAAATGTTTGTTTCAAATTTTCAAGAGCTTCAATTGTTTCTTTAGTCCATTGCCATCTTGTTTCTTTTCTCAAGAGTCGTTAGTTTCTCTGTCTTTCTTGGCAGATTGGGTATAAACTTTTGATAATAATTAAGCATTCCCAAAAATCCTCTTAATGCTTTGATGTTTCTTGGAACATGTCTTGGATAATTTTTTATGCTCTCCAATCTGCTTTGGTCAATTTCTATACCTTTATCCGATAAAATGTATCCTAGGTATGGCACTTTATTTTGCATAAATTGACTTTTTCTATGTTGATTTTAAATCCTTCTTTGCATAATAGTTCTATTATTGTTTTGACATGCTCTAAATGTTCTCTTGCTATTTTAGAGAAGATCAGAATGTCATCCACATAGCGAACACAGAATTCTTCATACTTATCCAGGATTATTTGCATGGATCTTACTAAAGCACCACTTGAAGCACTCAAGCCAAATGGAACTACTTTGTATTGATAAATTCTTCCGTTTATCATGAAGCCTGTATATTTTCTTGAGTTTGGATGTAATGGTAGAAACCAAAAACTAGTTTTTAGATCAATTTTTGTGAAAATCTTTGAATTACCACATTTACTTACTAATTTTTTTGGTTAACTTGATCAACATACTTTTGTGGTATGGGATAATTTTTACAATTTAAATTGATTGTTTCATACACTTCCAATTTATACATGTAATTCCTTGCTGTTTACAATTTGGAAATTTTTTACAAATAAATTTTTAAGAAATTTTTCACTTTATTACAATTGAAGTCTATCTTATTGAGATCTCCAACTTGTTTAATTTCATTTTTATCACTAATTTCTATATAATTAATGATTTTATCTTCCTTTCCAGAATCTTCATGTGATTCTAAGGATGATATTTCATACCCTTCTATACTTAATAATTTTTTCTCAATATGTGCTTCCAAATTTAATTTATTTAATGCATTCATTCCCAAGATGCCTTTGTTTCTTAGCCCTGTTACAATAACAAATTCCAAATCTACTTCCTTTTGACCAAGCTTCACATTTGTTATCAAAATTTTATCAGCAATAAATAAATAAATAACTTTTTCTTGTGGCAGTTAATAAATTTACTTTGTTTATCGGCACTATAGTTTGTAGATTATGTTTTAATACAATTTCTCTATCTAATAAAGATATTTCTGCTCTGGTGTCAATTAATGCACAAACATTGATGCTATTTAATTTCTACATTAACGTACGGTAATTCATAATTTATAAATTGTTCATTTATTGAATCTAAAATAGAGTTGTTTAAATTTATATTGTTCTGGCTTTGTGTGTTGGCTTCTACCTCTTTTAAAAATCCTGACCATGGACGTCAGCTTTTACTTTGTGTATATTTTCGTCCAGTTGTTGATATTTTATTTTTGGTCTTGCACCAGTTTGTCTTTGGGTAGTTTTTTATTATCTCTCTCTTGAAATTTAGTATTTCTATTATAACTTTAAATGTATTTTTCATCTGTCTGCCGGTTATTTCTTTGATAATTATTATTGTTTGTATTCCTGTTATAACCATTATTATTATTCGTATATTTATTGTTTTAATTATAATTGTTATAACGGTTATTGTTATTGTAATTCGTTCTGTTTCTGTTGTTACTGTCATAATCATTATTCTTGTAATTAAATCTTTGATTATGATTTTCGTTATTTGTGTTGAACCTTGTTGGTTGCACTGTATTTACCATTTTGTTTTGTAGGTTCGGTTGTTCTTGTGCAGTGTCTACTCTTTCTAATAGATATTAGTTATTTTTACAATATTGCTAGTGCGACTCCTTGTGCAATGTCAGGTTCAAAGTGTCTGACTAATTGCATTATTACGTCCTCCTCGACTAACTTAGGTGTTAACACTCTCGCTGCCATGAGTATCGTTAGCGATACACCATATCGTTAGCGATACACCAAATTAGGTTTTTAATGCGCCATGTGTATCGCTAGTGATACATGGAACTTGAGATTGTTTGAACTGTTGTGTAATGTAAACTACACACACTATACAGATATTTCCATTGATATTTGGTTTTAGTGGCCTGGGACTATCTACCCGTGCACCCATTTTTGGCGCAGTACATATCGTCGGCTTGGTATTACAAGGTTCCATGTGCGGTTTTGTCATTTTGAGAAAAACGCAATTAACTTTTTTGATGGTTGCGGAAACTAAATCATTAGTAACTCAGTTCTGGTATTCTAGTAAAAAATAAAATAAAAATGTAACTTTTAAGAATGTATGTTGAGACATTTAAAATTATCTAAAGTAACCAAGTTATTTATGAAAAAAGAAATACATGCAACTATGTGATTTTTCGGGTAGTATTTTGTTGTGACACATGGAACTTTGTTTTCCTCTAATGAAATAAAAATCCATTAGAAATATAACATTTTATTAAGAAAACATCACAAAATGCTATTCTGGATTCATAATTTAACATAAACAAAAGCAAAACATGTGGAAAAGAAAAAAAGATAATGATACTGAAACTGTTAGTTAAGTTGTTCTTTGTTTTTGGCTAGTGCTTGCATTGTTTGATTTATTTTTTGGCAGTACAGCACTGTAATACTCCTTGTCCACTGAAGGCATCCATCGATACATAGACGAAATAGAATCTACTTTGTTTTGTGGTAAAACATTCGCTGTTTTGATGGGTTTTGATAACGGTAATGTAGTCAAAACACATTCTTTTCTTTTCTTCATGCAATGCTTGAGGTTTACAGATTTAAATTCGGAAGTTTCATGTGTGATTTTATATTGTGCTTCGAACATTGAATTAGTAAATCTGAGTTGTGACACTTTTGTGTACGGAATTTGGTTATACGTGAGCTGTGACGAACATTCTTGAAAATTTTTAAAATCTGATAGTTGCATTTGGATGATCTTGTATGGAGTATGTCGGTTAACTTGAAGTAGCAAACGCATTAACGATATTGGGGAATAATATTCGGCTTTGGACAGAACTCTTTCTATGCAGCTGTGTACTGTATCTATTTCTTGTACACAAGAATGCCCCGCAGTTGAAAATTTCATCGTTACAGTATTTAGGTTGGCGTAAGATTGAACAAAATGAGTCATAGCAAAGTACATTATCGAATTACGGTTCTGTGGCACACAGCTGTCACTCCACAAAATTAAATCTTTAATTTCTGGATTGTCCTCTATCACTTTTTCCATTATTTTATACACCGCACTCGCAATGTCAATTCCGGCTCTCCCAGATAATGTTTCAGGCCAAAGTGCGCAGTATATTTTCTTCGTAGTTGAAAGATGAGCTGTCATGTTATAGACTGTGAACTTGCTTTTATAAAAAAAAGAGCTAATTTCGGCCTTAGGACAGCTAAGGACATTTTGTAAATCAAAGCAAAGAACAGGTACCTTACTTTCTCTATCCTTATTTCGTTCTTTCCTCATTGCTTCTTTTTGTTTCAAGTTATCTTCATACACAATTTTTCGATCTTTCGGCAATCTATTCTCTTTTCTTAACAAATGAATTTCTTCACAAAGGTCACATCTTTTTTGGGAACGTGGAAGTACAGATTAAAGTTTTTGCAAAATATAGCCCTGTATGCAGATTCCTTTAATGGCTCTTGATTTTTTTCTTGAATCCAGACCATGTATAGGTCATACATTTTGCGGATACTAAGAGATGAGTCTAGGTATTCCCGTTTCGAGTCCTTCCGACAATAATGCGATTCCACGCGTGGAAACATGTTTATATGTTCCTTCACGGCGTTGATATCCTCTTCTGCGATATACTTCTTTTTATGTTTACCCATTGTGCTCCTGTTGGGTGTGTTTGCTGAATGATTCTTAGTTTTGTGAGCATTATAAATCGGTTTTTGACTTATGGCAAGCGTTCCCGTGTAGAATGCCTTACAAACCTGAAATTTCGTTGACTTTACAGTAAAATAATAATTGCATGTTGCAGTTCGTTGAGAATTTTCCACCGTTTTTCCCTTTCTGCGACGTTCAGGGAGAAATTTATTGGTAGTAGCGAGTATAAAAAGACGTTTTTCAGCCGTAGATAATTTATAAAATTCATTGAATATTTCTTGCCTTTCTTCAGGTGCAATCTTTCGAGCGCATTTCCACAAGCATGCGTTTTCACAGTCTTTTTTGTTCAATATTCTTTTTGCAGGAACGACTTTCTTTCTGGAAGAAATGTACTCAAGATCTTTCTCATGCAGTTTTTTTTTATTGGATCCCCAATTTTCAGGATCTCTTCTTCTATATCTTTTATTGCATGTTTTCTTTTTTCCTTTATTATATAAAAATAAAACAGGTATATACATGAAGAAATATATCAATTAAATACAAACCATCTGAGTTAGTTACGTCAATACTATTCATCGAGGCCGTTTCATTATTATTAGCTTTTTCATTATTTTCGTCGATTTCATCAATAATTCGTGTTTCGTGATTGTTCGGGCTACTGGTTCTTACATTATCACCTCCTTTATCTACTTGCTTCTCAGAAAGATCCTCAAAACTTTCACTGATGTAGTACCTACAGGATTTTCATTGAACAACGAAAACCATAACCGCAGTTTTACATACCTGTCACAATGTCGGTTATTTTCTTGAGGAGTATAGTCACGATCTTTAACGGAATCATCACAATCCTCTTCAAAATCACTTTCCATGTTTTTCTCACTATTTGCAATATTTGTTTTAATTATTCGCTAAATAAAGACACGTCAAGAAGCTGACAATGCGTCAAAAATGCGTAGCAACAGAAATGTAAAGTTACATGTGCAAACTAAAACAATGTGGGTTATAAAACAAGGTTGCATGGAAACCATACAACTTTGTAAGTCAACTCAGCTTCGAAAGTTTACATGCAGCCAAGTTTCACTGCACACAGTTCCGATTAGAAACAAGTTATCATGTATCGGAAAGTAGCGGAAGAAACCTCCGATTACAAGCAACTTTGTTATTGTGCAAACTTAAAATCGCCAAAAATGTAACATGCAACCTTGTAATACCAAACCAACGATATGTGTAATAATGTTATCATTTAAATTATGCATAATATGTATTTTATTTTTTATTTTGTTTAAAAAAATTATTATACATTTTCAAAACAAGAACAATATTAGTAAAATATGAAATATTAATAAAAACTATTTACAGTTGGTTCTTGTCCGATGAAATTTGTATCACAAAATCTTTTAAGCGGACACTAAATCGCGCACTATACACTTAACGTCGAAGCTGTCGAACGACTGCGAAACGTTAAGTGTATAGTGCGCGATTTAGTGTCCGTTTAAAAGATTTTGTGATAAATGTTGGTTGCGAGTCGTCAGGATCGCAATGGGGCCCCCGAGCATATTCTGTATAGCTATTTCGGCCCTAATTGGGGCCTCATCAGCAGAACAGTTAGGGCCGAAATAGCTATACAGAATATGCTCGGGGGCCCCATTGCGATCCTGACGACTCGCAACCAACATTTACATGTTTGCGATGACGTTTTGTCCGCTTCGACTGCCATCTCGTGCGTGTTAGCTTATGAGGCAGCGGCATTGTTGCTATTTGCTTTCACGACACGAATTATAAGTCGGAAAATAGTTGTGCCGGGGCGCAATTATTTCACATGTTTGCTTTCACGCGCTAAGCGTGCGTATATCTTGTTGGTCGTCGGGGTTGCAATGGAGTTCTCGGGCTACTGTTCTGCTGATGAGGCCCCAATTAGGGCCGAAATAGCTATACAGAATATGCTCGGGGGCCCCATTGCGATCCTGACGACTCGCAACCAACATTTACATGTTTGCGATGACGTTTTGTCCGCTTCGACTGCCATCTCGTGCGTGTTAGCTTATGAGGCAGCGGCATTGTTGCTATTTGCTTTCACGACACGAATTATAAGTCGGAAAATAGTTGTGCCGGGGCGCAATTATTTCACAGATTTTGTGATATTAATAAAAACATTAATAATTTTTTTTTGTATATTTCTTTGATTTTCCCATATTTCTAGATTCTGGGATTTCTAAAAATACTTTCTGTACAAAATGAATAGTAAAACAGCCTATGAACGTACCTGTAAAAGTCCCTATCGATACTAATATAATTCATATGTAAATAAAAGTAATAAGTACATTACAAGTGTGATAAGAACTTACAACATAACCAAACTTTATGTGTATCATAAGCGATACATGTGGCCTATTACGAGAAATTTTCCTCACAGGCCACAGGTATCGTTTGTGATACATAACGGAATTTTGAAAATATTCTCGAAATTAATTTGGGAATTTTACTTTTATAAGTTTATGTGTACTCGATAATAACATACTAAATTAAAAACGCACTTGGCCTGTGAAGAAAAAATTCAAAAAATAACCGTGGCGGCGAGAGTGTTAAGTATTTAGCTATGCTATATTTCTTAATAACATACTTTTCTCTCGTTAACCGTGTCCCTGTCTTACATTTTCCGAACAACAAATTTTCTCGGACTTCTCTCTGTTCATTGTTGTTCCAGTATTGTTTAAGGAACATATCCTCAAAGTCCTCGAAAGTTGTGAGTTCATCGAAAACCATGTTGAACCATGTTTCCGCATCCTCTTTCAGACAATTCTTAGTTATTAATATCTTTCTCCGGTCCTCTCTGATGTCATTGATATATTCCTTTATATTCTGTATAAATGCCACCGGATTAACTCTCTCATCTCCATAAAATTCAGGAAGGGATTCCTTATTGTAAAAGTAACCGGGATGTTCTACAGGAACATATTGTACTGTTGGACTATCTTTTATTTCATTGTTATAATTTGCTTTTAGATTTTCAATTTCATCTAACTGCATTTGTATACATTCTTGTACAAATCTTTTAATGTCTTGTCTGTCCTGCAGCCTTTCTTCAATAATGTAATCTACCTTCTTATCTAGTTCGATGTGTCTTTCCCCAGTCTTCTATAATTTTATTATCGATGGCTGATAGCCTTTCGTCAATCTTTATTATATTATGCATCGTCTTTTCCTTCATTTTATCATTTTTCCATCAATATTCTTTCTTATTTCGTCTCTTTCTACTAATAATTTCGCCTCATTCTATTCTATTTAATATTTCCATTTGATTTTTTGTTTCCTCGTATTGGTTTTTTATTTCTTTTATACTTTCTTTAATCTTTTTATTATCTGCTTTCATTTCCCTTTTATTTTCTTCCATTTTATTACTTCTTCGAATTTATTTTCCATCTTATTGTTTACTTCTTCTAGTTTATTTTCTGTCTTATTATTACTTCTTTTCATTTCTTGCATCAACATTGCAAGCATCAATTTCACATCCTGTCCCTCTTGTGGTTTTTCTGCGGACTCTGTTTCTGTCGGATCTACTACTTCTTCTTCTTCCTCTATTATCTTTTCTCTTTCTTCCTCTTGGGTGACATCGATAATACGCTCTTCTTCTGATATTTCTGTTTCCTCCCTTTCTTCTGATTTTTCAATCGCTCTTCTTTCAGCAACATCGCTGTCTCTTCTTTGTTGTCTTTTCTGTTTTTGTTTTGTCCATTTTGTTGTTTTCGTTTCAGTTTTTATTAAATTAATTCTGTCTTTCTGCAGCACTTATCTGTGTGCAATTTATTTTAAATAAATCTCAGTCGTTGAGCATCGAGCGTCAATTAATAATTCTCTTTTCAATTAATAAAAATGACTGCCTTAAACGTTGTTGGTTTCCAAAAATAAAGTCGTGCCAAAAATAATGTCGCCCCAGGTTCTTGGGCGCCAAAAATAATGCTGTGTTGTGCGTTAGAATGTGACACAATGCATTATCTCTTTGCAAATATGAGATTTTTTCTTTAGTTTTTATTCTTTTTACCGGTTTACTCTTTTTCTCAAAGCTTGGGTCGCTTATTTTTGGTCTTATAAACGTTCGGCTCTCGTTTGATTTGAATACGGTTTGTTTTAAAATAATTTGGATACGACAAACTAGCATTCATATCGCTCCAAATTATTTTAGTTAATTAGTGTTGGCAAACTAGCATTCGAACCAACCCTAATTATAAATAATTTCAAATCAATTAATTTTCCTTTTCAAATAATTAATAATTTCTCCAAAATAAAATCTTTTCTTCTTTTTAAAATTGAAATAAAATAAGAGCTCTTTAAAAATCAAGACAGTTTATTTAATGATTTTTAAACAATTGGTTTGAGAAAATTTGCAAAAATTTATACAAAATTTAATACAATTAAGATCGACCCGAATTACGATTTTTACCGTTTACCGATCAAAGTAAAATCTAGTCTGAACTCGTCTGGATTCTCCCGGTGCCTCCGATTTTCCTTCTCTCGTTCAAAGTCAAACGCGCAGGACAACTGGCGCGGACGCGGAGACAAACGAATGAATTCGACGCTGCGCGAGTGATCTTATGCCCGTATTCTTAGTGGTTCCTCGAGGAGTTCCTCGCTCAAGGCTTCCTCACGATGTTGCCAACCTGAGCGGCTAGAAATTCGCGTGCTAAGAGGAAACAAATCGAGTTTCAGTAAAGTAATTAAGATTTATTTTGGTAACAAAAACATTATAATAAATGTGCGATATGTCCTCCTTCAGGTTTTAAACAATGTGTTAAGCAATTATCAAATGAAATATATAACCTCAAATATTTACAAAGTACTATTGCTATCATAAAAAATTAGGACAAGACTTTTTAAGCTGTGTAAAACTGCTACCGACTATAAATTTAAAATTATTTGAAATGGTCACTCATTAGGTGGCCATACACACAGAGGTTGATCTGCCGGTTTTGAACGCCGCGGTTCTAAAGGGTATCTTCATAATACGTCCATGCGTTTAGTAAAAGTCGAACAAAAATGTGGGTGTTGCAAGCGTTGCAATAAAAAAAACATTACGCCTAGAGTCGAATTTATTTTGCCGTCAGAAATCTCTTTTATTAATTCTTCAAATTTGTAACGCAGGAAAAGATTTTATGGCGATTTCTGTATACGCGTCAGGCATAATAAAATAACTCGCACTTACATGTATAAATGGTATTGTTTTCAAGGTATTTAATAGTCATAATTAAAGTGTATTTAATAGTGTTCACTATGTTTTGTACGACTCTCAGTCATTTAATAAAAGTAAAAATCCACAGATCAATCTGCACAGTTGATCTGTCCCGTGCAAAACCGTGTGCTAGTGTGCATGAAACGGCAGATATATCCGCGGATTGAACCGGCATTGTGGAATTTCGACTTGGCGAAAGTTCTGTACCGCAAGTAAACTGTTTCCAAGTGTTTAACCAGTAAGGTAAAAAATGTTCTGCAATAAAAAAGCGGGCTCTATTAAAAGAGCTAAGAGAAAATGATCCGGATGATTTTAAGAATTATTTGAGAATGGATGTAAAGACATATGGCTTTTTATTAAGTTTAGTAAGAGGGGCCTCACAAAACAAAAATATTTTTGTTACTATATTCCTTGCTTTTAATTTTCCACAAAGCAGGATGTTCTTTGTAAATTTCTAAAAATCGTCTGTTAGTTGCTGTTAGTTACCGGCAGCAGTTTTCACTGGCGGTGTAAATTGACAGACAAGTCTGTACCGGTTAAATCTGATGCGTGCATTTACCACTAACTAAAAGATAAATACGCACGTTAAGGAGCGATTAAGGACGATACGATAAGGTTTCTTTAATGTATTTATTACTTCATCGACAAAGTCGAGCAAAAAGGCCAAGTTCACCGGCGGCGCGACATCATAAAATCTCATAAACAGTTCTTTTTTGCGTGCTAATTGGAGAATTGTTTTTTTATACTGTCGGCATTTTTTAATGAATTTTATTTAATTTTGATTGTACTTTATCTTGCAGGATCATTTTTCGTAAATATACATTGCGTTTACCACATACCTTTTCGGTTGCATTGAAGGCCTGCGCAAGAGAGCATGTATTTACGGAGATTTTTAAGTATTTTTGAATTACTGATTTTTTTTCGTATGCGTGCTATACACGGAAAAAAATTATCAACGCTCGAAATTTAGCGACAAATTTAAAATATTTTGTGAATCTTGATTTATTTATTTTACCGTAAATAAATGAAAGATATTTTTTTTTGCAGTGTCAAGTAAACTTATAAATGGCTGAGAGTCGTACAAAAAATAGTAAACATTTTATTAAATACCTTGAAAACAATACCATTTATACGTGTAGGTAAGTGCGAATTGTTTTATTATGCCCGACGCGTATACAGAAATCGCCATAAAAGCTTCTCCTGCGTTACAAATTTGAAGAATTAATAAAAGAGGTTTCCGACGCCAAAATAAATTCGACTCTAGGCGTAATGTTTTTTTTTATTGCAACGCTTGCAACGCCCACATTTTTATTAGACTTTAACCAAACGCATGACATCCTGGACGTATCATGAAGATGCCCCTTTTTAGAACCGCGGCGTTCAAAACTGGCGGATCAACCTCTGTGTGTATGGCCAGCTATTGATTGTCAATCATACATACAGTAAATATTGTTTAAAAAGCTAGGATAGCTGCTTGCATAGAAAAGGGTGTTACAGTTAGACAAATTGCTCAGAATTTCAGCGTTAACAAAAATACAGTTACTGAGTTGATAACAAAGTAAGATTCAGGCCCGGTCTTTTCATCTCCAAGTAACTTTATCTGACCATTAATTCCCATAGTAACAATTGTGATCACAATTGTTTCTATGGGAATTAATCGCCAGATAAAGTTACTTGGAGATGAAAAGACCGGGCCTTAATATACTAAAATAATGGAAACGCATGGCTAATGGCTACTGGATTTAAAAGTTGCCCGAGTTATTTATGATATCGATAGTACATATTTCTTGTTTTGGGATTTAAATCATGACATTCCATAATTGACATTAACATCACGTTTTGTTGAAGCTTGGTTTGTAAAAATAAACACTGTTATGTTTGACACAGAACTTTTGCTAATTTATATCTTATTATTCATTCCTTACTTTTCTTTCAAATAATAAATGTTTTTTTTTCTACTAAACTGTCAAGTTATGAAAAACATACAACATTTTAATGAAAATAATTTATTTGATGGGAATACATACATTTTAACAATGTCTCATAATATAAACTGTCTACGAAATTCAATGCCAACATTGTCATGAACATTTATATACATTACATTGATAACTTCTGTACCGTCTTCCACTTCTTCATCGCCCGCTACATCATCATTTACACTCCGGTCTATGTTGTGCAGAACAGCATAAGCACAAGTAACGGCTTGTGATGTTTTGTATTTAATTAGCAAGATAAGCATAGAAACTGTCTCTTTGTGTGCTCTGTTGTAATTTTACTTGTCATTCTGCGTTTATGGTAATAACTCTGCGTTTAGTTCATGGGCGACGTTGTCGATTTTGTTTAGTCCGTAGTTATTTTACGTTGTCTGACTAATCAGCTGAGTGGTCACAGTGGTCGTGATTTGAGATGCGACCATTAGGCAACCACAGTGCGTATGAGTTCCGTTTAAAAGACAGTCCACCCGAGCTCGTTAAACTTTGATGGTTCGTCTATCAACTAAACGCAGGCTAAATAAGATTGATAGAGATAGCCACTGTCTCCTGAAAGTATTCCTAACACCTGCCTCTCCTCAAATCACACGAACTATTGACCAATCAAATACGACACTGTCGTGTGAGGAACCTGGACGACGCACAACAATGTCTGGAATTTCTAAGTTCGGATTACTCATAACCTGCAATATTGAAACTTTTCCATGATCCCCGCTGGGATTTTCAATTTCCATTATACTTGAACTGTAATCTGTAATTATAAAACCTAACCTGTTACTTTTACATTTATCATCCCACGTATTCTATTCTACCGTACCTGTTTCCACAAAATTCGCTGACTATATTATTAATTAATGTCTCACTTTTTCATAACAATGTGCACTGCTTTAATATAAATTCACCCTTGCGTCAACACGAATACTCCATTTTTTACAAGAGAACAAGAACAAAACAGTCAACTTATGATTCTGAAGTACGTACAAAGTAACCGACGCAACGTCACACACGAGGCTTTCCTCAAGGTACGTAGGTGGCTTCCTTGAAAATAATGGTAGAAAATGGAGGCTGAGGGAGGCTCCGGGCAGACTTACCAACACAAATATCGCCTATGAAACGCGTACCGAGGCGTTCAGAAAAAGAGACGCCACAAACGCCTTAAGGAAACTCTATGAATAATTTACAGTTGGTTCTTGTCCGATGAAATTTGTATCACAAAATCTTTTAAGCGGACACTAAATCGCGCACTATACACTTTACACTATGAATAATGTCGAATTTCTAACCGCTCACGTTGGCAACGTCGCGAGGAAGCCTTGCACCACAGAATACAACATAGAGAGAACGCAAATGCCTATACTAGTAACTGTTGCTAAAGTAGCTTGCGCCATCTCTTAATTTTGGCGGGTACTAAAACTAAAAAACCGCGGGAATTTTAAATAAGAGCGTAGCCATGTAGCCATTTTATTCGCTATTAGCCAGCTAGTTAAAATCAAAAATAGCTATATTTCAACTACCTTTAAGTGTGAAATGAATAGCTACATTTGATTATAACCAAAGGCTAACTAATTTAATTATATACTAGCTATCTATGTATGACTGAGGCTCAAACTGTGGCTTATATTACAAGAATTGAATATTCAAGGGAGAGGATTTATTATATTTTGCAATTCAAATGTACACCACTTAAAGTACAGTATTTCACATAATAATACTAAAAGTATTGCTTAGATATCATACACTGAGAAAAATAATCCTTCGTAGTTAATGAATATGCTTTAATTTAAAGAAACTGTTTCTTCCAATAGTAGCAAAAATATGTTTCCTTCGGGATAAAATATTATTTTCATGTGAAGATTCTTTTTTCTCAGTGTATTTACAACTCGTCCGTTATGGAAATAATAAATAGACAAAGACAAGCAACTAAAATATAAAGGAAGCATATAAATTGTTTAAATTGCAATTCAACCACAGGTAAACCTTACAGTAGAGCAATATTGAGTTTGTCGGTGATACAAATAAGGTTTGCCAAAATTTCCCAATTTTGCCGCTATTTAAAACTTTGCCGCCCCGTATGATTGCACGTTTTGCACGGCCGGTAGCGCCGGCCCTTATAATGACATATTCCCTTTCAACTTTTAAGTACTGACTATTTGTGGACATAGGGTTCCTAATAAATGTCTTTTTTTCCTTTAACTCGAAAATGTTTCGCTTTGGATGTTGAAGTTTCACCTATAAAATCCATTGATTTTGTATACAAGTAACACATAACATAACTGAACTGAACACTTACATCTTAAATCTTAATGAAGAAGTGGCAGTCATCAAAGATAATTGAGGTGGTTGCCACTGAATATAAGAATGTCCTGTTGTGATACTAGGAATTCCTGTAAATAACACACGTTTTTCAACATTGCAATGGAAACTTTTGCTGATTGCTTTGATTATAGTTTTTTTTCAGTTCTGAAGGAAAGTGTTGTGAACTAGTTTCAGCTTTGGTATTTTTTTAGGGAATAACTCAATGATTTGGGAACTAATATAAGAATAATTTCAGAATATGCAGACAAACTATGTATAATCAAACTGATACGATAAAGCATGATTACATCATTATCTGAGAACCTATAACTCACCTTGTGATATAGATGGCATATCGTTAGCCTCCATAGGCAGCATTTCATTTTGTAGCATTCCTAAAACACAACACTATAAATTATTTATAATACATGAACTACTAACAATCTTTACTTAATTCGTTTCTTGATAGTTTAAAAGGCGTAATTCGTTTTCTTGGTGAAGTATTTTCAGCTGTCCAAAAATGAATATACGGCGGTATTTCAAGAAGTAAGTCAATAATCATGGTGCATCAGATATGTTAGTTGGTAAATCAATATTTTCCTAAACACTTTTAACTGGTGCAGGTATATTGCTAAAATATTTATGGGTTCTGTAGGTATCATTAATTTATTAATATAATGTCATAAGTAGAATCTCCTTATCATGCCTTAGAATTTATAATCACTTACCAGGTAGATTCAAAGTTGGGTAAGCATCCATCGATAACTTATTATTCGGTCCATAGAATTTATTTTCAAAATGTTTGTGGCAAATTCTGTTTGTTATATACACTTCTTCAGGACTCTTTTCCTGTCACCATGTCACCTGTAGCCCTTAACCACATTTGGAAACGTTTCATATTTTTTTAGGTTTTGGGAAACCATGCATAGGCAATATTGCGTCACCACAATTCACAACTGCACACTTTCTTCGGCTCATCTTTCTAAAAGTTCCTAACAAACTATTTCTAGCATTTAAACAAATTTGTAATAATTACTTTTTGGAAAACTTTTAAAATACTCCAAATAACTTGCATTGACTGTATATGCAGCACAACAATGTAGGTAATACCTACATATTTCAAATTATTTAAAAATTGTCCGAAAACAATTATTACAAACTATGTTAAAAAGTTTGAACTTCAAATACATATACCATGAGTTTTTTTTAACTTTGAACATACAATGTAAATATTACTATGTTCAGTTTAAAAAAAATATCTTGTAATGCATTGACATGTTTTCTTTTAAACTGAACATAGGAATATTTACAACAGATATGTTCAAGAGATATAAAAAACTCACGGTATAACTTAGTATTCTCTCGAAATATTCGACTCTTACCTATATAAACTTGGTACAACCTTCTATTACACACAAACACAAGTCTGTATTTTTGAATGCTTATAACTACGCACAAAATTAATGACTTCAAATTTCATATGATTCTTACAAAAATAAAATTTATTCACAGTAATTTCTTCTAAGCTCTCCCACAGAACACAGAAATTACCTTAAACTGCAAATAAATACACAACCAGAGACACAACGTTGTTTCTTAAGCCTATTCTTAAGTACTTTTACGTCGCTGTCAATCAGCTCGGGGTTTTCGAAATTATTTCTCTCAATTCATAAAGTAGATATCTGTAAATTTGTTAAAATATAACCTATTTTTCAATTTATCGCGGTTGCTACAGTGCCATCTTTTAGAATTGGCGGGCTTTACTAAGACTACATATCGTTCATCTGGGTTTGACCCCCATGCCTTGCACGAGGAACTCCTCGAGGAAGCACTAAGAATACGGGCATTAGTGATGTTTCTTATCTTATGTTTTTCGTAAAATATGTTGGTACTACTAATTAGTTTTGACATTGCAGAAAACTACCGTGAGTCATTTCATTTTCTTTTAAAATTTACATCTTTGCTTTCAAATTGTTTACAATAATTGTTCGAGATGTTTTCCTGAATATTGTGCCTGTTCATCCGTATTACTTAAGGTAAGAGCTCTTTTCATTTTTTAAAATTACAACTCAAAACAAGTGGTTAGCAAATATTATTTGGTTATCTCTAAACAAAATTAAAATCATTCATTCCTTTTTACAAAACAAATTAAAATTCATTCAAAATCAATTCCATAATTTTAAAACTAAATCGTTCTCTCTTTTCACTCCTTAAAAACTAAATTCACTACTCAGTTTCACCTCACTGGAAAGTCCACTTAATTAGTTTGTTTTTAGGGCCCCCCGCATCAAGTTCGCGAAATCGATCTGGACCTGGACCTTGGCTGCATTTAACTGCACAACTGTACTGTCTCTTTGTTTTTGTTAACTTTTTGCAGTTTGTGACACGTGCATTTTATTATTGATGATAATAAAATTTTTATTAGTTCTATTTCTCAAACCTTTTACGTTAATTTGTTTTATTATGCATCAAATATCACATTATGATGGATATATACATATACATTACGATGATAATTACCAGGACTGTATTAAAGTACTGTTTGGCTTCGCGGTACATGCGCAATATGACGTGTCTGTGACATATAATTTCTAACGGGAGCACAATCAGCACCCGTCTGACGGTACTCTAGACACTGAGCCAAATGAATAAAACGAAGCAAATGCTTTTACTTCGGTTATAAGATTCTATTTATTAAAATTTTGACTACGTTACAGGCAGAATTATTTACAATTTCATTTTTTTTTTCAAATATTTACAATTTTCATAGAAAAATTTGAAGTAAAAGCATATGCTTCGTTTTATTCATCTGGCCCACTATTAGGATTTTTTCGCGACTAACCGTGTTAAGTTATAGCGGTTTTAAATGGTTAGTACCCTACCTATCAGCTGATGAAGTAACGGTTATTTATTACAGCGAAAACATCTCGTAAGTACTAAATTTGAATGATTCATAGCAAATGAAAATAAATTGATTTTGCAATTGTGAACATAAGTAAAACTGATCTTATATGACACTGATGCCCGATTGCACCAACTTTTTAAGCAGAGCTTAAATTTAAGTGGTGTTTAGACTTTGACATTAATTATAAATTTAACAAAATGTTAGTCACATTCTAATTGATACTTAAGTTGAAGTTTAAATGTCAATCAGAATGTATTTGACTTAATAACTGACCATATTTAAATGTCACATTCTAAACATAACTTAAATTTAAGCTCTGCTTAAAAAGTTGGTGCAACTGGGCATGAAACTCATTTCGTAGAATTTATTACAATTGGAACATTAATGCATGAAACAAAAATTATATGATTTATTTTTAATAAGTATTGTTTCGGATTCGAATATAAGCATAATATATAGGATTTTTTCGCGACTAACCGTGTTAAGATATAGCAGTTATAAACGGTTAGCCCCCACCTAACAGCTGATGAAGTAACGGTTATCTATTACCGCGAAAACATATTTGAATCTCCTAAGTACTAAATTTGAATGATTCATAGCAAATGAAAATAAATTGATTTTGCAATTGTGAACATAAGTGAAACTAATCTTATATGACACTGAAACTTATTTCGTAGAATTTATTACAATTGGGACATTGATGCATGAAACAAAAACAATATGAATTATTCTTAATAAGTTTTTTTCGGATTTGTAAATACTACCTATGGATAATATATCCACACATGTCAATACAACAAATAGCAAACACGGCCCTAGCCTCACTTTTATAACCGCTTTTCGTTACACACGTCGAGAGCTGTGTTACTGATTCAATAACACGGTCACAAATGATGACGTTGCTCACATACGTCATAAACCTTCCCCTTGATAACCGCTGTCAAGAAAATGAAGCGGTAATAGTAACCGTTGCGTTCGTCAGTTCAACGGTTACTCGCGAAAAAATCCTAATATCCACACATGTCAATACAAAAACAAACAGCAAACACGGCCCTACCCTCACTTTTATAGCCGCTTTTCGTTACACACGTCGAGAGCTGTGTTACTGATTCAATAACACGGTCACAAATGATGACGTTGCTCACATACGTCATAACACCTTCCCCTTGATAACTGCTGTCAAGAAAATGAAGCGGTAATAATAACCGTTGCATTCGTCAGTTCAACGGTTACTCGCGAAAAAATCCTAAATATTAGAGTCTCGCAGGCACATAAACGTCATCGTGTGACGTCATACTTCTAACTAGGTCTTGTATATAGGGGAACTGACTTATCAATGGTTTTTTGGAGACGCCATTTTTGCTCTATTTTTACCCGGGAAATGCCTCCTGTCTTTTTCAGAAAACAATACAATTTAAAACCTGTCGTTGCAATTAGGAACCGCACAACCGCCTATTTTTAACGAATAACCTACCACACTTGTAAACTTGCAACACAATTGAAGAGCAAAAATTGCTGATAGGTCAGCCCACCTATATCCTACTTCTAACGGGAGCGCAATCGGTTCCCGTCTGACGGTCCTCTATACCCGCCATTATTTTAACATTACATTCGATTAAACGTATTGTTCAGTTTCCATGACAACCATTGTTATATTTATAAAGACCTTCTCAAACCGGCGCGGTATGGAGTAGCGGTAGCGGTACTGCGGTACGCACTTACACAGCGGTAAATGAAAACGTTCAAACCGAAAACGGTATACCGCACACTTGCAGCGGTACTGCAGCGATACATTTTTGTATCGCGACAGACACAGTTGACCGCCTGTACCGCCTGTATTTTTAATACTGATTTACCGCGTTAATACCACTCTCCGATTTGATTCAACCAGCGGTATCCCGTTACCGCACTATTACCGTTACCGCTACCGCATATCGCGCCAGTTTGAGAAGGCCTTTACTTGATCCATTTATATCATACAGCCTATTCATACCTAAGTCGGCACTATTACTAAATTTGTTATTATAAAAGCTACAAAGTCGGTTAAATTAGAAAAGTAGTAGTACTTTTTACGCTGATTACAATGACACAGTCAAAAAACAATTGAAAGTCACGTTTATGAGATAAAGTCGAAAATATACTTTTTAAAATGGAACACCCAGTATATTACTTGAGATAACTCAGCAATATGAATGATCTGCATTTGTTTCCATGATGCTTCAAAAGTGACAACAGATTCTGGAACATCAGTATGATCCTCGATGGCAATAGGATGGATTGTAATTAAAATTGATTCTTCACCACTATCTAAAACGTCATTCAATTCTTCAATTCAATTCATTTCCGGGAAGCCATGAGGCATTAATTCATTGCACTTCATTGACGTTGGCCGCGTTTTCGTTACAGCTAATTTTGTAGTTTATGTTTGAGTCGGGCCACCCAAAAGGTTTTAGGGATCTTATCGTTCGTGAACGATTTCTGGAAGAGTAATCCAGTGCTTTTATACCAGTTAAAATCTGTGTTATGAATTTTGTTTGAGAATACCACGTGTTGGAACCGACGCGTCGTAGTTTCTTTCCACTCTGGAACCTTATTTCACAAGGGCAACTTCGGAGGATGGAAAACTTTTGAAAAATCTGTGTCACATTTTCTGGCCTTGACGTAACCGTTTGGATTTCCCCGAACGAATTTTGGCTTAAATATCACCATTCCGAGAGCCTCCTCTACTATAACAATCGTCATTCGTTGCTTTGGAACCCTTGAAGGAGCTCCGAACTGGATCTAGCCAATGTCGTATGCTGCAGCCCCCTTGCAGGCAGAACGTAACGTAGAGTTGGTGGGATACGAGTGTGATATTGTACAAACCCCCTGTCCTTTATTTATATGCATCTTTAAATTGATTATTGGGTACCTTCGGTGCCTCGTGATACCGTTTTTGCCCGGCGAAGGCCTTGGTTTCTTAAGAACCGCGTTTCGTTGCATGCGTTCATAAAGTTTCGGTCTTGTAATTGCGTCTACTGTCCCTCTGACAGAATTTATTGTACGTTATTTTGTGAGCCGTACAGGATATCCTCGCCGGTGATTACGCGTTAGTTGACACTTTTTAAATTCCGATTTACTTATTAAAGTAACGAAATTATTTTGGGCATATTGTCAAAGCCGCCCCTGTAACCGTATGCTGAGCCTTTCGCCCCTTTTGTTTTAGGACTTATTTTGTTGTGAATTAATAAACTTCGTATCACCGTTTGTCGCATTTTTCTTTATGGTCAATATACAGGGTGACCGATAGTTGTGTTACAGGGTGTCTGATACACACTTTTGCCTTGCGGAATTTAAATCTGAGGGAATCTCAAACGCTTGGAACCACGTGTGGAGTCCTAGCGGTGCCACGTTTTTCACAATACCACTTAGAACTTATATAACGCTCTTTTATTTTACATCCAGGTACCGAGCTACCGACAATCCTATTGTACCCCACTCCCTTTCAACTGAGCTGGGCATATTTCCAGGTAGGTTTTCTTCAACACCGACGAGTTTCTCCCAGCGAATGCAACTTTTATATACGATCAATTAGGTAGATATAGAAAGGTAGGTAGCAACATACTTTCATCAATAGCGAAGATTTTCGACCCATTGGGATTACGACCCAGTTGTAATGACAGCAATGACAGCAAAGGTACTGATCCAAAAGTTGTGGGAATTGAAATTGCACTGGGACGAGTGTATTCCCATGGATTTACAATGTATATGGTTTGAATATACACAGAACATTAGATTTATAAATGAAATAAAAATTCCTCGATATATCATCGAATTTCATAATCCAAAACATTTTGAGTTACATGGTTTTTGCGACGTCAGCGAGCGAGGTTATGGTTCATGCTCATACTTAAGGGCAATTAATGAAAAGGGAGATATTTCGTCCAATCTATTAGGTTCTAAATCAAGGGTAGCGCCTTTAAAAAACTATTTCTCTACCAAGACCTGAACTCTATGCAGCTCTGATTTTTAGCCCAATTTAGCCTACCGGAGTCGGGGTTCGGTTCTTAATGAATCTGACTCACTGTTTTCTCACATTAAATCTTTGTGCGTCACAGGTGACCAAGATGATGAGCTCCTCTGGAATAGCCTAAGCAGGTCGAATTACCCAATGGACAGTATGAACCACTACACTCATCACTTGTACTCTATTGCCGGCGTTAATACACAACAAAACTATTACCGAT
This sequence comes from Dorcus hopei, assembly GCA_033060865.1. NCBI lineage: Eukaryota > Metazoa > Arthropoda > Insecta > Coleoptera > Lucanidae > Dorcus > Dorcus hopei. Next base: position 76,192,482 of record CM065426.1, on the reverse strand, counting down.
TCGCGAAACCAGAACTCTCGCGCCTATAATAAACACGCTCAGAAAGCTGCTGTACGTGAAAGATAGAGCGAGGCTGGTGAATGCGATTCTGGAAGACATTGCTATTAAACGTAAGAGCGAAGTTAAACTTCCCTCAATAGATAATGTTTACGTTCACTGTAGTACAACCTCCAATGTCGCTTCTCCGTTTGATTTCGATCCGGCAATACCTTGCTCCAATCCAGCCGCCACCTTTTCATTTTTCTCCCGTAACTCCGGAAGAGATTGCTGACGCCATTTCCAACACCAAATCAGATTCTCTTGGCCCTGATGGCATTCGTTCAATACATATTAGCCTTTCCCTAAATGTAAGCTTAGTATCTTGTACAACTCTGTGATACTAAAGTCCTACACCCCTCCAATACTCAAAGATTGTCGGACTGTCTTAATCCCCAAATCAGGTGAGACAGTTGACATATTCAATTGGAGGCCAATTACGATGGACTTAATGATTATCCCCGTTTTCTATAGAATCTTAGCCAAGAAACTGGAGCAGGTTGTCCTGAATAAATCGCAGAGAGGCTTTCGCAAAGTAGAGGGCTGTTTAGCCAGCAATTTATATCTCTATTCCGTCTTTAATTCTTGTCGTAAGAAAGCCAAGCCTCATCGTATTACTACTTAGGACCTGCGCAAAGCTGTCGACACCTATCTCAATCTCTATAATAAGGGCCTTGAGACATTTAGAAATTGATGAGAGTGTTATAGATTATTTTCAGGGCTCCTACGCTGGCGTTAATACTACAGTTCACATCGGTTACCACCCAACACCAAGCATTACCATCAGACGCGGGGTTAGACAGGGGAACCCACTCTATTCCTTCCTCTCTCATGCAACGCTCGATGAGCTAATAGATAACATCCCAACACTTGATGGCCTGGAAAGGGTCTCCTGTCTCGCCTATGCCGATGATCTGATCCTTCTAACTTCTTCCACCTCTGCTATGCGTGCTTTAATCAAAGTATGTAGTTCTTTTTTCGAAAAACGCGGATTATCACTCAATGTCCCGAAATGTGCGATACTTTCTGCTTTCTGTCAATTGAGTCCCCAGCTATACGCTGTTACAAGACCCCTCAATTACATCAACGGAAGCCAACGAAATCATGGCATTTACGTTTCAGCCAATACAATTTTATTTTCCCTGCCTTAATTTCTTAATCTTTGCATTTAATTTAAACTCTTATCATAATTTAAACGAGAGATTGACACGGGTCTCCATCAAGTTTCAATCTGTCAGCAGTTTAACTACGCGTACGCATTTATCTTAATACATTCTATCAAATTGTGTCAAATTGTAAATATTTTTCCAAATAAAACGTTTAAAAGCAGTACTAGTGTTCTCACTTTAAAATAGACAATTAGTGTATCTTTAGTATCGCTTCCACGGATCATAGAATTCCTAAGCCACAAAGAGCGTCACTAAACAGCCCCTTAAGGAGGGTTTCCTAGCAACGTGTTTTTTTGCGCTGCTTGAACCGAACAGGGCCATTCCTCGTCGCGTCGGCAGGAACGTATAGCATTTATCACGCTGCGCGTTTGTGTTTTCCTAGGGTTAGTAGACAGTTGAAATAAATTTCAAGTGAGGATGAGTCATTTGGGACAAAACAAAAAGAAACTGTTAGCTTTGCTAATTATGAAGCATCTAATGGACGATGAAGAAGAAGAAAACATGCTACCTACCTGCGTAGATAGGCAGAAGTTTTACATTGGAGCGAAACTTTACTCCAATGTTGCCAGCCAGCTTCAGTGGGACGGGAGGGTTCAAATCCAAACCGCGAAGGCCAAAACCCAAAAGAAAATAGGCGCCACTTAATTTTTTTTGAAAGGGGGAAAAGGTGAAAATTAAGAAAACCCGTTACATCCAGAACACGTCAATTTACTTAGTCAAAAACAACAACAAAAAAAAATATACACAAATAAATAATATATGAGGGACACAAAAGTTTACAACATATTCGAATTTGTCGGATCCGAACTTCGCATTAAACTATATTAAAATGATTCAAATCGTAACTAATGCAACAGAATACAAAAGAATGCGATCTCCGGTTAATTACACGCGACAACGCTCGTCTACTTATATCATCTTTAAATTACACCGGCGGTTACGCAATAAGTTGCATGTTTAACTGCGGCAAAATCAAAGTAATGGATCGAAAACTAAATCCGCGAAATATCGCTCAAAACTAAGAAAAGAAATTATAACGCTCCGACCTTTATTCCTTTGATGTCCGATTCGTTTGTCGGTGTCTTTGCGGAAATGCCGCAGCGACGCTTTGTAGTGTGCCGGCTTCCGCGTAGAGGGGCGAGGGAGGGAACTTCCAACGTCGTAATTCGCGATGCACTTGTACAAACCGGATCTAATTCAACTTCCGTAGACTCTTGGTGAAAACCAATACCCAACGAGAAATAACTCTTGATAAAGGTCCAAGATTAAAGTCTAGGATTAACGATAGCTCTTGCTAGAAGCTCACGATAAAAGCCTATAAGCAATGAAATAAAACGAACACAAAAGTCAAACCGAGAGTTGCTGCGTATAGAACTTACCTCGGTCTTTCACCGAAGCTGGGACAAACCACGGAACACGCGGTTTTTCCTGTCTCACAAGTGGGTCTAATCAGAGTCGGCAATTAGCCGTAGATATGCACTAACATCCCTTCGATGTAATGGCACGCACAAGTAAAATATTTAACGAAAAGAAAGTGTGACCCAAGAGACGGCAAGTTTCGTTCTGACAATGGCGCAACATTTCTCGTTTGACAAACAAAGAACGATTATAAACAAGCGAGACACCTTCTAATTTTACCTCCGGGGAACTTTCTTAGTAACAGTGGGAACCAATCGGCTGAAAGGGCAAAGATCACGCATAATACGCGTCGCGAAGTAGAACTTCGTCACAACTTGTCCGACGACTCACAAACGCACGATTTTGCCCCTAAATAAGGATGGATTACTTATATAAAATGAATTTGTTTAATTAAATGAAGGTCCTGTTAATGGAAATATGCTGGAATGTAATTTTAAGAAGATTACGCCGGCGAAATACAGTGTATTCCTACACCGAATGCAATGCGCACAACGACACGTTCCAAGAAACCCTGCGGAACGTCGCACCACGCGTGTACAGGGTGTGTTTGGAACAGAAATAAAAAAAAATGATCAAGGCAATGCATATACATGGTGTATTCGGAACAGAAATGAAAATTGAACTGTAACAAACATAGTGCAAACTTATGCAATTTAAAGAAAACCAGTCAACGAGATATTTCTAGAACGACAAGACGAAGATGTTTTCAATATATTGATTAATATATTGTTTTCAATATATTGTTGTCAGTCGTTAAATAATAATTTCTTTACGTTTATCACTCAATAATAGACGCCACTGACAAGTGTTTGGATTTAGTGGCATTTCTTTGAACTACTTTTTTACGTTGACAAGGATTTAGTGTTTGTTTGTGCCCATTATACTCTGTTTACTGAAGAGATATAGTAATAAACACTCCTACTACAGTAGCCCGTGCGTCAACCGGTGCAGTTGAGTTCCGGCGATACTTATCCAATATTGAAGGTACAACTTCAAATTGTGTGTTACTTTGTAAAACCACCTTCTACGCTATAAGATACTGCGCATAAAACTCTCCTACTTTATTTTATTACTATATCTCTTCAGTAAACAAAGTATAGGTTTGGTGTTTTTGTATTTTTGTAAATTTTTAATTATTACTATCTTTATTGTTATTGCTATTGTTAATGTTACTATTATTACTATTGTTACTATTGTTACTATTATTACTTTTGTTACTGTTATTACTTTTATTACTCTTTTGCTATTATTACTATTATTTAACGCCTGAACGGTCCAGTGGTAAGAGGACCGGCCTTGCAATCGCATGGTCGTCGGTTCGAACCGCACACGGGATTTTTCTCGGGGGTGGTCGGTATCGACTTCAGGCACCCTTCAGTGTTGGGGATAAAATTCGACACTGTTTCCCCTCAAACGGCGAGAAGGTTGGAAGTAACAAAGCCATGGAACACTTTACACACACTCAAATACACTCCCGCTCCTGAAGTCCTGACAAGTCTTTGACTTAGGACCCCGTTGGGCAACCACCACAGATAAAAATAAAAAAAAATTGCTACTGTTACTATTATTACTTTTATTACTATAAGATTTCGTTTTTGTTTGTGCCTTCTAGGTGGGGTGATCTTAATCTTGATTTTTTATTTTTTTTTTTATTTCTGATTTTGTAAATGTAAATGTAAAATGTTTAAATAAACTGAAATATTAATATTATTAAAGATAAATTAAAACCGTCTTAAAAATTAGAAATGAAATGTGCAAAATAAATATTATTGAAATGTAAAAGAAAGCATTTGGTCGACAAAGGAGAGAGGTTTAAAAGATATTTCAGATTTACCCGTGAGCAGTTTTCTTCCATCTTGAATTACATCAAGGAGGATTTGGAAACTTGCCCTTGCAATCGTGTGAAGATACCAATAACACTTCTGAAAAAGTGGTTGTTACTATTATTACTTTTATTACTATAAGATTTAGTTTTTGTTTGTGCCTTCTAGGTGGGGTGATCTTAATCTTGATTTTTGATTTTTTTTTTCATTTCTGATTTTGTAAATGTAAATGCAAAATGTTTAAATAAACTGAAATATTAATATTATTAAAGATAAATTAAAACCGTCTTAAAAATTAGAAATGAAAAGTACAAAATAAATATTATTGAAATGTAAAAGAAAGCATTTGGTCGACAAAGGAGAGAGGTTTAAAAGATATTTCAGATTTACCCGTGAGCAGTTTTCTTCCATCTTGAATTACATCAAGGAGGATTTGGAAACTTGCCCTTGCAATCGTGTGAAGATACCAATAACACTTCTGAAAAAGTGGTTGTTACTCTAAGGCATAGGTTCTCAAACTAATTTCGTCTACCGCCCACTTTGAGAATCAATTATTTTCTAGCGCCCCCTAAAATTTTTAACTTTACCACACACATCACAATCGCAATCACTACTTTTAATAACTTTAGTTAAATTATAGCCTGCCATATGAGTCTTATTTTGTTTCTGAGTTCAAACTTACACTTTAAATAAGACCCTCCAATTTCTTCTGTGCCCTTTACCGCCCCCCTGTAGGCCTCTAGCGCCCACAAGGGGGCGTTATCGCCCACTTTGAGAAAGGCTGCTGTAAGGTAAGAAAAATAAAAATAGAATATAGTCATGAAATTAGTCTTTTTATTTGTTGCAAATAATTACAAGTATTAATTATTTAGGTATTGAAATGCTTCATTTACAATGTCATTAGTATGGGAAATATTTGACCGATAAGTTGACAAGGACGTCAACTCTGATGAGTGGTGGGAGGGCGGATTAGAGAGTTTTGAATGATAAGCAGGCGAAGAAGACAATAGTGATGAGTGGTTGGAGGGCGGATTGGAGAGTTCTGAGTTATAAGCAGAGGAAGGAGATAAAACTGGTATGCGAATGGTACAAGAATGGACTGTTTTCCCGACATCTGAAATCAAAGGAAACGGTATCAACTCCTTTCTGCTGAAGTGTCTCCATATCGGTTACAATTTGAAAAATTTTAATTTCAGTCTTGGTCACGAGCTTTGGTCTAAATTTCTTTACACTCATTGCAATGCTTTTAAAAAACAAATCGATATCGTCTTGTTCCTCAGGTTTCATTAGTTCTTTAATACAATTATTAAAATGTGCGTTTTGATCTTTTTTTCCGTCAAGTATTTTGGTATTTGCGGAATTTTTCCTTCTTTTTTCGATACTGGAGGTTGGAATACTGTAGATTGCGACGTTTGCTCAGGTTGACAGGAAGGTGTTTTATTTTCCTTTGTCGATGAACAGCTATTTTCCATGCTGCTGTCCAGTTGAGTCTCTTCAGGGTCTTTTTCAATATTTTCAACAGCAATGTTTGAAAAAGTATCCCTTTCATCTTCGACTGTATCTAAAAATGTCAACCTGTCCCAGTAATTTGCTCTCTTCTTTTTTGCAGCAGATCCTGTTCTGCCTTTATCTTCTTTCCTCTGTCTTTTATAGTGATCCCGGATACTTTTCCATCGTTTTTGGCACTCAGCTCCTGTAACACAAAACGAAACTTCACTTTTGTTCTATTATAAACATAATAGTTACGTCATAAGTAAATGAAATCTTATTTCAGGTTTCTTGCCACGGGAGAATCGTATAGGTCTTTGGCATTCAATTACCACATCTCTCTATCTGCTTTATGCACGATCGTTCCACAAGTATTGAAAGCACTAAAAGAAAAGTTGGTACCTAAATTTCTGCCTCCCCATGACCAAAAAGACTGGAAAAGAAAATCTGAAGAATTTTGGAATCGTTAGGGCTTTTCCAACTGTGTTTCAGCTGTTGACGGCAAACACGTAAGAATAGTAGCGTCAGCCAATTCAGGAAGTCTATTCTTTAACTATAAAGCATATTTTTCGAATGTACTTCTTGCTATGGTTGATGCCAATTACTAGTTTGTACTTGTTCATGTGGGTACGTATGGTAAGGAAGGCGATTCTGGAATTTTTAAAAAGTCAGGTATGGCGCGTTTAGTAGAAAATGAAGCTATATTTCCTCTCCCAGAAAAGCTTCCGATATATTGCTACCTCATGCAATAGTTGGGGATAAGGCCTCCAGTCTAAACGAACATTTCATGAAACCATACTGCAAAAAACAAGTACTGCAACATGCGAAGAAACGAACCTTCAATTATCATTTGAATAGAGCAAGAAGAGTGTCTGAAAATGCTTTTGGGATAATGTGTGCAACTTTTAGAACATTTTTTACTCCTATAAACGTAAAGCCTGAAACTGCAGACTTGAGAATTACTGTGTGTTGTTGTTTACATAACAACTCATGTTGTTTACATAACAACTCATGTTGTTTACATAACATACTCATATTCATTTGCTCACCCCTATACTGTTGAAAGGAACATAGAAGAGTTTCCTACCGAAAACATGATACCCCTAGCAGGCACAGGTGGTTTTGCCAAATCAGAAGATTTTCAAGTCAGAAGCCGATTTACGGACTATTTTAATAACAGAAGGGATCAAAACAACGTGGACCAATAGAAAAAAAACTACACCCCATAAGTCCATTCATCTTGAAAACAGAATACGTTGAAGGTTTCCGCGGCTGTTGTCTTCTGTTGTGGGCTTCCGATGATTGAACCGAATGCATTCGATTTTCACAACGACACAGTTCAACTGGATCTTGAAAACAGTTTCAATCTTAAAATTATCATAAACAAATTCTAACTACATATAATCTAGGTACTATACATACAATAAGAATAATAAATTAGTTTATTTGATATGTACTTACTTGTTTTGTTTACCACCTCCGCGATCTCTTGCCAAACTTTATCTTTTTTGTGAATATTTTTAAAATCTTAATGTTTCATATTCCAAAGATATTCATGGAAGCCAACGAGCTCTATTAGCAGCTCGTCTTCTTCAGCACTGGAGCGTATTTTTGACATTATTTACGAGAAAAACAACAAGAATATGGTCCTATGTGGTCAGTAGGTGTCGTGTTGCGCTGTAGGGAATGTAGCGCCAACTTTCTATCTCTTTTAATCTGGGGTTAATCATTCATAAAGTCCCAAGCAACAGTAACTTGTTATGTATCTATCCATTTTCTTTTTAGCGTTTCATCGCGTCCTTTTTAATTTGGGGGACGAAAGCCGCGGAAATGAATGGCGGTACCTTCTAAATACAGTAACCTTAGACGCTTTACGTTGTACGCGACGCACAAAACACGTTGCTAGGAAAACCCGCCTTTATTTATGAGACAAATTGTATATCTTTCCATCATGATTTTTCTATTTTCTCCAGCTAACCATATATCATCTGCCTGATGTTCATATACGCCTGGTAATTTTAATCGACCAATCAACTCTGCCATGATTTTTTGATAAGCTTCCAAAGCACTGGTTATGCCGAAAGATACTCTTCGATATGCATATCTTCTGAAAGGTGTTATGAAATAATTATTTTACTTGCCAAAACTCAATGAACGGTCTAATTTGGAAAACAACTTACCATTGTGAAGCTTAAGTTGAAAAAACCAGTGCGACTACTATAAATTGAAATACTATTCAGGATTCAGGATGACGATGACTACCATCAGATAATGAAACGTGAAAAAAACAGAAAATTGTAAATTATGTTGAAGAGATTGTGCAAGGTTATAGTGAAATGAAGTTTAAAAAGCACTTTCGTACATAGAACTGTTGAAGATCTAATTAGTAAGTTAAAACTTAAAATAATTTGCACTAAATATGTATTTTTTTTTTATTACAGTTTTACAGTACTTACAGCTATAAACGTACTTACCAAGGGAGGCAACCTTTGAATGATGCACAGAAAGCCGTGCTGATGACTATAACATTTGGCAAATTGCGAAACATTTCGTCAAGCTGCCAAATCTTACCTCAAATTACATAAATGTCATTTCCGTTAGCATGTATAAGTGAGTTTGAATTGAGTTTTCGACCTTTCATTACATTAAGTACAGTTGATTGAAGAAAGATCGAGTACATATAATTTTTTCGAGTTTAAAGGCGTTTTCGGAAAATAACTCTGATTAGAAAGATTAACCCTAACGGGTTAGTAGTCAGGTTGGTGAATTTTCGAACGCCAATATGGTTGTTAGGTCAATATCACAATAACCACATCTGGCCAAATTTGGCAAACCCGTCATTTTGTGCAAAATAATTCACAAATAATTAAACACTTTAACTAAAACAAATCAAATTATTCGTTAGTACATGTCACACATTTCAAATCATATTTCAAATTACCCAAACTTCAAAAAAGGAAACAGATGAACATAACCTCATAACAGAACCTATGTAACTCTACTCAATGACCAGAGTTACTTGGGTCGCGTACCAGTACTAATTTTCGAATGCAGAACAAGTAACCAGGTTTAATAAACGAACGCTTTTCCAAGAACCTGACTGCTCCGACCGAATTTCCGAAAACGCCTTAATTTGTTCGTGTCAGTGTCACTTTTGATGTTAAAGTAACAGATAAAATGTCACGACTAACTGAAAGCGAGAAAATTTTAATCCTTTCTAAATTAGAAGAAGGTTGGTGTATAAGGTCTGTAGCTCAACATTACAATTTAGTAATTAAAGCAGGTTCTTTTCCGATGAAAATTGACAAATCATTGAAAATCTCAAGGAAAACCCGTCTGAAATATGGATACAAGCTGCATTTATAACTAATTTTCCTGGATCATCGTCGACTGTATGCCGTAGAATAAAAAGTTAGAGTTAACTAACTGCCAGCGCGAGAAAATCGTTATTAACAGAAGAGCAGAAACATTATCGGATTATCTTTTGTTGAAATTATTTATATAGTCCGCTAAATTTTTGAAATAATGTTATTTTCTCAGACGAGAAGATGTTTCAGTATACACATTCTGGCCACATACATGTCTATTCACCAAGGAATCCCAGACACGTAGAAAGATATGTGATGCCTGCAAACAGATCAGGACGATTTGGAGTTAATGTTTGGGCCTGGATAGGTATCCATGGTCCAGGCGTAGTTTGGCGCATAAAAGGTCGCTTTAATGCCCGAAACTCTCCAAATATTTTGGACAATACTATGCTACCTTCGGTTACTTAGATATATGACCAAAATTTTATCTTTCAACAAGATAATTGTCCTGTGCACATAGCTCACATTATTAGGGAATGGTTTGCGAACAACAATGTGGAATTATTACCCTGGCCATCAAATAGTGCTGATTTAAATTGAGAACGTATGAGGTTTACCTGTAAAGAAAATTTATCAGAGAAATTTTAGGCCCCAAAATGAAAATGAACATGGCCAGGGAGAAGGTCTAGATTCATCCGTGTTTGTATCAAATTTAGTTCCTATTAAGTTATTTGATACTTTTACAAAATCAGATATACACTACATGCCAATAAAAATGCACCACCCAGAAGGGGTCAAGTTACAAGGTCGTTATTTTTACCAAATAACTATTCACATCTTAGGAGATGGTGATAAAAACGTGAGAATTAAAAAACGAAAAACTTCGGCTTTTGTGAGAGTTGTCTTAAAAAGGTAGGCTCTTGTTATCGGTAACTTTTTAAACTGGTGTGTCAAAGTAGTCTTTATTTTCTGCGAAAGCAAAAAGTGTTGATCATTAACAATGCCTAGAATTGGCAGAAGACAGCGTTTTTGGCAACTGTCCGACTTTGAAAGAGAGCGAATTGTCCGAACCCTTTCTGCGGTGCTTCGGACTTGGACTTCATGGTCTGAGGAAGGCATCCAACACCTCGACCAGGAAATGGGCGTCCTAGAAGAACTAATGAACGTGAAGATCGGCGTTTCCGTTAACTGGCTCTAAGAGATAGGTTTCGCTGCAATTGAAGTGGATTGGATAAGGGATCTAAAACAAAGGGTGTCAAGTCGAAGCATTTGCCGACGTATTGCGTCGTTTGGTCTTCACTCCTGTCAATCGTGTCGACGCCTTCCACTAACTCAATTGCATAAGGCAGCCAGACTTCAGTAGTGTTCAGAAAGGCAGTATGTTCAGTGACGAATCCCGATTTTATCAGTGGCAAAATGATCGTCGAGTAATAGTGAGAAGGTTCCATGGAGGCAGACGTAATGTGGAGTTTGCTGTACGAGGCCGTGGCGACGTAACACCAAGTGTTATGGTATGGGGTTCCATAGGCATCGAGTACAGATCCCCTTTAGTATTCATCACAGGAAGATTAAATGCGCATCGATATATCGACGAGATCTTAAGACCAGTTTTTTTACCTTTGATAAATGAACACGCTGGAGTAGTTTTCCAGCAAGATAATGCCCGACCCCATATCGCACAAATTTACAGGAACTTCCTGCAACAAGCAGAGGTAGAAATTCTTCCTTAGCCAGCTCGTTCTCCGGATTTGAATCCCATAGAACATGTGTGTGATATAATGGTCGACGTTTAAGAGGTATTCCTCAACAAGCAAACAATTTAGAGGAGCTGCGTCGTCACCTACAGCAAGCTTGGGATGAGATACCTCAAGAAAATATGGATCATCTTATTCGGAGCGAGTTAGGGAACGTATTATTAACCATGGTGACGTGACAAATTATTAAACTTTTTCTCTTAATTTCTGTTATTTTTTTTCCAAAGTGAAATCAATTACTTCTTCATCTAAGAGAAATAAACTGTGAAAATTTTAACCTTGTAACTTGCCTCCTTCCGAGTGGTGCATTTTTATTGGCACGTAGTTTATTATGGGAGAATAGGAAACCTTCTTCGACTCATTTCTGTAAGCCTATTCGATTTTCTTTTTGTAAGGAAACTCCAGAAGTTATAATTGAAAAAGTGACAAGAATTCGATCTGAAATATCGTGCCAACACAGATAAGGCACAACCAAATTAAACATAAGTTAATCATAACAATGTTAGATGGGAAAATATGCAACGTAATTTTTCAAACGAGTTGTTATATTTCTTTAGCCTCTGTCGTTGCAAATTCTCAGTTTCCTTTCTTCTCCTTTTATTTAGCGGACCTTCTATAGCAGGTTGGTTTTCTATACTTTCCCTAATACGTAAAACTTCTCTTTCAAAACCTTCAATTTGCCTTTTTACAAGAACGGAATCAATATCTTTGCTTTGTAATCTATGAAACAGTAGGTCCACATCAGGCATGATTTTATGAATAAATAGTAGCCAAAAAATGAAAACAGCATTGCTTAAAATTTCAAGCTGACCAGATGTCTGTGCAATTGTATTACTGTTGGTAATTTCGTTACGATCTAGAATAACTTCCATACACTCAATTAACTGTTCGCGATATTGAAAAATTGTATTTACGTTTGTAACGGTCCGTCAATCTTCGGGTTGGTCTGCGGTTGCTGATCGTTGCTCTGCTTGACGGCGGTTCGGGTTTGCTCGTCGGAGTCCAGGTTCAGAAATAAAAGCGTCGATCACTTAGCAAATACAGTTTTATTTACAAAATAGTTCATATATACACGTATCCACAAATTGGAATGTTTTAACTCAGGTAAAACTCACGGACTGGTAAACGAAATGTTAAACTCTCGGACGGTATTTCGGTAACGGTAATATACGGTGTGTCTCGTGGACAACGGTAATATACGGTGTGTCTCGTGGACATTAAATAACGGTAAAATACTGCGTGCCTTAAGGACACTATTCAACGGTAAAATACGGTGTGTCTTAAGGACATAAAGCGACTACTAAACACCATGCAAACTGTGCATACGTTCTAGTTTCCGCTCCTAGGGTCGGAACAGGTAAGAAAGAGTGAGACTCCCACTCTGAGATCAGGATGTGTGAGACACCCACACTAGGTAAGAGGGAGCGAGACTCCCGCTCCAGGATCAGGAAGTGCGAGACGCCCGCACTCGGGAAGAGAGAGTGAGACTCCCGCTCTATAGGATCAGGAAGTGCGAGACGCCCGCACTCGGGAAGAGAGAGTGAGACTCCGCTCTAAGATCAGGAAGTGCAGGACGCCCGCACTCAGGAAGAGAGAGTGAGACACCCACTCTGGGATAAGGAAGTGTGAGACACCCACACTAGGTAAGAGAGTGAGACACCCACTCTAGGATAAGGAAGTGTGAGACACCCACACTAGGTAAGAGAGAGGCAGAACTCCCGCTCTATAGGATCAGGAAGTGCGAGACGCCCGCACTCCCGGTAAGGGAAAAGGTCAGGATAAACAGGAGGAGCGGTTGGAAATAACACGATCATGCACAGGTTACCCAGCGTGTTAGAGTCGGAACACCGGGAAGATGAGCCGGTGAGCGACTAACTCCTGCGTGCTGCAGCGCGTAACTTTATAGGCTTGAGCGCGTGGAGAGCCCTACTCCTTTCAGTACTCCCACTCTGATTTGTACTTTTATGAATCTGCGAGGCATCCCTAAATATACAGACTAAATAACTTAACTAATAAAACAAAGAAAACTCTAAATAAATCGTAACGGAGATGCTACTTCGTTACATCCCCCCCTTTCTTCGGACTGTTGAGGTCTCGACTGGATCGCAACTTCCCTCTGTCGTCGAAGCGGAGAAACCAGTGTTCTTCCCCTGACCTGATCTTGTACTTTCGGTACCGTATAACATCTTCTTCCGGAATTTCCACCAATGGTCCGGTGGGAATTTTTATCCAAACGGTTGATTTGTCCGGTCTCCGTTGCGTTAAATATAACGGAGAGAGGCCAGGTGGAGCACTGGGGGTCGAGATGGCTGCGCACAGGGGTTGTTCGGTCCGGGTGGTGTGTCCTTCGACGAAACCGGTTGCAACGGTGTGACGGTCGTCCGTTTTTAGGCGAAGAGCTTCTTCGAAGTCCGTTACCCAGTCATCCATCTCGAACCACGTTGCAGGAACGCTGTCTGGAGGAGGCGAAACGGTGGTGTTCGCTCGGGGCGTTGGCTGACGTGCCACACGGGCTGGTCGTTTGAAGCGTACTGACTCCGGTGCCGATGTGGAGGTGTAGCCAGTACGGTCGGGTGGTGGTGGTGGGGTGACCGCTGGGCGTGTTTCGTCTATGGGGACACTGGGCACAGTCAATACCCCGGATGGCTGCTTGGAGGGAGAACGGCTGTCCGATGCGCTTTGGTGGGTGGAGCGGACTGGAACGCCTTTCGACGATTAATGGCCTCCCTCCTTGCTGAGGCCGTGAGTCGCGATGGAGGATGACTCTTCCTCTTCGGGGGGTCAGGCGGCTGGTTGAGGAGAATTGCCTGACGTTTCGCGCTGGTGACGGTCTGGGGTCGCGTCGGTTTTTCTTGCACAGGCCATTATGCAGTCTATTTCCAGGCTGGTCGATGGTTTGTTTTGTAGTCGCTCCATCCTGGCTGGTCGACTGCCGTCTGAAATTTTAATTAGTGCTTTTATAGGTAAAACGAGGGATTGTTCTGGAAGGGTTTGATGTGCGTGCGAAATTAGGTTGAGAGGATGGTTTTAGATGTTGGATATGAATGTGACGGTACCATCGGTTATTTTTGTCTTTCAAATCGAAAATCACAGGTGAGACAATTTTCCTACGACATAGGGCCAGTAAACTTCGGAGCTAACTTGGCATTGCCAGGCGCTTTTGTTTGATAAAATGTGCTCTCTTTTCCATACTTGTTCGCCTATTCTAGGTCTCCAGTCGCGACGACGTAGGTTATAATAGGTTTCCTGACGTTGAAAGCTCTAGCGAGATTGACGCGTACGAGTTCGTAGGCGTCATCCAAATCTTGTTGTCTTCTTTCTGGGTTACGGGTATCCTTGTTACGTATGTTAAACCGGGGCGTTTGTAATTCGCGGCCGTTATTTAGGTAAGCGGGAGTATATCCGATTGCTTCATGTCTGGCGGTGTTATAAGCGAAACGTATTTTCGTATATGTGTTCATCCCAAGTGCGCTGGTTTTCTGGGTAAATTGCGCAATCATGGTTTTGACCACTCTGTTGGCTCTTTCGACTGGGTTGCACTGAGGTGTGTACGGCGGGGCACAGCGATGATTAATTCCGTAATCAGCTAACATGTGTACGAACTGTCGGCTGACGAATTGTTTGCCGTTGTCGAGATTACCGAATCTGGACATCCGTGTCTCAATATAATTTCTTCCTTTATAGCTTTAGTAACTGCTGGTCCGGTAGCCTTTCGGAGGGTTTCAGCTCTATCCATTTTGTAAATAGGTCCTGCATTACAAGAAGCCAGATGTGACCTTTGTGGGAACAGGGGTAGCGGGCCTACTAAGTCTACCGACACCGTATGCCATGGGTCGTTAGATGCGTTGGAATGTGAAAACCTCCGGTTCGTTGTTGCGACACTTTGTAACGGTTACACATCACAGCTTCGCACATAGGTAGCGGCTTCTTTAAACATTCCTGGCCAGTAGAACTTCTGTGCCAAACGGACTATAGTTTTAGCGATTCCGAGATGGCCTGCGGTCGGATCATCGTGGTATTGGACAAGTATGTCTTTACGTTCGCTTTGGTAGGTATGCACTGTTTCCAATCGTCACCTGGTATGTTTTCGTTATAATTAAGATTGCGCTTGTAACATGTCGGTACATTTTCCGTTGCGGATGCAGTAGTCCGGGTGATCGGCGGGGTTTGTTCTTACTTTCTTCAAAGTCTTGGAATACCAGGAGCATCTCGGTGGGCGTTGAATAACGCAAATATCTTTGTCGTTTTCGGCAGGCAAAGGTTGTCTGGAGAGTGCATCGGGTACCGTGTTTAAAACGCCACGACGATATTTCACATTAAATCGAATTGCTGGAGTTCAAGGGCCCATCTCGCAAGTCTTCCGGTCGGATTGTCAATGGTCTGAAGCCATTTAAAGACTGATGGTCTGTGATTACGGTAAAGGTGTACCCTTCTGAATGGGCTTTCATTTTGCGTATGCCCCATAATACGGCTAGGCACTCCTTTTCGGTAGCACTATAGTTGCGTTCAGTTTTACTAAACGTGTGGCTGGCGTAAAAGCAGTACACGCTCTTCGTGCTCGAGGTTTTGTGATGGGACAACGCCTATTCCAATATCACTGGCATCGGTTTGTAAGAAGAATCTCTGGGAGAAATCTGGGCAGGCTAATACTGGCGATTCGGTTAGTTTCTTCTTAATAGTCTGGAAAGCATTTTCTTCTTCTGATCCCCAAGTCCATTTAGAATGTTTTCGGGTTAGTTTTGTCAACGGTTTTACGATGGTGGCAAAATCCGGAATGAAACGTCTGTACCATGAGGCCATGCCGTGGAACCGACGAATTTCTTTAACGTTCTTCGGGGCGGACATAGCGGATATAGCTGTCACTTTTTCTGGGTCGGTCCTGATTCCGTCACGGTCAACGATATGGCCAAGGTAACGCAAACTGTCAACACAGAACTTGCATTTTTCCGGGTTAATTTTTAGATTAGCTTCCCGGAGACGGCGAAAAACTTCCTTTAAATGTAGTATGTGTTCGTCCAGTGTCTTACTGACTACAATTATATCATCCAGGTAGACAAATGCGTTTGGTTCAAGTTCCGGTCCTATGACGTAATCAAGTAATCTTTGGAAAGTGGCGGCCGCGGGTGTAATCAAAAGGCATCACCTTGAATTGCATAAGGCCTTTTCCCGGGTACGGTAAATGCTGTTATTGGTTTGCTTTCGGGAGAGAGAGGAACTTGCCAGTAGCCATTTTAAGTCTAAAGAGGAAAGGAATCAGGCGCCTCTTAATTTGTCTAAAGTGGCTTGGACCTGTGGAAGTGGATACGCATCTTTTTCTGTCTTTGTATTGACTTTTCTGAAGTCGACGCAGAAACGGGGTTTACCATCCTTTTTAGGGACGATAACTATCGGTGAGCTCCACGGACCATGGGCTACTTCAATTACGCCTTCCTTTTCCATCTTCTCCACTTCGGTGTTTATAATGGCTTGCATGGCTGGGTTACGAGGTCGATAACGTTGTTTTATCGGAGTCGGATCGATAAGTTTTACGTGGTGACGTATGAGATGTGTCGGACCGGTGACGTTATCAAATTTTTTTACTTCTTTACTTATAAAATTCTGGAACATTTGCTCCTGGTTCAGGCTGCTGAAATCTGTGTGGTCAGATATCACATAGCAGGTATTATTTTTGAGAAGTTCCGGAGGCGGCGGAGGTATAGTAAGCTGAAGTTTGCTGATCAGGTCCATGCCGAAAAGTAGCGGTACTTGCAAACAGGCCATTACGGAGAATCTATGCCGAATTATTCTATTCTCAATTTTGAATTTCACAGGTATAGTTCCTTGTAAAGTGATTTCCCTTCCGTCTGCAAGGCACGCTAAAGATTCCGTAAGTTGTTGGTTTTGTCCATTTTGTTGGCACAGCTTAAACACTTCCTCGTTCAAATAAGACATTTCGGATCCGGTATCGATGATTACGGAGAACATTTTGTTGGCAATCTTGATCCTAGTATATGGACGGGGTTTATCGAATATTTTTATTCTCGAGGGCCGGTCCTGGTTTTGTTGCTGTCTGACCACCTCTGGCGTTTCCCAGATGTCTTTGACATCTACAGTCTTTTGTGAGTGTTCCGTCTTGACCACAAAGGGCAAAATCTCTTGAACGGTCGACTGCAGTTGCCGCGAAGATGTCCCCTCTGTTTACACCGCCAACAGTGCGTATTGCGGTTATAGGATGAGGCACAGATGACACGTTTGGGTTTATTGACCCTACGTTCAGTTTTTACAGCAGGAGGTTCGGTTTTTTGCGTCAGCTTAAGAATATCTTCATACTCGCGGGCACGGTCGATCAAATCATTTGTAGTTGATATTTCGCTGCGGCGTATATATAACATGTATTTCGGAAGCATATTCTTATAAGTACGACTGATTTTTTCCTCTGTTGAAAAGTTTTCGGATCTTCGCATCAGTGTGAGAATGTCTGTAGCGTATCTCAAAAATGGTTCGTTCTCTTTCTGTACTCGGTCACGTATCTGCTGCTCGAGTTGTTCCTGTTGGAGTCTAGGTACGTAGTAACGCTTTGGGCATAACAAAATCTTGCCAATTGGACCAAGAAGCTTTGTTATTCCGGTACCACAACAGAGGTTCACCGCGAAGAAGTTCAGTAGTCCGCGTAAGACGTGTTTTCAGGTGAGCTGGTAGCTTTCTCGTAGCTCCTCAACTCTTTCCAGGAATGATAGCGGATCCTTCCATCGAAATGGCAACCGCATTTCGGATCTGGTTGATGGCTTTTAAGTAGTCGGTATTTTCTTGATTATGTCTAGACATAGTCGGTGTCAGTTCTTCAGTTGCTTCGGTTTCCATTTCGGTTTGTCGGGCCGTATAGACTTCCGGGTTTCTTTGTTGCCATTTCCTGGTCTTTTCCGCAATTCTTCAACTGGTCCGGATGTGTCTAAATTATTAGATTTTAGTTCTTCTATCAATTGTTCTCTTTTTAGACTGTGTATCCACCGTTTCATACTAGATTAGTCACGTATTTTAAAACACTGAAATTTTTATGTCTTCTGTTTTTAAAAATGCACTGGTGTTTACAATTATGGGTATCTAGTTCATGAACTAATCACTGGGGTCGGTGTGTATTCTGGTCACTGGAATCGATGTGTCATCGGTTGCTGGGATTGATGTACACTCTGGTCACTGGATTCAGTTTTTTAACGGTCCCTGCTCAGGCGCCATGTAACGGTCCGTCAATCTTCAGGTTGGTCTGCGGTTGCTGATCGTTGCTCTGCTTGACGGCGGTTCAGGTTTGCTCGTCAGGTCAGGTTCCAGAAATAAAAGCGTCGATCACTTATGCAAATACAGTTTATTTACAAAATAGTTCATATATACGTATCCACAAATTGGAATGTTTTAACTCAGGTAAAACTCACGGACTGGTAAACGAAATGTTAAACTCTCGGACGGTATTTCGGTAACGGTAATATACGGTGTCTCGTGGACAACGGTAATATACGGTGTGTCTCGTGGACATTAAATAACGGTAAAATACTGCGTGCCTTAAGGACACTATTCAACGGTAAATACGGTGTGTCTTAAGGACATAAAGCGACTACTAAACACCATGCAAACTGTGCATACGTTCTGGTTTCCGCTCTAGGGTCGGAACAGGTAAGAAAGAGTGAGACTCCCACTCTGAGATCAGGATGTGAGACACCCACACTAGGTAAGAGGAGCGAGACTCCCGCTCCAGGATCAGGAAGTGCGAGACGCCCCGCACTCAGGAAGAGAGTGAGACACCCACTCCTGGGATGAGGAAGTGAGACACCCACACTAGGTAAGAGAGAGGCGAGACTCCTTTCTAAGATCAGGAAGTGCGAGACGCCCGCACTCAGGAAGAGAGTGAGACACCCACTCTAGGATAAGGAAGTGTGAGACACCCACACTAGGTAGAGAGGTGAGACACCCACTCTAGGATAAGGAAGTGTGAGACACCACACACTAGGTAAGAGAGGCGAGACTCCCGCTCTATAGGATCAGGAAGTGCGAGACGCCCGCACTCGGTAAGGGAAGGTCAGGATAAACAGGAGGGCGGTTGGAAATAACACGATCATGCACAGGTTACCCAGCGTGTTAGGTCGGAACACCGTCGGGAAGATGAGCCGGTGAGCGACTAACTCCTGCGTGCTCGCGCACTTTATAACTGACGCGTGGAGGGAACCCTACTCCTTTCAGTACTCCCACTCTGATTTGTACTTTTATGAATCTGCGCGGGGCATCCTAAATATACAGACTAAATAACTTAACTAATAAAACAAAGAAAACTCTAAATAAATCGTAACGGAGATGCTACTTCGTTACACGTTCCTTGTATGAAAATTCCACCTTGTTGGAACCGACTGCAGTAGTCGCTTTTTGACAATTACGTCTAAAATTGCAGTTCCTTGTGGAGAAATCGAAAAAAACGTACAAACTCCCTGCAAGTTAGAGAAGAATATCCGTAGATTTCGATTAACTGATGCCGATTTTGTCATGACCAGGTTCAGTTGATGTGCATAAAAATGTATAAACTGGGCTTGGGGATAAACTTCCTTGACAGTTGCTTGAACTCCACGAGATGTTCCACTCATAACAGATGCCCCGTCATATATTTGAGCTATCAATTTATGTTCATTTCCTTCCAAATGTCGACCAAATTCATTTTTAATACAGGATGCCAAAGATTGGATGTTATGATTTGAAGAGGCAACAAAATCCCAAAATCTTTCCACCGGCTTACCATTCACAATATATCTATAAGCAATAACCATATATAGATGCGACATCACTCGTTTCATCGGCTATCACAGCTAAAAATTCTGCTTCTTTAATTTTCTTCGATATTTCCTGGTGTACTACCTCAAGTATACATTGGAGAATTTCATTCTGTATAATCGTTGATGTTCTCTTAAAGACAGAAGACTTTTCCAAATGAGCCTTCAAGGCTGTATCCAATTCTGCACTAAAATTAATCAATCTTCGAAAAATCTCCAGGTTAGATGAGGAATCCGACTCGTCGTGGCCCCTCAGGTCCAATTCAAATGCACGCACCACAAAATCGAATACAGTTTATTATTAAATTTAAAATGCAGTGATTTTGGATAACACTTTGGTTATGTAAATCGATGGCCCTTCGATGCGCTGAGTCCAACGTTGTTGACTGTACCAAACACAGCTAAATTCATTTAATTTGTAATATGAATTTTTGATCGTTCGTGTTTACTGATACGTTGAAATAGATGGTTAATGTCATTTGTACCCAATTTTGTCCAAAGATCTTCTCCACCGAATAATAGGCACGGAAAACAAAATACCGCATTTTTTGCACTACAACCACTAAGCCAGGTGTGTTTTTTTAATAGTTCCGGTTTAAATATTCTATTGAATTGTCTATTTTTTGATTTAATAGACTTATTAATGAGTATTTTTGGTGTGGGCAGATAATAATTTAATAAGGAATCGACGCCTTGAAAATATTAAAAATTAATCAATAATTGGTTAAAAACAATAGTTTTACCTTTATGATATTTAAATCGATGGAAACAATTAGAATTCAGTGATTCAACGCAATATTACACCAGGGGCTTATTTCATAAAGCGACAAGTTGGACTTTGACAAGTGAAAATACCTGTCTAAATGACAGTCGCCGTTAAGTTTCGTTTCATAATTCGATTGGTGAGTAGTGATGATGGGCGACTAGTGATAAGTCTATCCATGACAAGCGATTACATCGTGTGATTATTAGGGCCGGTTTTTCAATATCAGTTTAAATTATAATTCATGTGAACTAAGTTCAGAACTTGATCTCAGTTCAATGTCGAATGGGTTTCTCAAAACATATGTGAACGAAGCTCGGAAGAATGCCGGTAGGACTAGAATTAAATCAAATTAAGTGAACGTGCCTAACTTAAAAAAAATGAGTGACGATTCAAATAAAAATAACAAACATGCAACCAACTTCTCATTGTCCGAAGAAGAACTACTGGTAGGTATTGTTTTTTTTGATGTTTATATTGCATGTTTCATAACAAATTTTGTTTGTAATGAAACGTACAAATACTTATATGAATTTTATTTTATATAATCTAAAACGTAGAAAAAAGTCTTCATCGTCCCATTGCTGAATGTGTTCAGGTTTTTCTCTAATAATCCTGGGACGTTTGGGTTTATTTAAACGTTCTAAATATTCATACACATCTTCGTCGTCACTTTCAAAGATATTCAAAAATCTCACTACATCCATTCTGAATTGGTATTAAAAACGATTTAAAAATGGTATCCAAACTTGACGTGTATACTTAAATGTTTTACGACGCTGACACACGCTGATCGGCGTTTAAACTCCCACGAATGGCGGTTCAAAATAGAATTTCGTTCACTGCTTGATCGTTGATTGAAAAACACGTCCTTTGCTAAGAACTCAGTTTAAACTCGTATTGAAAAACCAGCCCTTAGTGTTCTGTTTCACACAACAAATTTACCCATCGAAGTTGTCGCCTAGTTGCCTGTCGAATTGATGGGAGGAAAGACGTCGGTCTCGGACGACAAGTGTTTATTTAGTTAGATATTGATGATTATGCGCGATGATGATAAGATGATTATCCGCGAGCTGGAAGAGCACCACGACGTTTTAGGGAACGAATAATTTATCGAGAGATTGAAGATACCATATACAGCGGCCAGTATCGTTTGCATTGTTTTTTCCTTGAAAATTGATAACAGTTTCGGCCATGCTACAACATCCTGCGTCCTCGCGGGTATCTGCGTGCATCCTGACCTCTGAAACATATAAACAAAAACTTTGTCCGAGTACTTGTGCTGGTCAATTTGATCAACCCCATCTTAACAATGTTCGTTACTACCCACTCTTTAGCGGTTATCCCATTACGCTAACGGCTTTGAATCAATACATCATCGGCTACTCAACCAGTACGTCATCGGTTGATCACCATTACTTAAATGGTTTACTTTAGTATATCCTTGAATTTTCAGCCAAACTTTAGGCATCACGTGATACACTTCCTTCGTTATCACTCTCCTCGTCGAGGATGACATAAGGGTATGGTTTCATCTTATCAACTAAACACACACCCCTATAAAACTTATTTGCACGTGTCATACCTGATATATTCTCGGTGAAATACCGATCGTGTTGCAACACCTCTTTAACTATAAAGGGACCGTCGTATTTTGGAAGCAACTTTTTGCTTTTTCCATCGTTAGGTCCAACATTCTTTAGGATCACAACTTGTTGACCCACTCCGTACATAGGAGCCTATCTCCGTTTTGCGTCAAAACGTTTCTTAGCTTTATTTTGCTCCGTCATAATTCTAGCATTCGCAACGTTACGAATTTCGTGTATAATGTCTGAAGATTCTGTCGTTTTGGTAACGTCTACTGCTAACTCATTTCTTAAAAATGCATCGTCTTTATTTCGCGGTGTATAACTCAACATTAATTCATACGGTTGTCTTATTTACAATCGAGTTATAAGCAAATTGAATTTTAGTTACGTTACGATCCCACTTATATTCACCTTCCTCTAAGGAACTTGTCAAAGAGTGTAGGACTGTGCTATACATTCGTTCTACTTGGCCGTTTGCCCTGGAGTTGCCGTGGCATTTGAAACCGATTTTATTCCCAAGACATTACAGAAATCTGCAAACTTTTTGCAAGTGAAACAAGAACCTCTATCAGAGATTATACGCTTAGGTACACCAAACATATCGATAACTATTATTAGAAAATTAAGTACAGGTCCCACTTTGGTACTCTGCACTGCTTTGAGCAAAATGAATTTTGTAAAGGTCTCAGTAATCACCACTAGACTGGAACTATATATGGATAGCGCTGAAAAATAGAGGAATACCGCAAAAGCTGATAAATCTTATAAAGGAAGGGTATAACAACTACAAATGCAAGATACTACATGATGGCGAGCTATCAGAGGAATTCCAAACAAAAACAGGAGTTCGACAGGACTGCATCTTGTCGCCACTGCTATTCTTGATAATAATTGATGATGTTCTGCGAATAACCATGCAGAATGGAAAGAGAGGAATAGCGCTGGGTATACACGACAACCTGGAAGATTTAGACTTTGCGGACGACATATTGCGATGTTTTTGGGAGTTAAATGAAATTTGTTTGTTAAATTTTAGGATTAGAGTTTTTAACTCAAATGACAAAGTCACGCATAAAAATTTTAACATTAGACTCTTTTCGTTAGTAAATTGATTATTGATATTTATCTCAGGGTACCAAATTGTATTGCTAAACAAATTTGTTGAACTGGGTTCTGAAATGTATTTGTCCTAATGTTTTTTTTTTTAAATGTCGGTTATTTTGGTCACGCTACGTGAAGTGTATTCAGGCAAGTAAAAATCGATTTTAAAGATTGACATAGAAATTATTTATTAATAATAAATTTTGTTTTTATTAACATTTACAAAATTACAATTACACAAGAAAATTGGTTCATAATAATTGTTAGTACATTTGGAAGATTAGTGTAAATGCACATCAATTTATATTTGACTTAAATTGAGTTGTCATCTAACACCGTAGTGGGTAGTTGGAAATTTTAATCAAACTTTTTAATTAAAAATGCTATTATGGTCTCCTTTAACAATAGTGTCCTTTGTTTGAATTAAACTTATACCTGTTGGTAAGTATTTACGAATTATTCTTAGACAAGCATGTTTAACTAACCATATTAAATTAAACATTAAATGGAATGTTCTTACGTTTTGTTCACTACCATCGATTACAAAGTTTCTCTGAAGGAGTTTAAGATTGATTACAAATGTTAAAAGTTAACACAAGACTGTTCAAAGCTAAATACAAAGCACGAATGTTCACTGCTAAGTGCAGAGAGTGAATTGAATGTTTTACTGCACAAGGCCTAGGTTGAATTGCCTGGATTACCCAGAAATCTTCCTTTTATATACAGTTCAAGGTACAAAAACTCTGTAATCTCAAACATAAGAAAAATTAAAGATCCTTAGATTGTAAACAAATCAAAAATTCTTGTACACAAATAATAACTACCTTGTCTTGTAGGTTACAAATATGAAGTTACATCTTGAAGAGGCCCAGTCGAGCTGCATCTAACTTCGAAAGACGAATTCTGTCTTGGTTCTTGAGTTTTACAAGAATACGACGACAAGATTCCTCCGTTCTTCTTGTAGAAGTAGGCTCGAGGTTTGCTTCGGATTTCCTCTTCTAGCGTGTTGGATGACCTTGCCACTCCTGGATAATCTTGAAACGTTTTAGATGATCTTGAAACGTCTTCCACGATGACATGAACAGCTCGTCCTGGAGTTTCGACTTCGGATGACAGCACTTCATCCTTGGATGTCTTGGAACTCGACTCCTGTTGTGTGAGGTTGTCGTTCCAATGTTCCTGTTCATTCTAGCGTGCTCCAAAAGATATCTTGTTGCCTTTTGTAACTTGTCATTGTTATTTTTAATTAATTATCCGGCCTCCAAAATGTACTGTCGGAGTTCTAGATCTCAACTAGAACTCTTTTGAAGCGCGCTAGAATGTGTTTAGCCAACAACGGGGGTCATTTTGAACACCTTTTGAGATAAAGTTTTTTTTCTTTTTAGTCTGAATTGATTATTAGGTGAATAGATAAAAGATTAGATGAACTTTAAAATTTAAAAAAATAAAAAAATAAACATTAAACACCCAGTATTTTTGAAACGGTTTACTTTAGAACAAAACTTTATTAGAGTTTTTTACTTAGTTTGAATTGATTACCACGTAGGTGAAGTGGTGACATTACGTCACGGGACACCCTGTATGAACGTGTAACATGTCATTTTCAGCGTTGACCTTTCCGCGAATTTTACTGGTGGCAACATTGCTAGATCGCTATTGTCTTTGCGCGCAGGTCAATTTTTAATCGTGAGGTGCTCGCGTTGATTCTTCCCTCTTTGCCTGTGATAAGTAATTGAGTGCACATCGGTCAAGTGTAGTCTCCCAAGTGATAGTGGAATTTGATTTATTGTTTGAAATTGGTGAAAATCGCTGCATCAGCGGATTACTAGGAGCTACATCGTTCGTTTGACGAAGTTTAGGGTCTCAAGGACCGTTCATAGCACCGATTAAGGTGGATTAAAGACCGATCTCACTTAAGCACGCTTCTTGCATTGCAAGCAGGTTCCCGGGGGTTAAATGCTTGGGGTCCGAAATTTGTGAAGTGGACTGCATGTGAGCGAGAAGTGCCCTCAGCCGCCATCTTATTGTTCTGCTATCGGCGAGGTGCACCGGCTCAAAAGAAAGGGACGCGTGCGCCGACGACTCATCACTGCAGCGTCGTAATTCCAGCGTCGCCACGCAGCGTAACACCTCTGCCCAATTGACATCCCCAGGATCACGATAAGTTTTGAAATAGTTTTTTTTTATTTACATCATTTTTGGATTTCCGTCGTAGTGTTGTCACATCATAATTTTGCTGTGTTTGTTATTATTTTTCTTGCGCCTTTGTAACCTTGTAAATATTTCATTTAATTCAATTTATTTCTTTTTGTTGGTCCGCGACAATTTTTGAGAAAATTTAAAGAAAATATCTTCATGATATTCGTTTGATGTGAACCAACACCGGTTCTTGTTGTACGCGAATATTGCGGTCAGTTAATCTAGTTTAATTTGCGGTACGAACCTCGCACCTCTGGCCAGCGTTACACCGTTCGTGACGAATTTTCAGCGGCGTCGCGACGCAATAAAATCAGGGGTTGAAAGCGGAATCGGTGGCGGTATTTGCAATTTTTTTTCTCTTCCGTCCTTTGTTTATTATAGATACTGTGGCATAATGTTTTGGGACCAATATACAGGTTGCACTTTTTAAATTGATTTGGAGTTTTTTTTGTGTTTCTGTATGTCCTTCGGCTCTTTTTTTGGGTCGTTCACTTGTTTCGCCTTGGTGTTGTTGGACACTGCACAGTGGATTTTATTTTCTCCCTGTGGATTTGATGGTACAGCGGAGCAGTCCGTTACACAGGGTGGCGCCTTGAATTTCAACCAACCCGCCCATCCGACTGGAGTTAGTTTGGGGTTAAGGCTGTCTGCTGAGGGTGCGTCTTTGTATGAAGGACGCGGCCACTCGAATTCATTGTGCGCGTTTAGGATTTGTCTTTTACAGAATTGTGTCGTCAGGGGAACCTGAGCGCGTTACAAACGTAGGTCATATTTCACTTCGTTGCAGAATTACAACAGATCAAAGTTGTGAGTTACGTTATGAGACACCCAGTGTTATCAACTTATAAAATCGTAAACACGAACTATGGCATGAATGAGTAAAAAATGAATAAATAAATGATAATTATAAGTTGATAATATAAAGTTTTGTTACTACGCCAATAAAAGTTTGATCTGTTGTAATTCTGCAACAAAGTTAAATATGACCTACGTTCATATAACATTATTCACTTAAAATGACCTCTCCAACAAAATGCCAAAGTTTGTTACATTTGATATGAATCACCCTGTATATATAATCACCACTAAATAATTATCCTTCTTACTACTACTCACAAACGGTCCTAAATGATCAATATGGATAGTATCAAATGGCGTTGAAGTTTTTGGGATCGGGAATCCTGTCGGTTTTTTATTGTATAAACAACTGAAACAATTGGTGATATATTTTGTGACACAACGTCGCATCCCTGGAAATCAATAGACTTTGTGACAATTGTTTTGACAATCACACATGAACAATCAACTTTTCTTTATTTTCTGTATTAATTAATTGGAATTGGTACTTAATCCGTCATCTAGCTAAGGACAATCCAAACTTATAAAATCGTAAACACGAACTATGGCATGAATGAGTAAAAAATGAATAAATAAATGATAATTATAAGTTGATAATATAAAGTTTTGTTACTACGCCAATAAAAGTTTGATCTGTTGTAATTCTGCAACAAAGTTAAATATGACCTACGTTCATATAACATTATTCACTTAAAATGACCTCTCCAACAAAATGCCAAAGTTTGTTACACTTGATATGAATCACCCTGTATATATAATCACCACTAAATAATTATCCTTCTTACTACTACTCACAAACGGTCCTAAATGATCAATATGGATAGTATCAAATGGCGTTGAAGTTTTTGGGATCGGGAATCCCGTCGGTTTTTTATTGTATAAACAACTGAAACAATTGGTGATATATTTTGTGACACAACGTCGCATCCCTGGAAATCAATAGACTTTGTGACAATTGTTTTGACAATCACACATGAACAATCAACTTTTCTTTATTTTCTGTATTAATTAATTGGAATTGGTACTTAATCCGTCATCTAGCTAAGGACAATCCAAACTCCTTCAGTCGTGAACTGTATCCCACTCTGCGTAGGTTCAATTTGTCAAGTAGTCAAATTTTTGGTTGTTCCTTCTTTAGAGCATTTCGTTATTCTTGGAAGTGATTTTTGTCAACAATTTGGAGTCACAATTAACTATGAGAAAGGGAATTGGAAGATCCATAGTCAAGTTATCTGTCTTAATTTTGAAGTTCAGAAAGAACCTCGAATTAAGTTTCCACCACCTGTTTTAAGTTCTAGAAACTTCTCCGACCTCCAATTAAAACAAATTGATGATATCAAAAAAACGTTTCGATCAAATAGGATTAGATAAACATCTAGGTAGGACAAATTAACTTAGTACAATCGATACGGATGATTCTAAGCCGTTTAAACAGAAACAGTATTCCATGTTCCCCTACATGATGAATCACTTAAATACCGAATTAGATAAGATGTTAAAACTGAACGTAATACAACCCTCTCACGGAGCTTGGAGTTCTCCTGTACTCCTGGTAAAAAATCCAATGGAGATTTCCGATTTTGTTTTGATGGTAGGATGTTGAATTCTTTAACAAAACCCGATCGTTATCCATTACCAAGAGTCGAAAGGATTTTGAACATGTTGCGAGATGCTAAGTATATTTCTTCAATTGATCTGAAAAGTGCATTCTGGCAGATTCCGCTCGATAAAGCTTCTAGAGAGAAAACAAGTTTTTCTATTCCTGGAAGGGGAATGTTTGAATTTTGTGTCATGCCTTTTGGCTTATGCAATTCAGCTCAAACCCAACAGCGCTTGATGGACGCTCTTTTTGGACCAAAATTCGAACCCAATATTTTCTTCTATCTTGATGATATTGTTACCACATCTAATACTTTCGAGGACCATGTTAGTCTTCTTAATGAAGTTTTGAAACGTTTGAAAGATGCAAACTTAACGGTGAATCTGAAAAAATGCGAGCTGTTCAAATCATCCCTAAAATATCTTGGTTATGTGGTCGATGAAAATGGTCTTTATACTGATCCTGATAAAATTGCGTCAATGGTTAATTATCCTCGCCCAAGAACTGTGACAGAAGTTAAACGATTTCTAGGACTTTGCTCTTGGTACCAACGGTTTATATGCCATTTTTCAACCCTAGTGTCCCCACTTAATGATCTTTTAAAGGGGAAACGTAAGAAACAATTCGTCACGTGGTCAGATGAGGTAGAAGATGCTTTTTGTAAGATCAAAGCAGCTTTAGTTTCCGCTCCTATCCTAAGAAGTCCTGACTTCTCAAAAAGGTTTACTGTGTAATGTGACGCCTCTGACAGTGGCCTTGGCGGAGTGTTAACTCAGGATTTTGATGGTGAAGAAGTTGTCATCGCATTCTGTTCTCGTTCATTATCTCACTCAGAGAGGAATTATTCTGTTACCCATCGGGAATTACTAGCATTGGTTTTTTGTATTGAAAAATTTCGTCCGTACATAGAAGGAACACATTTTAACGTTGTTACTAATCATTATTCGTTGTTGTGGCTGAAACGTCTTAAAAAACCGACAGATATTATCGCTAGATGGGCTCTTAAGTTACAACAATACTCCTTCGATCTTGTTCATCGAAAAGGAAAGTTCAATGTGGTTCCTGATGCTCTATCCAGAATTCCCAACCTTTCAGAACAAGCTGCCGTGGAAATCAAAGATGCTTGGTATCTTAAGTTAAGGGATAAAATTCTTCAAGATCCTGAGAAATATCCTAGTTGGAAGGTTGATAAGGAAAATATATTTAAATACATTACCTCTAAAGTACCTTTAGATTCGAACGTTAGTAAATGGAAACTTTTGGTTCAAAGTCATCAACGTTCAGAAATCATTCACGATTTTCACGATAAAGCCACTGCGGCACATTTTGGATTCTTCAAAACCCTAAAAAGAAATCAAGAATTGTACTATTGGGCCCATATGAGACGAGATATCTTATATTCGCTCATGTAAGGTATGTGGGTCACAGAAATTAAAATCTTAACGGATTTTCCATGATGTTTGTGACAAATAAAAATAATTTAGACTCGTAGATGCCAAATGGCTTGGAGCTGATGACATGTTTCGGTTAACCGAAACATGTCATCAGCTCCAAGCTTTTTGTTATAACAATATAAAAATTGAAAATGAAAAAATGAAAAATATAAAGTGCAGAAAATCTGGTATAATACCAAGTATCATCCCCAGTGTAAGTTTGTTGAAAGGATTAACAAAACTATAGGTACAGCCATAAGATGTTATGTAAAGGAGAATCATCGTAATTGGGACAAAGAAACTGCAAAAATTCAATTCGCCATTAACACATCAATACACGAGGTGACCGGTTATAGCCCGTCTTTTATTAATTTTGGGTGTATTGTTCCAGTGGATGGAAGTTTCTACGACCCCTTGTCGGATTCAGGCAATCTGCAATTACTCCCGGATGATCGTGACACCTATATCAAAGATATAAGTCATCTTAAGGAAGTTTATGGTTCTGTATAGGCTAAACTTAAGCTTGCATATCAGAGAAATGTCAACAGTTATAACTTGAGGAAAAGGAATGTTGCTTTTGTAGTTGGTGATAAGGTCTGGAGGCGAAATAAGGTCCTATCGAGTGCAGCCGATAATTTCTCAGGAAAGCTAGCACCCAAATTTGTTCTTTGTATTATTAAGAAAAAGGTATCCAATCTAGTCCATTCATTAGAGAATGAAGATGGCAGTGTTGCTGGTAATTGGCATATCAAAGATTTGAAAAAGTATTTTGGTTCAAATGTGGATTTATCCCATTTAGAAGTCAAGTAGTTTATCTTCTAGGTGTTGAATTTCTTAGTAGTAGGTATTCTGTTTATGCATGTTAAGCTTAGTCATTTAAGTAGTTTAGTTCTTCACAGTTAAAAATAGTTGCGTATTATTTAAAAATCTTCGTTAGAACCCTACCTTATTAGTAGATTTATTTAGAAATTTTTGATTTCTCTTTAGATAGGAAGAGTAGCTTGACTTACCTATTGTGACCTAACCTTATGATGACTGTGTCGGCTATGACTTCCCGATTTCGTACCTGTTTAGGCGTTTAGTACACGACAGATACTGCAAAGCTATTCTAAAGGTCCTATCATGTCCAAATCTACGTAAAGTCCCTAGGAGATATCTCTAACCCATTATTTAGTTAGTCGAATCATGTTCGTTCCTTGAGGACGCCATTTTCACCAACTGATTCACTGACATAGTTAGTTTCATTATTTGCCATGTTAGCGTTTATATTGTTGGTCGTTCTATATGTACACTTTAGATGAATTTTTTTCTCTAGTTCTGCATGTTTAGTTTTGGTTGAAAATATGTAGTTGCCTCATAGTTCGTGGAGGGGTAGTGTGACAATTGTTTTGACAATCGCACATGAACAATCAACTTTTCTTTATTTTCTGTATTAATTAATTGGAATTGGTACTTAATCCGCCATCTAGCTAAGGATAGTCCGAACTCCTTCAGTCGTGAACTGCATTCATTACAAATATGCAAACTTATTTCGTTCAAATATGTAACATTTTAAGGTTGATTTTATTTTCTTTCGAAATTCCTAAAATTATGTCATCTTTTGTTTTATCTATTCGCACTTATGCGGGTTACGATTGCATCTCGTTTGAAGTTTCCCGGTAATTGACAAAACTTCGCTTCACATCCGTTGATCGCAGGACCGGATCTAGGCTGCATTCGCTTGAGATGTTTGATTGAAGCGATATCGGCATGTGAAATTTCTGATTAAAATTTGTGCATTTCCAAAATCATCCACCCTCCAATGCAATCGTGAACTTTAGTGTTAACCCTTGAAAGCAAGGTGAGTTTGTTATCTTGAATTATTTTTCCCTCGCTACCGATTTTTTTTTGTATTTGATGTCCGCATTCCACGAGGAGGTCGTACCTCTTATGCTAGGCGAATTGTTCTAGGGTTTTACGGTGGAGTTTAATTTTTTATGATGGAGCCAAATTCGTTAGCCTTTGGGATGATCTAATTTTTTGGAGAAACAATTCCTAAATTTCCCTTTTGGAAGTTGTGTTCAGGATGGGCCGTATGACTGCCCCTTGAATTCCATTGTTTTTCGCCAAAGATTGCATGCGGCCGGTTCCGATGGGAAGCGCGACTGTTTGGTGAGATGCGCTACTGTTCCCTTTTTGTTAGCTTGGACCATCTCGCGAACACGGCTGATCGAGGTCTTCACTGTGGGATGCGTCGGACTTCTGGAAGTCATGTCAAGTTTTTTTTGACCCAACAATTTAATTTTATATTTTTTTGTAACTTCTCACTGGGATGCGTCGGACTTCTGGAAGTCATGTCAGGTTTTTTTTTAACCCAACAATTTAATTTTATATTTTTTTTTGTAACTTCTCACCAGTGCGGAATAACAATTTTGGTACCTTAACCCTCCGACGGGCGCGCGCCTTTTGAAACGTAAGAGGTCTCGCTGTATCCCTCAGATACATGCGGTTCATAGTATATAATTTTAACTATTTACATGAATTTATTTGTTTAAATTTGTCTATTTAAAACAAAATATTACTGTATAAATAAATATAAATATAAATATAATTAAAGTTGGTTCTTGTCCGATGAAAATTGTATCACAAACTCTTTTAAACGGTCACTAAATGGCGCACAAACACTTAACGTTTCGCAGTCGTTCGAAGCTGTCGAACGACTGCGAAACGTTAAGTGTTTGTGCGCCATTTAGTGTCCGTTTAAAAGAGTTTGTGATATAAATATAAATACAAATAAATATTGATGTAAATCAAGCTGTTTCATCCTATTTAGGCTTATCTCGCATGTACCACTTTTGCTGCGATTTTTGAATGGTTTTGTGTGGTTATGGTGTAGTTATTTTAGGTCTGACCATTTTGATAACGAAAAGATATGTCAAATGAACATACTTATGACTTACGATGAACAAATATGACCGGTCCGCTGTATCGATCACACACAAAGCGCATCTTCTGCTTCATTTGCTACACTAAAACTAAAAATTTATAAACCGCAGTAGTTGTCCTTTATTGTCAAATGATCAAAGATAGCATACCTAGAAGGGCAATGGTAGTGCACAATAAACACAAAAATGGCAGTAAAAATATAAAGCTGTGTATCTGTAAGATACATGCGCGCCCGACGAAGGGTTAAATCATTTGAGTAAATTTCAATCAACCTTATTTTAATTATTTACATTTTGATCTTTGCATTTCATATAAATAATATTTTTCTTTTTATTATTAATTAGTTCCAAAACTCAATATTCAAATTAATTGTTGTTATTTAAATTTCTTTGTCATTAATTTACAAACTAATTATTACCTAAATATCTTTATTATCAAGTTAAACAGTTATTTAATATTACTTTTATTTATTGTCACAAACTGTGAACTGAATGAAGCCTTCATGAAGTACGAAATAATTGTCAAATTTATTAATTAATATCAAATCTTGAAATTTTTAAGAACAGTAATCTTAAACAATACTACCACGAAATTTATTATAACCGCATCTACCAACATATTTATTACAATAGATATTTATATTTACATTGAATTTCTCGTTTTATTATTATTATGGCTACAGTTTAACTGTGTTTTTGCTAAGATTTTTCTGATATGGTTTCCCAGTCTTCCATACATTTTTTATCAAAGACTTTGGGTGGCGCCCTGATTATAATTAAATTCAAGCTTCAAATTAGTCAAAATTTTCATATTATATACATTTACATTTTATTTTGAACCCACGTACCAAGCTTCCGATTAAAACAAACTGAGTGCCGTTACATCATAACTTTACGAATTGTTTCCAGAGTTTTGTCGAGAGCGTTTCATCATAATAATACCGAAGTATTTGCCAAGGCGCTAGTTTCGGAACGACCCAACATAATCCATCTTCGGTATGCCGATATAGGCGGTGCTGCCGTATTTTATATTGTTTATGAAGGCCGCGTTCTTCAGCGAGATTTGATTCCCTAAATACATCTAGGACTTGTTTTAGTGAAGTTAAACCTTCTTCGATATCTTTTAACGGGATCAAAACATTATCCATGTAAGCCATGGCCACGTTAAACCGTAAGGATCCTAAAACTTTATTGATCGTCCTTTGAAAGACCGCCGGTGCGTTAACCAGCCCGAATGGCATGCGTACATATTCATAATGACCATCTGGAGTGACGAATCCGATTTTTTGGAACAGAGTCTTTCGCCATAGCTTTTTGATGATACCCGGCTGCAAGGTCAAGACTTGTAAAGTATTGACAATCCTTTAGTCTGTCGAGATGCTCTTCAACATGAGGTAGAGGATGTTTGTCTTTTATCGTTTTTGCGTTAAGTTTTCGAAAATCGACACACAATCGCGTACCACCGTCTTTCTTTCTAACTAGTAAAATTGGGCTAGCGTAAGCTGAAATTGATTCTTAAATAATATCACTTTCAAGCAAATCATTTATAATGTCACGTGTTTGCTGCCTTTCAGCAGAAGATAGCCTATAAGAGCGGTATATTACAGATTCGTCATCTTCTAAATTAATTTCCATTTCCACTTTTTTACACTTTCCCAATTCGCTAGCTGTCGTCGCGAAACAATCGTGATATTCATTTATTAAGTTCAATAAACGCGTTTTGACCTTTTCGGCTAATAACAGGGGAATGAATGGCTTTATACCATCGAGAGTGAACGGCTTCAGATTTGTGGGACCTCTTATTGTTAATACTCGACTTATCTCGCTTTCATCATCACGATGGGTTATATCTTTTTTTACACATATTACCGCGTGCTACAATTTGACCTTTGCGATAAACGGCAAATCAGAAACATTATAAACCTCCACACAACCTTGCTGCGCTCGGGTTACACACCTAACGATAAGATGGTCTCGTAATGGTAAGCTTACTACCTGTCCTTCGACATAAATTTCACCGTCATACCGCTACCGATTCGTCACCGGTACATAACCCACGGATTTCGGCTGCACTTCGGCATCTTCGTCGGCTATGACAGTGATTTTGCGTATCGGTATCGCTTCTAAGCTTGGGAGGGCGTCTTGACCGTCCTCCAAGATGCGAACCTCGTGTTTCCGTGCTACCAAAATTTTATCCTTATTGAAGAAATTCTTGTCCGATCAACACAGGATAAACTTGGACATAATTTTCCACCACCAAAGCTTGTACGTTCGCCTTGGCCAAATCCATTTGTAGCATCACGTTGACTGTTCCCAAAACCTTGGTTTCACTATTGTTATAACCATAAACTACCGCAGAACTTTTCTCGATTGCGAGTTGCAAATTATCCACTACATCCTGACGGATATTTACACCTTCACAACCCGTGTCCACATAGCCCAAAAATGTTTGTCCTTTACCGCACGGAGTGTAATAAGCTTTGTTATCGCTACTGACAGTTTTGCAGGTCACGTTTCCCGCACTTTTCGGTACTTTTTCGACATTTTGCACTTATGTGGCCTAACCTTTTACATTTTGAACACACTTTGGGTCTTAGACACGCATTAGCCAAATGTCCAACTTCATGGCAATTGTAACACTTAAGTCTATGACGTGGAAATGACGTACCCGTCCGAACATTTCGGTCTTCCCGTCTGTACTTATTACCCCTAAATGTTGCTTATTTTTGGCTGACTTTGTTGTTCTCGCTGTCCTTCTGCACTTTGAGTGACCAGCGTCGACAAAAAGGAAGAGTACGGTCCTTCTGGGTTTTCATAACGGTTTGCATGAGCGTCCGTCTATATTACGTCGTTTGGAATGCCATCAAAGAAACAGTATATCATCACAAGAAACAGCTTGTTTGTCCGATAATTCACATGCTCGAATTAATTCCATCTTACTGAAATAGTATTGGCTCCACGATTCAGTCTCATCTTTCTTTCTAACCAACATGGTCCTTAGAGAGATCGCGAAATCACGATGATCTGGGAATGCTTGAAGGATTTTTCGTTTCCATTCCTCCCAGACGTAGTCATATTTTGAAAGACTATCATCATACCATCTCTTTGCAAGTTCATCTAAACGACTCTGCATATAACTAATTTTAGTTGCATCATTCCATCCACTTGACGCTGCCATTTGTTCGATCTTGTACATCCACTGCACAGCCGTCAAATTCGGAATTCCGGGCTCGAAACTCGGCACACAGTTAAATTTGTCTGGACCGAACGCGAACTGGAAACTACGTTGTTCCAACAAACAGTTCCGCATCTTCAGTTCATCCACTAATGCTCTAAGTGCCCGATCCGCTCATAGGAAGTATGCTCATCAATCCCAAATGGCAAACATGTAGCCAACAGGAACAGACTGCCAAATCCAAGAGATGGCGCAAATTTGCGCGCCCTTTGCAATACTTTTAATGTAGATTCCTTGAATAAACTCAAACATTAAACATCATATATTCATATACCGTCAAATCTAAGAGATGGCGCAAATTCATGTGAATTACTTAAAGTCCCTAGATTACTAAAGTACGGCACTCACAGTTTAGGACCAAATTTTAAAAACTAGCCAGAACATGGCGTCTGTGTCACGTAACACAAACAGACTTGTGTATTTGAGTTGAATAAACAAATATTTGTCATGGAAACGAAGAAGTTTTAGATTTTTTGGCAGTTGATAAATGTCAGCTCCCAAAAGGAATTAGAAATACGAAATAAATCATATTAAAAACACCATAATAAATAAGCCGTATTAATCTAAAGACGTTGAAGATATGATTGTTAAAACCCTTTCGCTTAAAATTTTCAATTTTGATAAAAAAAACATGGAGTAGTTTTTGCAGGTAACGGAAATATTGCA
The DNA here is from genome assembly GCA_033060865.1 of Dorcus hopei. Taxonomy (NCBI): domain Eukaryota; kingdom Metazoa; phylum Arthropoda; class Insecta; order Coleoptera; family Lucanidae; genus Dorcus; species Dorcus hopei. The sequence goes on along the minus strand of CM065426.1, from coordinate 76,156,331 downwards.
GTTTTGAGTTATGTGTAAAATATTTGTGCTTGCTCGAAACTCGAAGGTGCTCGTCCGTGCCCCGTGGTGCTCCTGGTTTGTTCATTTGTGGTTTGTGATGGTTATTGGATTTTGTTTATTTTTATCGATTTACAATGGTTAATCATGATAAAGGGTTGTAAGGACGTTATTACAGTTTATTATGGGACAATTTTACTAGTACAAACAGTACAGTTTACATGCTCAGATTTGCGCAGTAAGGCTCTAAAAAATTGACATTTACGTTCATTTTCCGTTGACATGAAAATCAACCAAAATTTTCATTTTAAAATTCCCACGCATAATGGGCCAGAAAATGGCTTCCCTATTGCCGTACTTTATACTATCTAGGGACTTTATGAATTACTCATGAATTTCGTTCACAATTATTAAGTGCGCACAATAATAGTCGTGTTTATATTATTAACAGTTCTTATTAATAAATTGATAATAAATCAAAGGATGTGATAAAGTGCCTCTTCAGATTTTATTTAAAATCGTAAGTTATCATAATATAGTATAATTTATTATTTTACAAGTTAAAAAATATTTTTAGATGAGTCGAAGAAAATGTGCCATTTTAAACTGCGAGGACATGGTATTACCTATGCATGGTTTTCCAGAACCTATTAAAAATTTTGAGAAATTCAAATTATGGTTGTCAGCAACAGGAGATATTAATTTAAAATTAAAAGGAACTAAAAAAGTGTATGTGTCGAATAGAATTTGTCATAAACACTTTGAAGCCAAATACTATGTAGCAAATTACAAATTATCAAAAGATGGATATCCCACCTTAAATTTACCTGGTAAGTTAATAGGTATTCTTACCCACATGAAAGCATAATAAAATGGTTTTAAATGCAGAGCCTCTAAGTGTTGAAGACATGATTCTTTCTGTGCAATTAGCTGAACAACTATTCCAAAAACACTTGATTATGATGAAACCACCAGATCGACTGTACTGCCAATTAATATTACGTTGTCATATGAAATACCTTCTACCTTTATAGATACTCGCTTTCTTGGAGATTCTCCTGTATCACCTAAAAAGAAAGGTATTTCTATAAATAAAAATTATTTGTTTCTTGTCTTAAGTCCGCATGTGACATTATATTTATCATTATAGTCAATTTGATAAAACTTGACTGCCAAACTAAATCAAAGACATCACAATAGATCTGTTCGTTTGTTCTTTGTACTTTTTGCACCTGTTTTAAACCAAGTGCAAGTTCAGTTTCGTGTAACAATGCTGATCAAGAAATAGGTGAATAAATGAACATATTAAGTGCTGAATTTGCAAGAAGTCCAAAACTAATGCAACAAATGTTAAATATCATTTGATGTGTAAAACGAATACACCACATAATTGCACAATCGGCCTGTGGTCAAGTTTGATCAAACTGATTAATGATGAAACACAGACTTTAGTAATTATAACGAAAGAAATTCTGTTTTAGAAATACCAGGAAAAGGAAGAAGCTTGTCATCTATATCTACTTTTATTTGTGAGGATGTAATGGAAAACGCTCAGCTCTGGGTTGATATGCCTTCTACATCAAGAGGTAAATATTTCCAATTCTGTAGTAAATGTTAATATTTAATTTTCACCTGTTAGGAATAAGATCTGAAGAAATGCAATGTCCACTGAATACAGAATTTGTTACTATTAGAGGTAAACATTTCTTATTATTTTTTTAAAATATGCAAATTATAAATAATATAACATCCTGTTCTTATTAAACAAAGCATTTAATAACAATTATTGCAATAAATTAAAATAAAATTAAAAAATGTATCTTTCATATTTATGTAATTTGATATTATTTTATAGATGATATTCCTGGAAGCATGGTTAATACAAAAAATGTAAAATGTTCTCTTTTTGGCAAGGAGTCAAGCAGAGACACAAAAGAAGCCTCATCTAATCTTACCAAAAAAAGTGAGTAAACAAATTATAGGAGAATCAAAACCGATTCTTTTTTTAGAATCAATCCTTAGCATTATTGGTGAAAATTACCAAGAAACCCAAGAAAAAATTATTTTATAAGGAAATTATAAAAATGAAAAAGAAGGCAAAAAATTGGGAAAGGAAAAACGTGACCTTAAGAAAAAACTATTATATTGTCAAAAAATTATTAGTAAAGGTGATTATGACGTACTTCACAAACTAGATCCTGTTGTGTCAAAATTTTGCACATCACAGTTAGGAAATTTGAGAAAAGGAAGAAGTTAGTTTATATGATAAGTTATTTGCGTTAACTCTTTATAAACAATCACCAAAAGCGTATAGAATAATGTCCAATTTTTTATATTACCTAGCATTGAAACATTAAGAAAATTATTACGTAATGTCCCTATTACACCTGGTGTATCAACTACAATTTTTAATAATTTAAAATTCAGGGTACAGTCTAACAGATTAAGTGAAAAGAATTCATGTTGTATATTAACATTTGACAAAATGTCACTTCAGCCACATTTATTTTATTCAAAACATGAAGATGTTATAGAAGATTTTGAAGATGATGGCTTGCAAAGAACATCTGCAATAGCTGACCATGTTATGATGTGGATGTTACGAGCCAAGTGAAAACAACCTATTGCGTATTCTTTTTGTAAGTCTTCTACGTCAGCACCTAATATTTTGCGCACATTTAAGGAAATCATACAACAAGCAATCACAGCTGGTCTTAATGTTATAACTTGTGTGTGTGACCAAGGAGCAACAAATTCACGAGCTATAAGAATGCTTTTAGAAGAGACTAAAGCAAATGCTTTAAGAAGAGGGGATGAACACAGAAGTGATATTATAAAAGTACATGAAGTTACAATAATACCGTTATTTGACCCTCCCCATCTTTTAAAATGTATCCGAAATAATTTACTTACAAAAGATTTAAAGTTTACTATTGAAGGTAATACTAAAATAGCAAAATGGTCACATATCATTGATGCCTACCATATAGATGTAGCTTCTGGTGACCTACGATTGATGCCAAAACTAACAGAATTTCACGTAGTTCCAAATAGGATTAAAAAAATGAAAGTTTCAGTTTGCACACAAACATTTAGCAGATCAGTTGCCGCTGGTATTAATGAATTCACATTCGCCAGAAGATCTACTCCTGATGATAATGTAATAATGTCACCAGACGGTACAAACACTGCTGAATTACTTCAATTTTTTTAATGATCTAATGGATAGCGTAAATGGAGGTTTGGGATATAAAAAAGCAGGAAAACTTTTGAGAAATTTAACCAAAATAACAGGTTATTCACGACAACAAGTAACTTAATTTATTGTAAAGAAACATTTATAAAAACGTTGCTAAGAATTTTTATTTGCATTTCATGGTACTTGCCACAAATTATACACTGCGTTCGTAAAGTATGGAATAAATTCATTTTCTACGAAATAAACGATATTTATGTAAAATCCTGAAACAGGTCGATTTTTAATTAAAAAATGACACTATTTTAGCGGAATTTTGCATCTCCCCCTCCAACCCCCTCCGAGTGACAGTTGCCCCTTTAAAATTTTTAAATAGAATGGGGGGATATGTGATACCTCATTTGAGAGGGCTTTTCATTCTCTATTCAGTAGTAGAAGAATTTTTTTAATTCCTATTTTTTCTAAAAAGTATAATACATTTTAAAATCAACACACAAAATTTTAAAATGGATTATTAGGATGACGTTTTCCCCAATAGATGGATTGGTCGAAGGAGGGCAATTGAGTGGCCGGCTAGATCTCCTGATCTAACACCTTTCGATTTCTTTTTATGGGGATTTCTAAAAAGTAAAGTCTCCAGAACTAAACCAAACAGTCTCAAGACTCTTTGGTTTTAATTCTTCAAAGAATTAAAAGACAGAATAAGAAATGAAATACGAGGAATCAGTCCGGAAATAATCGACAATGTTTTGTATGAGTTTGAATTTCGTCTTGGTTATAGTCAAGAGGTAGGAGCAGGACATTTTGAACAGTTTCTTTGATATTGTTGTTATTACTTTTACTTCTACGTTGATTATATACATTAGTATCTACAGTTTCTACTCGTTTTCATAAAGAATTTTAAAAAAATTCAAAAAAATTGGAATTAATCAAATTAGCCTGGAAATGAAATGTTTTAGATGAACGTCTGCAACGTTTGTACTATTGTCATGAATCAAACGGTTTCCAGTTCGAACATTTCATTTAAATTATTTCATTTTAAAATTTCGTGTGTTGATTTTAAAATGTATTATTCTTTTTAGAAAAAATAAGAATTAAAAAAAATTCTTATACTTCTGAATAGAGAATGAAAGGCTCTTCTAAATGAGGTATCACATGACCCCCCATTCCATTTAAAAATTTTAAAGGGGCAACTGTCACTCGGAGGGGGTTGGAGGGGGAGATACAAAATTCCACTAAAATAGTGTCATTTTTTAATTAAAAATCGACCTGTTTCAGGATTTTGCATAAAAGTCGTTTATTTCGTAGAAAATGAATTTATTCCATACTTTACGAACGCAGTGTATATAAAAATAATGTTAGCATCAAAATAAAAGAGTTTGTGCAAGCCAATGTAAATTTTCAATTTCAACATTGTGAGTATCGCCAACATTTGGAAAACAATATTATGACTAAATTTTGTAATTTAATCATTTATAATTATGTATTGCAATATAATTAATAAGATTTTAAATGGGAAAGAAAAACCTCGTGCTAATTCTGATTTTTTTCAAAAATCAGCATATCAATATTATGTAAAACGCATGAAAAAATAATATTTATTTTTATAGAATTACCTACCTTTATATTATATATGTATAAAAAAGTTTTGTGCAAATCGGTTTCGATTACAGTGGATTCCCCGAGCAGGCTCTGTACAGCTGTTTCAGGCCTAGTTGGACCTTCGTCAGCAGAACCGTAGCTCGAGAACCCCACTGCAAACCAAACCGACTTGTCCAGGTTATTCGCCAATGCGATGTGAAAGTAATGAACATTTCAAGTAGCGACATCTTTTGATCGCTTTTTTGACCTGACATTGCAGTAGGATTGACAAATTGAAGCTAGTTCGGTTTGGTTTGCAGTGGGGTTCTCGAGCTACGGTTCTGCTGACGAAGGTCCAACTAGGCCTGAAACAGCTGTACAGAGCCTGCTCGGGGAATCCGCTGTAATCGAAACCGATTTGCACAAAACTTTTTTAAAATTCTCATATGCTTTGACAGCAAACATGGCCGCCTTGCATGGGATGACTTATTATGTGGCGAACTAGCTTCAATTTGTCAATCCTACTGCAATGTCAGGTCAAAAAAGCAATCAAAAGATGTCGCTACTTGAAATGTTCATTATATATGTATAGGTGTGTACCTTTATATTTCATCATTTGTACACAAATAAATTATTAGTTTGTTATAAATATAAGTACAGGTTTTAAATAAATACTTGTTTCTAAAATATAATATTTAATTATACGACTATCAGTACCTAATATAATTTTGTTTCAATGACATCCGCATTGTCAAATTAGAAATTTATATTATTCTGCACATTTTACTGAAGAATATGGGATTCAGTGACAATTAAAGTGTCACATTTAACAGTTACATTCAAGTATGTATAAACTTCTAATTTGATAGTACGGATGTCATTGGCACAAAAACTTTTAATAGAAGAATTACATTCTAAAAAGGAATTAATTTAAATCCCTCGCTTTGTAAGTATTAGTACCCGCCAAATACAAAAGATGGTAACATAATCTAAAGTTTCAGTTAATTTCATTATGATTGGTGTTCTTATTACTGTAATGTTCTGTGATCGGAAGTGCTAGCGATCCCACTTCTGGACGTATCCTTGCAACGCCCACTGAATAATAGGCCTGCTCAAAGCAGTGGGAGAATACCCCGAGAACTTGAGACAATGCCGCGCGCGCCGCGCCGTTAACTGACATATTATTTATCTAATGCCGAATGTGTAATGCGAAGTAAGAGTTGACTATAAATTTATTATTGTAAAATTAAATATATTCATAAAACTAATTCCAACATGTTAAAATATATACAATGCACGTGTGTGGAATATAATTATGTAAATTCACGAGCACGAATTTAAAAATAATGTACTTAATTATTTTTGTTGTTTCCAATACCTTTAAATTAAAAAAAGAAATAAATCATTTGAAACTATTGGAAATATGAACGATGTAGCAGAGTTAACTGAACTACATACAATACATAAAAGTTTTAACTACTATTGTCCAGGAGTCGCAGCGAGGACTATGATTCTTAAAAAAAAGGAAATTTTTAATAATGTTAAAAAATAAGTTCTCTTAATAATTAAATACGTTATGTAATAATAATACATAATTAAAACAGATGAGTTACTTTCACATTGCGATACTGAACATGAAGTGACCATTTTAAATTAATCAGTAAGCTAACAGTTCGACGGCGAGACGCATACTGACCGAGTCCCCCGAAAATCTTGGAGTCCCCCGAAATCTCGATGTTCCCCACTACCTAACTTCGGCCTATGTGAAGTGGGCGTTGATCCTTGTCGCGTGGCGGGTCTTCATCGTGCCGTCGTCGCTTCGCATGGCCGTCCCGACTGTTTTCTTGCATTGTCACAGTTTCATAGTACCAACAATCAATTATTCACCAATCACTTCGATGGCAAAAGATCACTGCTACTCTGTGAGACTCTTCTCTCAAATAAAATTGAAATAAAATCACTAATATTTTAGAAGTTTATTACAGCTCTTAATACATCCAAATCCCAAGAGTCAATACCCGTTTCGGCCACACCGTCCGACCTAATTGATTATTTGGGGGTTGTCGTATTCTTTAGCCAAACAACTGATCGTCACAAACACAAAGAGAATGTCTTTATTATTAATAACAATAATATAAGGATGTAAATATGTCAGAACGCCTAGTGGTTATGTGTACGGTGTATGGTATGTCCACGGGGATGAGTTCCTAGTTGCCCTGGTGCAATGGTTTCAGGTGGTGGACATGCGGGACCGGATTCCTCGGTGGAGTGGTCGCTCATAAGCGGGCTTCTTTTCTGGCGTCGGGGGAAGCGGTGAAACGGTGCGGGGTATTCTGCTGATGCGTTTCAGCGCCCGACGAAGCTGGGTGGTCGTAGGTGTTTGACGGACGTGAAAACCATGTGTGAAGGATATCCCGACCTTTCGGCTGGCTTTGGGCAGGAGTCTTCGACCTTCGGCTGGCTTTGGTTAGGAGGTTCCAACTTTGCAGCTGGCTTTGGTTAGAAGGTTCCAACTTTGCAGCTGGCTTGGGGCAGAATGATTTTTGTGCTGCTCCGCACGAGTTTATATAGCCCCGGCAGCCAACTTGTAGAGGGGCTGAGTGTGATGTGTAGGGCTCGCGGACTTTGTATAAAACGTCACGAATGTTCCCCCACCCCCACCAAACAGACGACTCGCAGTGCAGGTTCGTTACGGGCAAATATTGCTGCCTTACCTCTGCCTTAGCGGCGGCGTAACGCTCGGAAACACGACATCACACGCCGCTGGGCTGTGTTGCTCGTTCAATAGTGGGGCGAATTTTAACATTTTTCGCTAGCCCTAATGATGTGGAAGGATGTTAGAGCTTGGTGCGTGGTAATAGTATAGAGATGTGCCGCAGGTGGCGCTGTGGTCGCTACAATTACATTTCTATAAATACATTTATTTATGTTTCAAAGTCGAACATTTGCGGATGAGTCAGCGGCTAGTATCGCTTGCATTGTTGTTTCCTTGAAAATTGCTAACGTGATGCACTGCTTTCCACTTTTTGCACTTCAAGTCTTTTGTTATTTCGCTGGAGAAAGCGCGCCTTCTCTGCTGTAATTTTTTGCAACACTGTTTACGAGCCCTGCGTCAAAAAATTCGCCTAGTTAGTATAGCTATTTCTGAAAATAAAAAAAAATATTATAATTTAAATATCAAAACTTTTATTGAAAAATGTATAATTTCTATTTATTTATTATTATTATTATAGAAAAATAACATAGGTCTGCGATGGGAAAATTGTGTTCATGAATTCGTCATATTCTTATGTTTTTTGGTGTGCTGAATTCGAAAATGACATCCGTTTCTTTCCAACACGTAGGGCGTTTTCACAAAGCGCTATGTAATCTTGCTTTTAGTTATTTTCTCTTACAGTTCTAGAAGGCTGTGTGAGCATGTGCATAACTTTGTAAAAAGCCCTGCATTTTGCTTTGTCTGTTAGTCAATTTTACGCACAAGTATAAAAAGTCAAGAACATGTCATTACAAGTTATTTCATGATTTTTCGTCCAATGTATTGAAGAACAAAGAGCATATACTCCAGTTCGCTGATGTTTCAACCCGAACGTAATTCTGTATTGAAGAACACAGGGCATAATGAATTCCTCTTTGCTCATGCTTCAACTTGTCTTTCTTGCTAATCTCGACTGCATCATTCTGTTTAGCTGCTCAGTACTGATTTGTTTCTCGATGTGAGAAGACGTGAGGAAGGTGTTATAGTGCTGTTTTCATTGCGATTATTGATATTAACTAACACTGCGTTCACTTTATGATGTCTAATCGTCGTTATCGCACTAGCGTTAACAGTTTTTGTTATATCTGTGGTAACTACCTAGTGAAAAAACAAAAAGGGAACATTACTGCCTTCGTTAAGGGCGTTTATTTTGCATATTTCGTTGTGACACTGGGTGGTCACAATAAGGCATGGGCTCCGTGCAGAGTCTGCTGCATTTGAATGGAAGAACTTCGACAGTGGCCTCAAGGTAAACATAAATCTTTTCGTTTTGGAGTGCCAATGGTTTAGAGGGAGTCCCGAAATCATATTGATGATTGTTATTTTTGCTTGACCAATGTTGAGGGGTATAACTTGAAAAAGAAAATGTAATTTCGTATCCAAATCTCCCATCCGCAATGCGTCCTCTTGCTCATGGTCCTGACATCCCTGTACCAGCTCCACCAAGTTCTTTAGAAGATATGGCGACACATAATGATACTGAAAATGAAGGGAGTAGCTCTGGTGAAGAGTTTAGTCGTAATAACAACGACCCTCGACTGTTCACACAAGCAGAATTATGTAAATGATCTTGTCAGAGATTTAGATCTGCAAAAGGAGTCAGCCGAATTGTTAGGCTCTAGGTTGAAGGAAAAGAAATTATTGGCACCAGGTACATTATTTTCATGGTACTGAAAAAGAGAGAATGATTTTCTTCCATACTTCTCCAAGAGGATGAACTAGTGTTCTGCAATGATGTCCCTGGGCTGTTAAATATGTTCAATGTGAACGATGATGTCAAGGAATGGAGATTGTTTATTGATTCTTCAAAACGAAGCCTAAAGGCAGTCCTCCTTCATAATGGCAATAAGTTCGCCTCAGTACCAGTTGGTCATTCTGTTCATTTAAAAGAAAGCTATGAGAACTTGAGCATAATTTTGTCGAACTTGAAATACAAGGACCACGAGTGGACCATATGTGGAGATTTGAAAGTGTTTTCCATGCTTCTGGGACAGGAAGGATAAACTTTAACGTAGGCAATGAGTATTTTAGTAATCGTCCATTTCTGTCTTTACACAGACCTCAAAAGTGATTCCCACAAACTGGAAAACTTTTTTGGAGATACCTTTCATTAATATCGCACAAATGAGGATTCCCTCTGCTATGAATCCAAATATCTCTCACTCTTTTTTCTGCAGGAATACAAAATCTAAAAATTATTTTCACTATGAATTAAAGTGGCCAGATTTTAATTTTGGTAAGGCGAGACAAAATCGATCGGGGAGGGAGGTATTATGAATGAAAGTAAAAAAAACTAGTTCAAAAAACTACATTTTACCTACTACGAAAAAAAGAAATATTTTATTACGAAAACAAAAAAAAAAAACATTTCAAAAAACAGAACATTTTAATACAAACATCTGTAATTATAATAATAATAATAATAATAATAATAATAATAATGCCTTTATTGTGTATGTATATGTGATTACAGAATTAGGAAAATGCATATAGACAAAGGCGAAGTCCAGCACTGCGCTGATAACGCTGGCTGCTCCACTTAACCTTTGTAAAACTTAACCTAAAAAACTTAAAATTACGAGGGAATAGAGAAAAGAAGAAGAAAAAGACAAGAATGGAGGTAAAGATAGAGATAGAATCATCGAGTAAGAATGACAATATTATGTGTTAAAAAGAAACGAAAATGTGCGTTGAAACATGTGCTCAGCCCAAAACATTCCTTTTTGAAGTAACACGTATAATTTTTTCTTAAAATTACCGTACGATGTGTTCTCGAAAAGATTATAGAAACGATTGTAAATACTGTAAATGTTGTATCGAAAAGAACGTTTGGCAATTTCAGAAAAGTGGGAGGGTGGCGTCATTAATCCTTTGAATCTAAGATTCAGGTTATGCACATCGGTACGATATGATATTTTATTGTAAAGATACGGAGGACTTCGTGTCTTCAGAATTTTGTAATACAAATTCGCTGCATGCAGTTTACGCGAGTTTTCCATGTTTAGCCAGCCAATTTCCTTCAGCAGGAAATACACGATCCCACATGTCTTAACACATGTACGTGCGTACATGTTCGCCGAACATCAACGTGCGTGTGTTGGCCCGAAAAACGCTTCGAACATGTACGCACATACAAAAAGTCCGTCGAACTTGTTTTCTGGTTTTCCTGAAAACAAGTGCGTGCGTTGATGTTTGCACGTACATGTTCGACCGTGTGGTTGCCAAACGCACATGTTCGCCATGGATTTATTCAATGCAGTACGTCGACGTCGTGCATAAGCTTTTCCACAGCACCTCAAAACAGCCAATTTATGATTTTTAATAAATATCTTTCCGGCAATGTGCGGTGGCAGATCCTGCAATTGGAACTATTAAACTGGGGATTTACTACAGCTTTATCACTTTCAGATAGCTGACGGCTATTATTAGGTACACGCCACTGCCACCAAACATAACTCTTCGGACAACGTCTTGGTTGATAACTGGACTATGATGTCTTAAGACATGTTCGATCGTGTGTAGTATGGTACTATTTGACGTTGATGTTCGGCGAACATGTACGTGCATACATCTGTTAAGACATGTTGGATCGTGTATTCCCCACTTTCAACTTATAACTAACTCTTTCAAACTTACGCAAACCGAATATTAGTCTTATACAAGAGTTTTGCACTTTTTGTAGTCTTGCAGCTGACATTGCGTCTAAACATGGGCCATATATTATATCACAATAACTTAATTTGGACAAAACAAAAGTATTGCATAAATGAATTTTAACTTTTTCATTGAAAATATGTCTACAACTGAAAAGTAATTTAAGACCAAGGTATGCATTTCTGACAATGTAAGAGACATGTTCTCTGAACCTCAGATCGTTATCTACAAGTAAACCTAAATTTTTTACGACGTTAACCGGAGTCAAGCGCGAACCTTCCAGTACAATATCCGCAGTTTCCGTGGCCACCTCCCTTAATTTCTTTTTGCCAAATATAATTAACTTCGACTTACCTGGATTCAATCGAAGACAGTGACTTTTAGCAGTAGCAGCTAATCTGGCTAAGTCATTATTGATTTAATTGCTTGCTTGTAACAATTGAGACGGGTGGAAAGATTTATAAATTTGCACGTCATCAGCGTAAAAGTGAAATTTACTGTTTTGAAAAGCTGTGTCAAAATTCGAAACATATATGCTATACAGGAGGGGGCTCAGAATTGACCCCTGAGGGACACCTGTTTTAACTCCAAAAATTGGATGCAATACCGGAATAGAAAACTGCTTGGTATCTATGAACCAGGTAATTCGAAATTAAAACCATAGCATTTACAGAAAAACCTACATACTTCAAAATCGAGATTAGCAAATGATGATTTACAGTATCAAAAGCTCGAGAAAAATCCAATAGAACCAGAGTTGTAACATCACCGCGGTCTGTTGCAAATATAATATCATCTGTTATAAGAGAAAGCGCAGTACTGCAACTGTGACCGCGTCTAAAACCTGACTGTTCTACTGGTAGAATGTTACTATTTAGCACAAAATCACTCATTTGCTTCTCAATTAATTTTTCAAACACCTTGGACAAAGCGGGCAACACGCTAATTGGACGAAGATCAGTGTATGCCAAAGGGTTATTAACTTTCGGTATCGGTGTGATGTAAGCACGCTTCCAACATTCAGGAAATACGCAATGTTTTATACAGAAATTAAAAATGTGGACTACTATCTCCGACAGATAAGGCAAGCATAATGAAATAACCGATATACTAAGTCCATCATATCCTATCGCCTTCGATTTTATACTTTCCATTACTCTCAAAACATCAGAGTCCGTAACTGGGAGAAACTTAAAATTCGAGGTGTTATCAGATTTCCTGTTATTTCGATAAAAGTCACATAAAGGAGAAACATCCGTATCAGATGCGGGGATAGATTCAATAAAAAACTTATTAAGTTCATCGCGTTCAGATAAATGTGCCGGAAGAGAAGCCACTTTTCTATTACCAATACCTAACTCTCTCAGATCCTTCCAAAATGATCTAGCGTTAGTAGTTCGGTATTGAGTCCTGAAGTAGGTTTTCTTTTCGCGCCTACAGGTTATAGTAGTTAAGTTACGCAAAGTTTTATAGTAAACCCAATCGTTTTGATTCCTTGTACGTTTAAATTTTTGTAAGGCACGGTCTCGTAGATTCATCATAACTTTTAAATCATCTGTAATCCAAGGAGCAGGTGGCTTCGAGAATCGAGAAGTTACAAAAGGTGCATGCATATCCAATAATAGAATTAAATTTTTATTAAAAAAGTCTACTTTAAAATTGATATTATCTATGTCATAAATATTGCGCCAAGGGATTGCTCGCAAGTCGTCGTGAAAATGTTGGTAATTAAAGTTTCTAAAATTTCTATATGTCCTAAAAGACGGTAGGGGTTTATTGAAGTCTGCAGAAATTTCACAAAATACTAAATCGTGATCAGAGATATCATGCACAGGTAAGACGCCAGAGGTTAAAACAATTTGTACATTGGATGTGAAAATTAAGTCAATTAAAGTAGATGAATGTACAGTGGTTCGAGTCGGAGCGGTGATAATTTGTTTCAAGCCTACAGAATCACAAAGAGTAAGTAAGTTATTGACGTTGGTGTGTCCGTAATTTAATAAATCGATATTAAAATCGCCTAGACAAATTAAATCTGAACAGACAGGTAGGATATCTGACACAGATGTTTCAAATTCATTAAAAAAATCATTAATATTACTATTAGGTGGTCTATATAGAACACCAAAGGCAAACTCTTTTCTTCCCAATCTTACCTTTATCCAAAGTTGCTCTGATACGTTAGCAGCGTTTTCGAGACAGGTAAACGTGTAACGGTACGTCATTTTCGGGTCGGTTGGTCTGTAGTTGCTGCCGATCGTTGCTCTGCTTGACGTCGGTTCGGGTGTGCTCGTCGGTGTCCGGGTTCAGCGGAAATAAAAGCGTCGATCACTTAGCAACAACTTTATTTACAAACATAGTCTATATTTACAGGTCTTCTTACAAGCTGTGCCTTACGGGCACTAATCGCAGGACGGTACTTTCGGAAACGGTGTGTCTTACGGACACTAATTACAGGACGGTATTTCCGGAAACGGTATGTCTTACGGACACTAATCGCAGGACGGTAGTTTCGGAAACGGTGTGTCTTACGGACACTAATCGCAGGACGGTAATTCCGGAAACGGTGTGTCTTACGGACACTAATCGCAGGACGGTAGTTTCGGAAACGGTGTGTCTTACGGACACTAATCGCAGGACGGTAATTCCGGAAACGGGGTGTCTTACGGACACTAATCGCAGGACGGTAACGCACTGTGCATACGTTCTGGTACAGGCTCTAGGGATCGGATCGGTGGTATGGTTGTGAGTGAGACGCCCACTCAGGGTCAGGATATGCGAGACGCCCGCATCGGGTAAGAGAGAGTGAGACACCCACTCTAGGATATGCGAGACACCCGCACTGGATAAGGGAGAGTGAGACACCCACTCTAGGATATGCGAGACGCCCGCATCGGTAAGAGAGAGTGAGACACCCACTCTAGGACATGCGAGACACCCGCACTGGATAAAGGAAAAGTGAGACTCCCACTCTAGGATCAGGATGTGTGAGACGCCCACACTCGGTAAGAGGAAGGTCAGGATAAAACAGGAGGAGCGGTTGTAGGTAACGCGAACGTAGCACAGATGGTTAAACGCGTGTGAGTCAAAACATCGACGGATGAATGACTCCGCGAGAAAAACTGCATTCCAGCCACGTCCGGTGGCTCGGAATACCCGGCGCGTCACTAGCTTCAAGCCACGTCCGGTGGCTTGATAGCGCGGCGGAGCCACGACCGTTGGCTCAAGAGCCGGCCGAGGACTCATTGAATCGTGCGCCGAGCGCGCTTATAAAGGCTTGCGCGTGGTGGGGCGCCCCACTCTCTTGGAGTTCCCACCTAAATTAAGCTGCGCAAGCACATCCTAAAAATACATGCTAATTAATATATACAAAACTTAACCTAATATGTACAAAAATAGTAACGGAGTGGTCACTTCGTTACATCCCCTCCTTTCTTCGGTGCAGCGAAATTCCAGTAGGAATGGAGCATCAGTACAAGTCGACGGGTCGGCAGCTGCATCCAAACAGTTGTTTCTTCCGGCTTGCATTTCTCCAGCGGCACTGAAGGTAGGTCGAACGGTTGTCCGGTCGGTGGGATCGCATCAGCAATTGCGGTCCTCAGGGGAAGGGTACCTCCCGGGACGGAGGTGCTGGTGGTTGTGGCCGTGGGCGGGCTACCGGTATTTAGGCCTCTTTGTTTGCATGCCAACAATGAGACCTGCGGTCGTATGTTGCAATTGTCGAATCAATTGCACTTTTGACTTTTCGCTCAAATTTTACAGAAGAACTCGCGTCGGGGGTCAGTTTTAAAAATGTCTTTGCATTCACTGGTCCGATTGATTAACTCATTTATCGAAGTCCTTTCTCTTCGGTGTACATAGAACGTATATTTCGGGAGCATATTTTATATGTACGGTTAATGTGTTCTTCAGTCGTAAAACTTCCGGATTTCCGCATCAGCGTCTCAAAGGTCACTATCACGGTCACTTAGTTCGCGAACTGGTCACTGGAGTCAGTTTACCACCGGTCACTGGAATCGGTATGTCATCAGTCACTGGGATTGATGTACACTCTGGTCACTGGAGTCGGTTTTTATTCTGTCCCTGCTCGGGCGCCATGTAACGGTACGTCATTTTCGGGTCGGTTGGTCTGTAGTTGCTGCCGATCGTTGCTCTGCTTGACGTCGGTTCGGGTGTGCTCGTCGGTGTCCGGGTTCAGCGGAAATAAAAGCGTCGATCACTTAGCAACAACTTTATTTACAAACATAGTCTATATTTACAGGTCTTCTTACAAGCTGTGCCTTACGGGCACTAATCGCAGGACGGTACTTTCGGAAACGGTGTGTCTTACGGACACTAATTACAGGACGGTATTTCCGGAAACGGTATGTCTTACGGACACTAATCGCAGGACGGTAGTTTCGGAAACGGGGTGTCTTACGGACACTAATCGCAGGACGGTAATTCCGGAAACGGTGTGTCTTACGGACACTAATCGCAGGACGGTAGTTTCGGAAACGGTGTGTCTTACGGACACTAATCGCAGGACGGTAATTCCGGAAACGGGGTGTCTTACGGACACTAATCGCAGGACGGTAACGCACTGTGCATACGTTCTGGTACAGGCTCTAGGGATCGGATCGGTGGTATGGTTGTGAGTGAGACGCCCACTCAGGGTCAGGATATGCGAGACGCCCGCATCGGGTAAGAGAGTGAGACACCCACTCTAGGATATGCGAGACACCCGCACTGGATAAGGGAGAGTGAGACACCCACTCTAGGATATGCGAGACGCCCGCATCGGTAAGAGAGAGTGAGACACCCACTCTAGGACATGCGAGACACCCGCACTGGATAAAGGAAAAGTGAGACTCCCACTCTAGGATCAGGATGTGTGAGACGCCCACACTCGGTAAGAGGAAGGTCAGGATAAAACAGGAGGAGCGGTTGTAGGTAACGCGAACGTAGCACAGATGGTTAAACGCGTGTGAGTCAAAACATCGACGGATGAATGACTCCGCGAGAAAAACTGCATTCCAGCCACGTCCGGTGGCTCGGAATACCCGGCGCGTCACTAGCTTCAAGCCACGTCCGGTGGCTTGATAGCGCGGCGGAGCCACGACCGTTGGCTCAAGAGCCGGCCGAGGACTCATTGAATCGTGCGCCGAGCGCGCTTATAAAGGCTTGCGCGTGGTGGGGCGCCCCACTCTCTTGGAGTTCCCACCTAAATTAAGCTGCGCAAGCACATCCTAAAAATACATGCTAATTAATATATACAAAACTTAACCTAATATGTACAAAAATAGTAACGGAGTGGTCACTTCGTTACAAACGTATATATATTTTTTAGGTATAAAGCGACACCACCTCCTCTTGATAGTCGGTCGTTACGAATAAACGAATAACCGTCGATTTGCATGACTTCAGAAGGAATATTATTTGTGAGCCATGTTTCTGTAAGGGCAATTAGATCAAAATCATGATGCTGTAATAAAATTTTTAAATTATAGAACTTAGCAAATAAGGAATGAATATTTAGGTGAGCACATTTCCAAAGACGCATTCAGAAGTAAAGAAAAGCACTGAGAAAGAAAGAAAAGAAAAAACAGTAAGATTAGGTATATGTAACGGAAAAATGAAAGGTGACTAATAAATAAATAATCTGTATAATTAAAGAAATGTAACTAATAACTAAAAAACCTAATGTGGTTAATGAATTAAATTAGGCAAATAGAAAGAGAAGGAAAGATACAATTCCGAATGAAAAATTAAGTTAATGATTACAACGTCTGCAGACATCAACCTCTTACGAAAATTCACTACAGTGTAGGCAGATACAATTAACAAATTACGTTTTCAAAGTGAGAGAATAGAAAAAAAAAAGTACCATGCTATAATTTCCGTAAACCGCTTTACAGCTAAACAGAGAGTAAGTTGCAAACAAAACAAGAAAGAGTAAAAAGCTGTATATAGTCTAATCGGACAAATCATTTAAAGATTTTATAGCATTTTTTTTGTTATTAAACCAAGTGTAAATAATGCCGTCCACGGTCCACACGTTCGAGCGACCATACTTTGTCTGTGCTGCACGGAGTATTTCCAGCCGGGATCTTGTTAAATCTTCCGTAACACGGAGATTCATGCCCCGTAGATGCTTCTTGTTGAGAAAAACCAAATGTTTGGATTTATAACTTAAAAATTTCACCAGAATATGTCGCGGTTTATTTTCATTAGTTCGGCCCACACTGTGACATCGATCAATTTGATGTGGCAGAATTTCTATACCCATTTTTTCGGCACAAAACTTGATAATCACGTTTTCAATGTTCTCCTGTCTCGCTTCAGGGATACCCAAAATACGAATGTTAGAACGACGAGAATACTGTTCCAGAGAGTCATTCTTATCGGCAAGATGTCGGTTGGTTTCCTCCAAGATTTTTAATTTATTTTCGAAGTTTTCGCTTATTTTTTCAAGTTTTTCATCGTATTTCTTAATGATTTCATTAACTAACCTTCGGTTTTCATCTAAAACGTCGTTGATAGATTCCTTGAATATATTTTTTATTTCACTTATCTGTAATAGATATTTTACATTTGAGTGATTTTTTTTAAAAGATTGGGATCATTAATGAAAATGTCTTTTAATTTTTTGCTGAATATGGACAAAAAGCATATTTCCAAAAAGTGGAACACGGGACAAATTGGGTCTGATGAATAAAAATGAAGCAATTGCTTGAAGTAAAGGCTAAAAGCAAAAGCAAATGCTTTGAAGGAAAAGATAGTAGGAAAAGCATTTGTCTCGATTTATATGAATAATCTTTTGCTTAGAGTCGCATTTTTTTGTGAAGGTTAACAGGGAATAGTACTAATACTGTCCGCAAATTATCGCTGATTTAACCCATTAACGCCTGAATTATTATTTTTTTAAATTTTTATGTTTTTAACGTTAAATATTTTAAAAATAAGCCTCTTAGGCGCAGTTTCATAAAACGTAGTTAACTACTCGTTCAAGTTAACCGTGTGATTAAGCAATATCATTGGAGAAAAGTTTAAATTTCTTCCAATGAGATTGCTTGATCACACGATTAACTTGATCGAGTGGTTAACTACGTTTTATGAAACTGGGCCTTAGACATGTAAGAATTGTTTTAAAAATTTCTAATCAGCAGTTTTCAAAACTCAAGGGGTGTTCCGTTGTGGGTACGCTAGGCGATATCAGAGAATATTGCATTTAAACTAGTTAAATGATTAAAGATGGGGGATAACATAAGTATTTGCTTTTTATTGCACATATGTGAATTTATTTATTATGAAATTTCTTAAAACAATCTATGCACAGTCCCACATCACATTTTTCACACATTTTGCGAACTTTGCTAGTGCATTTTTCTCCAGCACATCTCCGTCTCTTGCTTTGCGGAACGGGTATAACATAATGATTCATTCCATCATACCTTACGGATCTATTTACTCGAAAGTCACTGCCAGCCGCACAAGAAATTCGACTAGGTGCTTTTGGAAGAAATTTAAATCTTATCAAGTACGTCTGAAATAAAAATTATAACACAGTCTACAGTGACCGGCAGAAACTTGGACACATGGGAAAATTTTGATATGTGCATTTTGAGTTTGAGAGGATAACAAATCTATAATAAAATTTTCCCATGTGTCCAACTTTCTGCCGGTCACTGTATATTTACAAAAAAAAATTGAAAATGTACTTGTACAATATTTCTTCTGAATTCTAGCTGACTTATATTTTAATCTGAATTTCTACGAATTTGCCATGCATTTTGTACCGCTACATCAATGAGATAGGTAAATATGGGCCAGTACCACTTCTTTGCTCGTATTCCGATACGGTAATGTCGGAGCCACGCTGCGTCTAATGTGCTGCCTAACGTGATTTTTCACGTCTAACTTGACAATAATTGTATGTGTAGCGACTGATTAATGGCAAATTAGACGTTAAAAATGACGTTAGGCAGCACATTTGCCGTTAGTGTGGCTGAACCATAACTGTAAAGAAATTAGACATTTATGTATTTATGTTTTGTATAAGTACGCAATAAAAATAATTACTTTGATATATTGCCATCCATCAAATCTGTGCCACCCATATTCTTGTTGTACTGTGAAAATGCATGAGGTCTAGATATTCCAACAAAGTTTCTTTCTGTTCTCGAAAAGCGTTCTACATTTTTTATTGGAATGGTACCAAAACAGGTACTAGCTACAGATACAACATTATTATCCATCCAGCGATTAAACTGAATACCCGCATTCTTTTCAAGAACCGAATCAAATGAACCTCTCGGACGCCTCTGTAAATCTTTCTTAGACACTATAGGGCATTCCTTTGGAATGCGATTATCCCTTATCGTCCCAGTACCTTGATATCTATTAGCTTTTAGAGTACAAAGTAAATTCATTCCCGTAAATAAATTATCAAAGAAAAAATGGTAAGGTAACGATTTCTTTTCTCCCAATTCTTCGATCATTTGAATAAGCGGTGCTGCAGCCTTTCCAAATAGTTGCTCATACTGAACTTTTGCCGTGGGATTTTTACCCTGATATACTTGAAAATTTATTAGATATTCAGATAGAACGTTGAGATACCATACTTTGTATCCAAATCTTATGGGTTTGCCACGGATGAACTGCTTACATCCGTGACGTCCATAGTATCTTATCATAGATTCATCACATGAGAGATTCTGTTCTGGCACAAAGTGTTCAATAAATTTTGACTTGAGATACTCAATTAGCGGTCTCAATTTATACATTTTGTCATGAGGATCGATGGAATTATTGTTAGAGAAATGGAGAAAACGGCATATTTGTAGAAATCGATCTCGTCGCATTGCTTCGTAGACCAATTCATTTCTCATGTCTTTGTTACTGTCCCAGAAAGATCTTTTTGAAGGTAATTCATTGTATGCACCAAGGAGCAAAATTGCTAAAAATGTTTTCATTTTTCCGAGAGATATTCTAGGATCAGGGCAATTTTTAAATAATGCATAATTTTAAATTTGTATAATGATATCACATAATAATTCATCTGTAAAAGATAGCTCAAAAAGGTCTACACAGGACATACTTTTGTACTTGGAATAATTTGGCTTGGGAAAATCATGATTTTGGGGATCTAGATCGCCCTTGATAAATGAAAAACATGTAGGTTTTTCAGCAATGTTAACATTTTGAAAATCACCGGTTGTTGGTAAAGCTAAAGGTTCGTGATGAACAGAATTGTCGATATTGGAATCGTCAGGTATCTCAGCAAGCCTATGATGACTACCAAAACGTATTTCTGTCCCAGCAGCAAGTTGTCTTGAACTTAGATTATCGGCTAAGCCAGCATTATCCTCATCTCCGGAATCCTCATCAGTAAGAATGTGACTTCCCGGTGGTTCTATAAAAATGTCGGTCACTTGAGTGTTTTCTGGGTCATGATAAATAATATCAAGTGCTTCTTGAAGTGTAATTCTTCTAAACAGGAGAAAGAAGTATGTCACATGAAATTTTTCATTAGGCGCCTAGTGGGCCCATATGGGGACGTTTAAGATTATTGGAAAATTGTAAATCCCATGAATAATGTAATGAAATAAAATTAATTGTAGTAGAATTTATGATGTTTTAAAAAGCGAATTACACGACCACAAATAAAAATCAAGCAGTAAATAACTTCAAATAATACTTACTCTAGGCGGAAATCCAAGTTGTCACTTGTAAAAGTCATGTTTAAAATTTAACGGCACTGCACAAACACATGTAACAAGAAATTTCAAATTACTTTGCACGGGATTGGTCAACGACTTATAAACAAGTCACGCCACCTAGTAACACAAGAGGAAATTACATATGTCAAATTTCACAGACCTTTTAAAAAGGATGCTACACATGGGACTTTATGGTACCGCTAGGCGTTAATGGGTTAAGCCGCAAATCGCAGAATAAATTGTGTGGTTTTTAACGAAGTAGTTTGTGACAGTACAATTAACCGGATAGCAGAGCTGTGCGAGTACTTACTGTTACAAATACAAGTCAATTACAAGCACAAGCACTTTTGGACTCGTACTTGTGCTTAAGCACAATTAATTACAATTGTGCTTAGTACTTGTACTTGTATTTATACTTGTGCTTATTACCGCAAGTACACTTCACAGCTGTGCGTATACTTATGGTTATACGTACAGTCGTACAAGTATTAAAATGTTAATGTTAACATTTACAAAATAACGCAAGATAAATAAAAATGAGATTGTCCAAAGTGAGGTACTTGCAATTAGTTTTAGAATATAATGAGATTGTTTATCCATAGTTAGGTACTTGCAATTAGTTTTAGAATCAACAAATGCACATAATATATCTATCGCTGATTTATTTTTATTTTCCGCATATTCCTTGATGATGCGATACGTATATGTACATATCTAGAGAGAACTCGAACAAACTATCTGTCGACGTTTTTCTACAACTTCTTGACATTTACGCATTTTTTGGTGAGTTTGTGTCAGTGTCCTAAGGTATGTTGAATTTGAAATTCTCTATATAGCACACAGCTCACTCAGGTGGAAAATTTAAACTACATGTAAGTGTCTGCAGTAAATCGAGAAATTATTTGCGTTTATACGCGGGAACGTGTGCAGGTTATTCCCTCGCACAAAGGCATCTGCGGCTAATGCACGAAAAAAAATATATAGAATAAAATGTACTGCGATTACCTATACCAATTTTTAAATTACAATAAGTTTATAACAAGTACATATCTGCAGTAAAATGTGAATTTATGTAAAAATCTGGAGTCAACTTACTACAAAATTATTTTACTCTACAATTTGTTCGATGTGCTAAAGCCGTTACATTGTAACGTTCACATTTTTCGCTGTCCGTTACATTATTTTTTTTACGTATTTTCTCGTTATTTTGCTGTTGAAATTCAAGTAAACACCGTTTCGTTCATTTAATTAATTTCGTATTTATGACTTTCACGCCTCTATCTCTCAGGATTTGTGTTTTAATTTCAGTTTGTAATGCGGATTTCGATTTTCTTCTTAAAGCTATTTGTTTTGTTTCGGAAATTAATCTGTAGATGTCGTACATGGTCCTTTGGTCGATTTTATTGATTGATGTGACGTATGCGGAAATGCGTGTAAAATCTTTGACGAGTTTCCGTCCTCCTCGATGATCGTGCGATTTGGGTGTGTGCTCGTACACCATTGAGACGCGTGTCTTGCGTCTTCAAATTTTTGTGGTTTTGTGAAGCTGAACGGCTTTGAGATATTCCAGTTTGGCAAATATTACGTCACTACTCTCGTACTGCCCTACTGTGTCAACTTTGTCGTCTGTTTTTTGCCACAAACGCTACCGTTTTCGTTCAAGCACGTATTCGAGTACGTGTTCCGTTAAAGTTCTCGCTCAGGAAAAACTAACAGAAGATTGTAAGTACCCTTAGTTGTTTAGGAGAATATTTTCTAAGATTCCTTTTCTCTTTATGTAGAGTTTTTTTTTGACTCCCGAAATTGTGTTGAGTTACTGACGCCGAAGATTAGTTTTTTTGACTACCGAAATTGTGTTGCGTTACCGAGGCCGAAGATTTCCTCCTACCGCACGAGTTTTTATTGGAAAATTCCTTGCTGTTTACTGCATTGTCGTTTGAAGATACTACCGAACAGGAGTTCCTTCTTTTTATTTGACGTGGTTGTTTTTGGAAACAAATTCAGTATTACGGAGTCGTTTGATGAAATAATTCAACGTTGTCGTAAATGGAACCAAGGTCAAGTTACTACGGAGTCGTTTGAAGATAAGTTCAACGGAGTCGTAATTGGAACTCAGGTTAAGCTATCGTCAGGATTGAGTAAGCAACACTCACCATTATTACCGTATCGTATCGTATCGTTTTGAGAAAATTATCGTATCGTATCGTATTGAGGAATTTATCGTATCGTACCGTATCGTGCCGTATCGTTTAGGATATATTACCGTACCGTCAGGATTTAGTCTTTTGAATTTTATTTTGATTGTCGCGGATTTATTTAATTGTATATTGGGTCACTTTCGATTTAATTTAGCGTTTCTTTTTTTGTTGGGTCATTTAGCATAGTTGCGTCATATTATTTTTATTTAAGTTTACTATACACATGTTAATTCTATGTATATATTTTGTTGTGCGAATTATCATTTATGTTCAACAGTTACACCAATTTTTTTATCAATTATATTAATTTTTCATTCTCAATTTTCTTTTTATTTTTGCTGCAATTAAAGACTAATTTCTTGAAAATTAATTTGCGTAACCTAAAATTCTGTTTGGAGTTCATTAGTTTTGTTCCGGACTGTTTTAGTAATTACAGTTTAAAGAGATTACTTGGCGCTCAACAGCTTTCGTTTTGTCACCTAACGTTTACTATTTCTTTTTATGAATTACGCAAGTTATTTTTTTAAGAATATAGTTCACAGAATTATCCTTCCGAATCCACCTCAGCCTCCGACTAAACTGAGCTATGGCAACCAAACAGGTGAGAATCTACTTACAAAAAAAGTATGTCACACGTATAATTAATGGCGCCCAACGTGGGGCTTGAGAAGGTAATTCTTTGAACACATTAGTTAAGTAGTATTATTGAAGTGTTGATGCAAATTTCTATCATGTCTTATAGTCAGATGAAACCAATTTATCTTCATAAGGAAGAACTTAACTATGAATTAAGAATTCGTGGAGTTATTGCTCCTCGTAAAGATTTAATTGCTAAACGTAAGATATTGAATAGACTTATAGCACGTGACTCAGATAGAGATATAAGTTATGAAGACCCAGAATATTCTTTTGAAACTGAACGTGACACAATATCGCAAACTTTTGAATCACTTCAGACTTTGATTAATGATTTTGATGCGCCAGAGTCAGATTCATCTTTTAAAAAAATTGAGTCCAGATTGATATACTTAACTCATCGGGTTTCGCGAATAAAAATTGAAGGAGATAATGCTGATGATATAAAAACGTTTAAAGATGATAGTCATGCGACCTGTTTAGAACTTGAAGCTTCATTGCACGAAAAGGTACGACAGCCTCTTAGTTTCGGTATTGATAATGTATCGTTGGGTCCAAATTTATCTACTACTCCAATTCCTTTAGCTCGATCTACGAATATAGGACCTGCATCTTTATTATCGAGTCATAAAAAGGTAGCAATTCATAAATGGGGAGTTCATTTTGATGGATCTTCCGAAAATTTGTTATCATTTTTAGATAGGGTTAGTGAACTTTCAATTTCTCGGGGTGCTACTTCTGAAGATTTATTTAACAGTGCGTGTGATTTATTTACCGGTCAAGGACTTCTTTGGTACAGGAGTATTAGGACAGAAGTTACTGATTGGGATAGTCTAGTAGAGAGGTTAAAGCTTACCTTTTTGCCTTTAAACTTCGATGAAAAGGTGTGGGATGAAATCAAGTCTCGTAAACAAAATAAAAAAGAGTCTGTTCCAATTCTCATTTCGATCATGGAGTCTTTGTTCAAGAAACTAAGTAAAAAACCTTCAGATAGTACCAAATTAAAAATCATTCGAAGTAATTTATTGCCTTATTATATCATGCAGCTTGCTTTGAGTGACATTACTGATTTGAAACATTTGCAGGCACTTTGTAAAAAGTTAGATGAAGCTTTCGAGGCCAAGTCAAAGGTTTTCAGTAAATTACAAAATTCTGAGCCTCACTTTAATTTTGTTGAACATCAAGTGAAGACTAATAGTAAGGACACAAAATTTAAAAACAAGGTTTGTTCTAAGGTTCCTCAGACACAAATTCCAAAAAATATCGTCTCGCCTTCGCAAAGTACCGATAGTGGAAACGTAATTTCAACTTTAACTCGAACTCATAGTAAAAATTTATTAGTTTGTTGGAATTGTGGGTCATCTGGGCATGTTTTTTCAGAATGTGCTGCTGAGAAACGTAGATTTTGTTATAAATGTGGGAAACCAAATGAAACTGTCAGAACTTGCCGTAAGTGTCAGGGAAACTAAGAGTCAGGATTATGTGTAGTGGCCGACATAATTCTTCAGGTATCTTTAGGCCCAAAGTCAATCGTCATTTTGTTAGAAAATCTAGTAAAGAAATAAAGCAAAATTCCAAAAAATTTCCGTTGCGAAAAACTACTTTAGAGAAATGTAAACCAAGTTCTAATGAATGGTCCTCTTGGTTATCGGTTGTTAAGAATTTTTATGAGAAATCTTTTGAAATTAATCCATTGTTAGTGAATAAGGATAATGATATTAGACCTTATGTTATCGTTTATATTTTTGATTTTGCTGTAACAAGTCTTTTAGATTCCGGATGTACTCAAACAGTTGTAGGACAAAATGGATTAGATGTTTTAGATAAAGCAAATCTGAAAGTTTACCCTGCAAATAATAAGTATGTTTCTATGGCCGATGGCTCTAAACAACGCGTCACAGGTTTTGCCTATTTGCCGATCAGAATTAATAATGACAAAAAAATTTTGAAAGCACTTGTTGTACCTTCAGTATCTCATTCGTTTGTATTAGGCATTGATTTTTGTCGAAGTTTCAATATTGTTCTGAACTTTAAACATAATGTGTGGTCTGTACAATCAGATTCTGTTTCGATTTCTGTCTTATCTAAAGATAATTCTGTTTCAAGTAATGAAAATTGTGTTAGTTTAAATTCTGAACAACGAATTAGGGTCTCTCAGGTTTTGAAGTCATTTGAAGAAATCCATAATGATGATATGTTAGGTAGAACCCAGGAAATTACTTATCACATTGATACGGGTGATGCTCCTCCAATTAAACAGAAACAGTATAACATGTCGCCTTATATGTTAGGTCATCTTAATAAAGAACTTGATGAAATGATTAGGTTGGATGTAGTTGAACCATCTTGCAGCAGTTGGTGTTCGCCTGTATTTTTAGTCAAAAGATCTAGTAGCTCTGATTATCGATTTGTATTTGATGGGAGAGGTTTAAACAAGGTAACCAAACCTGATAGTTATCCTTTACCAAATGTCGATCGTATCTTAAATAGTTTAAAGAATGCGAAGTATATATCTTCTGTGGACTTGCGCAAAGCTTTTTGGCAGATTCCTTGGACGATGAGTCTAAAGAAAAAACTGCATTCGCCGTTAGTGGTCGCGGTTTGTTTCAATTTAAAGTTTTACCTTTTGGTTTATGTAATGGTCCTCAAGTACAACAGAGACTGATGGATAGATTATTTGGTCCGGAATATGAGCCTAACATATTTGTTTATCTTGATGATTTAATCATTATTTCTGAAACTTTCGACGAACATATTCGATTTCTTGAAATTGTCAAAAACAGATTACAGGAAGCAAATCTAACGGTAAACATTAAGAAGTGTAAATTTTTTCGATCTAGTCTTCATTATTTAGGATTTATTGTAGACTCTGAAGGATTAAAAACGGATCCCGATAAGGTATCAGCTATGGTGAATTATCCTCGACCTACTACTTATACCGAACTTAAGCGATTTTTAGGTATGACAGGCTGGTATAGGCGCTTCATTTTTCAGTTTTCTTCGTTAGTTGCTCCGCTTAATAATTTATTGAAAGGTAAAAAGAAGGGTCAAAAATTGCAATGGTCTGATGACGCTGAAAGTTCCTTTATGAAGTTAAAAGAAGCTCTTGTGTCAGCTCCACTTCTTTGTAGTCCAGATTTTAGTCTTCCTTTTACTATGCAGTGTGATGCGAGTCAGGATGGTGCAGGATGTGTCCTCACTCAGATTCAAGATGGAGTAGAAAAAGTTATAGCTTTTGGTAGTCGAACCTTTAGTAGATTAGAACGTAATTATACCGTTATCGAACGAGAACTCTTAGCTATTCTGTTCGCATTCGAAAAATTTCGTTGTTATGTTGAAGCGTGTCCTCATGTGGTAACTGTTGTAACTGATCATCATTCACTGATATGGTTAAATAATATTAAGGAACCCTCTGGTAGATTGGCACGTTGGTCAGTAAAACTTCGACAATATAATTTTGAACTAGTTCATCGTAAAGGTAAATTTAATGTTGTTCCTGATGCTTTGTCTAGAGCTCCTCTTCCAGATATTTCTTTTATCGATATATCTTTTGATGAATTTGATGATTGGTATAGTAGAATGTTGAAGTATGTGAATGATTTTCCCGATAACTATCCAAATTGGTCTGTCAAGGACGGATTGTTATATAAGTTTATTCCTCAAAAAGTTCGTATTCGCACTAACGTTAAAGAATGGAAATTAGTTGTACCTCTCGCTTATCGAGATGAAATATTCGAGAAATGTCATTCTGATCCCGTTTCGTCGCATTTAGGATTCTTTAAAACTTATAAGAAAATAGCTGAGGATTATTTTTGGCCAAAAATGAGGATAGACATTTTCAAGAATGTTAAATCTTGTCGTATCTGTCAATCGCAAAAAATTCCGGGTGTGACACCACAAGGTCTTATGGGTAGTGAGAAAAAAATTTTATTTCCATGGCAGTGCATTAATATCGATTTGATGGGACCTTTTCCTAGAAGTTCCCAAGGTAATAAGTTTCTTTTAGTTGTATCGGACTTCTTTTCTAAATACGTTCTTTTGAAACCTCTTCGACAAGCTACGTCAAAGCCGATTATTACCTTTATTCAAAATGAAGTATTTTTGATCTACGGTGTACCTCAATTTATCATTTGCGATAATGGAAGTCAATTTGCTAGCAAATCTTTTAAGAATTTTGTTGAAGGTTATGATGTTCAGAAAATTTATTTTACCGCTAGATATTCACCCCATGTAAATCAAGTCGAGCGTGTGAATAGGGTTGTTGGTACCGCTATTCGAAGTTACATCAAAGGAAAGGAACATAAGAATTGGGATAAAGAAATCTTTAAAATTGGTCATGCTTTGAGAACTGCAACTCATGAAGTTACCGGTTACAGTCCAACTTTTCTCAACTTTGGACGTAAAGTTCCACTTTCTGGTAAATATTATGGTCCTCTTCACACTTCACATGATGTTAATATTCAGCCAGCTGATCGTAATAATTATGTGGATGAATTGTCGAAATTACCCGAAATTTATAAGGATGTTCAGTCTAAACTTTCAGCCGCTTATCGTCGAAATAGCCATTATTACAATATGAGGAGACGTCACGTAGAATTTTCCGTAGGTGAGCTTGTTTGGAAAAAGAATCGTATTTTATCAGACGCTTCTAAGAATTTCTCATCCAAGTTAGCTCCAAAGTACGTATTATGTAGGGTGATTCGCAAATTGTCAAAATTGGTCTATCAATTAGAATCATCAGATGGCGTTGATCATGGAAACTGTCATGTTAAAGATTTAAAGAAACATTTTGGCTCAAACTCAGATGTTTCCGAAATTTAAGGTTTTGTCGTCCGCTTTCATTTGCATTTTTTTTCTTTCCCTTTTTGCATGTATCATCTATCCTGTATAACTTTGACTTATCGATTATGATCTCACTCCAATTTGACCCCTTCTCAATTTAAGACTTTCCGATTTTGTCTATCGTTTGGTACGCGTAGTTACCGTAAGTTTTATTGTGATGGATGATAGATTTTATGTTGTGTTGGTAAAAACATCTCGCAGTGTCTCATGTTTTTATTTCTGGGGAGAGGGCGTGTGTAACGTTCACATTTTTCGCTGTCCGTTACATTATTTTTTTTACGTATTTTCTCGTTATTTTGCTGTTGAAATTCAAGTAAACACCGTTTCGTTCATTTAATTAATTTCGTATTTATGACTTTCACGCCTCTATCTCTCAGGATTTGTGTTTTAATTTCAGTTTGTAATGCGGATTTCGATTTTCTTCTTAAAGCTATTTGTTTTGTTTCGGAAATTAATCTGTAGATGTCGTACATGGTCCTTTGGTCGATTTTATTGATTGATGTGACGTATGCGGAAATGCGTGTAAAATCTTTGACGAGTTTCCGTCCTCCTCGATGATCGTGCGATTTGGGTGTGTGCTCGTACACCATTGAGACGCGTGTCTTGCGTCTTCAAATTTTTGTGGTTTTGTGAAGCTGAACGGCTTTGAGATATTCCAGTTTGGCAAATATTACGTCACTACTCTCGTACTGCCCTACTGTGTCAACTTTGTCGTCTGTTTTTTGCCACAAACGCTACCGTTTTCGTTCAAGCACGTATTCGAGCACGTGTTCCGTTAAAGTTCTCGCTCAGGAAAAAAAACTAACAGAAGATTGTAAGTACCCTTAGTTGTTTAGGAGAATATTTTCTAAGATTCCTTTTCTCTTTATGTAGAGTTTTTTTTTGACTCCCGAAATTGTGTTGAGTTACTGACGCCGAAGATTAGTTTTTTTGACTACCGAAATTGTGTTGCGTTACCGAGGCCGAAGATTTCCTCCTACCGCACGAGTTTTTATTGGAAAATTCCTTGCTGTTTACTGCATTGTCGTTTGAAGATACTACCGAACAGGAGTTCCTTCTTTTTATTTGACGTGGTTGTTTTTGGAAACAAATTCAGTATTACGGAGTCGTTTGATGAAATAATTCAACGTTGTCGTAAATGGAACCAAGGTCAAGTTACTACGGAGTCGTTTGAAGATAAGTTCAACGGAGTCGTAATTGGAACTCAGGTTAAGCTATCGTCAGGATTGAGTAAGCAACACTCACCATTATTACCGTATCGTATCGTTTTGAGAAAATTATCGTATCGTATCGTATTGAGGAATTTATCGTATCGTACCGTATCGTGCCGTATCGTTTAGGATATATTACCGTACCGTCTGAATTTAGTCTTTTGAATTTTATTTTGATTGTCGCGGATTTATTTAATTGTATATTAGGTCACCTTTCGATTTAATTTAGCGTTTCTTTTTTTTGTTGGGTCATTTAGCATAGTTGCGTCATATTATTTTTATTTAAGTTTACTATACACATGTTAATTCTATGTATATATTTTGTTGCTCGAATCACCATTTATGTTCAACAGTTACACCAATTTTTTTATCAATTATATTATTTTTCATTCTCAATTTTCTTTTAATTTTATGCTGCAATTAAAGACTAATTTCTTGAAAATTAATTTGCGTAACCTAAAAATCTGTTTGGAGTTCATTAGTTTTGTTCCGGACTGTTTTAGTAATTACAGTTTAAAGAGATTACTTGGCGCTCAACAGCTTTCGTTTTGTCACCTAACGTTTACTATTTCTTTTTATGAATTACGCAAGTTATTTTTTTAAGAATATAGTTCACAGAATTATCCTTCCGAATCCACCTCAGCCTCCGACTAAACTGAGCTATGGCAACCAAACAGGTGAGAATCTACTTACAAAAAAAGTATGTCACAACATTAGTCACTCTTTCCAAACATATTGATGCTTCATAGTCTGGCCGGCAGCGAGTCGTTCCCCCACTAATAAGTATTTATAAGCACGAGTCCAAATACAAATACTTTTGGATTTGTGCTTGTATTTAAGTACAATTAAGCACTATTGTACTTGTACTTGTGCTTGTTGTATTTATAAGTAGTACTTGGCACAGCTCTGCTGGATAGTGCTCCGGTAAAAAAGAAGGAATACCTAAGTGCAGTTTGGAATCAACTGTTCGAACCATACAGTTGGCCGTATGAATAAAAATGAAGCAGATGCTTATATGTGTAAGGTAGAAGTAAAAGCAGGTACTTTGAGCAAAAAGTAAATGCAAGAGCATTTTCTTCATTTGGTATGAATAACGATTGCCTTATACTAGTAAGGAAATGCTCTGGGTAAAAGAGTAAACCATTTAGAATATACAGGTTAAAACTTCTTTCTGCACACCAAGTTCGGACACACATTTGTGCCACATTTAGAACCATGCTTTTATTTGTATGCTTTATTTAACTTGCCCAAGCTCGGACACACATTTGTGCTACATTTAGAACCTGCATGTTTTTATTTATATGCTCTTTTAACTTGCCCATCCGTTCTATTATGACCCTTTCCTGTTTTAATAGTTTCTTAAAACTTCTTTTAATAGCGTCATCAGAATGGCGAAATGGAACCTTAGGCAAATCAAGTACGAATTCTCCAATTCCTGCTATTATGATCGGACCCGGGTCAACTATAGTTAACACTTGTGAACATGCATCTTGCATCACAAGTTGCTTGCATATTTACTGTAGGTTTTTCTGTTTGATTAATGTACTCATCTCCGTGGAGTCTTGAGGTCTGGTCGAACCGCGAGTTCTGACTAATTCCGAACCGTTGATTGTTCTACACTAAGTTCTTCGCTTATACCTTTCTGGAAATCGGGATCAGCCAAATATCCCAAACATCTTATGTACAGAAGAAAGTGCACCGTCTATCATTTCTTAGTAGTTCCTAAAAAAATTTTGCTAATCGCTCTAAATTTTCTTCTTGGAACCGAATCAAGAAAATGTTCTCCTCGCCAAATTTCCAATGGAAATGCGTTTTCACTGGAAATTTGGTGAGGAGAACATTATTCTTTGGTCTACACTAACCAAAGATTTCATGAAGTGAAACTTCATGAGCGTGTGCGTACTGAAGATGACAGCGCAGCTGCCGAAATAAGTATCTGCGGATATAAAATAATTGTGGAATGTAATTATTTTTAAATTATTGTTACATTCCGTGAAGTAATTTCTATGATGCAGACAAGATTTTAGTCTATTCTAGACTCGCACCGAATGAATTTACTGGAATATTCTAACATTATTCGCTGCTATTCCAGAATAGCGCTAGTTCTTATAAAACCTCGAGGTAGCGGAACATTTAAGTCAGTCTTATTTAGAAAACGATGAGTAGTAAGCGGATCAGTAAGACGATTAGTGCCCCGGTTTTTCAGTATTG
Source organism: Dorcus hopei (assembly GCA_033060865.1). Taxonomy (NCBI): domain Eukaryota; kingdom Metazoa; phylum Arthropoda; class Insecta; order Coleoptera; family Lucanidae; genus Dorcus; species Dorcus hopei. The sequence continues at coordinate 76,124,349 of CM065426.1, read as the reverse complement.
GTTTAAGTGTAAGTTCAGCTGAACCCTGAACTTGAACGTAAACCATGAACTCAGTTGATCGGTTTCCAAGTGCATTCGCAGATATAGTTCAGTAAAACCAAAAATGAGCATATTTTCTGAATGTTGGTAGTCCCGAAGAGAGGTAAGTAAAAAGAGATAGAGTGGGTGTTTGAAATGATAGCCAATGAAATCGCAAGAAAATATGGAATTTTCGAAGTTAAACATCTGGCAGTCATAAATGCAGTATTTGACTGACTGTAGTCTATTTGAAACGTATGTGTGAAAAATGGAAGCAAACATGTCGCAAGAATCTACCTGTCCACGCGCTGACTCGCAGGCAGTCGTGGTTGCAGATTATTTTATGGGATACGCGACTTCAATGCTTCTTGCATAATGAGAGAAAAGATTGAAGCAAAACTTGTATTTTTTTGACAATGCAAATTACAATGTTAATATTAACTTCAATTATTTAAATAATTATCAAAAACATTTGAACTGTCGCAACGCAAGAGCGGAAATTACAGTTTGACTATCTAGGCCTGCTACCATACCGCCCCCCCTTGAAATGCCCAATTTCAAACACAAATAATGTCCACTATGAAATCACACATTGCCCTCAAAGGGTAGGATGCTCAGCTTTCTTGAAGGACGTTTAATAACATCGTTGCTCGTCCGAACTGTGACTGCTCTGACGACTCCATCAGGACCTGGATGAACTTCTTCGATGCGATCTGTTTTCCATTGGTATGGAGGTGTATTATCTTCATGAATAAGGACGAGTTGACCAATGTGGAGATTAGCTTCATCTTTCTTGTACCATTTAGATTTTCTTTGCAGCTCTAACAGGTACTCACGTCGCCAACGCTGCCAAAAATGCTGTTTCATCTTTTGAAGAAGTTGTCAACGTGACAACCTATTTGATAGTAATTCCAGTAGACTTGGCTCAGCAACATTATTCATATGTTCGCCGATGAGAAAGTGTCCGGGAGTAAGAAAGGTTATATCGTTAGGATCAGTAGTTAATGGAGTGATAGGACGCGAGTTGAGCACAGATTCGATTTGAGTTAATAACGTATAGGCTTCTTCAAAAGTTAAAGAAGAATTACCAATAATTCGTTTCAAATGATGCTTCACGCTTTTAACTGCGGATTCCCACAAACCGCCAAAATGGGGTGCTCGTGGTGGTATAAAATGCCATTTAATTCTTTGCGTTGACAGTTCATTAATTACTTTATCGTTAGGATTTTCTTCAGCCAACAATGTATGTAATTCTCCAATTTCCCGATTCGCGCCTACAAAATTGGTACCGTAATCGGAATATATATCCTGTACACAACCTCTACGAGCGATAAATCTTCGCAAAGCTGCGATAAAAGCTTCAATAGTTAATTTGCTGACCAGTTCAAGATGGACCGCTTTAGAACTCATGCAAATGAAAATTGCGCCGTAAGCCTTAACAATTTTCTTAGATTTACGCGAGCCTTCTTTGATATGGAGAGGACCAAAATAATCTATTCCTGTTTTTAGGAAAGGACGTACTGATCCTTCCCTACAAGCAGGTAAGTCGCCCATTATAGGTTCGACATGTGCGGGTTTTACCTTAAAACATTTTAAGCAACTACGTATTACTTTTCGAACAGCATTTCTGCTCGAAAGGATCCAATATTTTGTGCGTATTTGAGCCAACGTTAATTGACTTCCACCATGAAGTGTAAGTTTGTGCGCGTTACGAATGATTAGTTCCGTAAATTCGCTTTTAGCCGGCAAAAGTATGGGATACTTGACGTCATATAAAAGATTCATATTGCGAAGACGTCCTCCAACTCTAAGTATTTTATTTGAATCTAAAAAAGGAGATAAACTTAAAATCGAGCTAGAATTATGTAATTTTGATTTAGGTTCAGATAAGGCGTTCATTTCTGCTTTGAAATGTTGTGCTTGTACCTCGCGTACACAAAATAACTCAGCAGACTTAAATTCATCCACTGTAATGTGATTTAAAAACTTAGGACTTCTATTGCGTGTATTATTAATAAAACGTAAACAATAGGCGACTATACGAAATAGTTTGTTCACATCAGAACATTTTTGAATGATACATTGGTAAGTATCATTATTTTTAATTATTGATATAAAACAACTATGTTCTGGTTTTGCTTCTGGTGGTTCTTCACATTGCGGTTCATTTTCATTTTTATCAGAAGTTTCTAAAAGCCATGGAGGTCCGTGCCACCATAGCATATTATTTTTAAACCGTGATGGTAGAGCACCTCGCGAAATAATATCCGCAGGATTCTCTTCACTGCGCACGTGACGCCATGATTTTATATCCGTTAGAGTTTGTATTTCTGTCACTCGATGAGATACAAATGCTTTCCAACGAGTTGGACAGGATCGGATCCAAGCGAGTGTAATCGTCGAATCTGTGTAAAAAGTAATTTTAACTACAGGTTTGTCAATGGAAGTTACAACCTTCTTGGCTAATTGGGACAATAAAACAGCTGCGTATAGTTCAAGCCTTGGCAGTGTGACTTTCTTCAAAGGCGCAATTCTGGATTTTGCGCAAAAAAGTTCAGAAGTGCTATGTCCGTTTGGTTGAATCGTTTTTGCATATAGACATGCTCCATAAGCGACCTCACTGGAGTCACAAAATCCATACAGTTCTATTTGACCTTTCGGACAACTGATTACCTTGCGTGGAATTTTTAAATCAGGTAAATATTTTAGCTCAGAAATAAATTCTTGCCATTTAGAGTTCACTTCCTGAGGTACAACCTCGACCCATCTCATCTGTAGCTGCCACAAGCGCTGCATCGCGATTTTAGCTACAGTTACAGTAGGAGATGCTAAACCTAAAGGATCGAAAATACGTGCTACATCGGCTAACATAGTACGTTTTGTAACTCTTTTGCTAAGTAATTTAGATTTAGTATGATACTCGATCATATCTTTTCTTGGGATCCATTGGATTCCTAATGTTTTCAGACAGTCTTCTTCATCAAAATTTAAAACTAGTTTTTCGCGTGATTCATTTGACAAGTCTTTTAAGATAGATTCATCATTGGATGACCATTTGCGCAATTCAAATTTACCTTTACAGAGTATCTTATCTATTTTATCCCGTATTTTACGAACGTCTGCTATAGTGTTTCTTCCAGTTAATAAATCATCCATGTAAAAGTCTAATTTAATTATTTTTGTTATTTGCGGGTCATAATTTTCTGCCTCTTGGGCCAATTCACTTAAACATCGTGTGGCTAAAAAAGAACCTGGGCATGTCCCGTATGTGACGGTTTGCAATTCGTAAATATCAAGTGGTTCTCATTGATTATCTCACCACAATATGCGTTGGTATTTAGTGTCATTTGGATTGATATAAATTTGGCGGTACATTTTGGTAATGTCAGCATTTATAACGTATTCGTGTGTTCGAAAACGAATCAAAATAGTAAACAAATCATTTTGGAGGACTGTCGCGTTTTAACACTGCGTGATGCGCAAGAAAATAACCGTCGTTTGCATATTTAGTATCTTGATCTAGTTTGATCATATGGCCTAATTTTTTGTATTCGTCAATAAACGCTGTATTTTTTAATTCAAGATCTTTATTTAATTTTTTCTCAAGCAATATGAAACGTTTTTCAGCTGCCTGATATGAATTTCCTAATAAAGCAGGATTCTGTTTCCATGGCAGGGATACTACAAAACGACCGTCATCTTTCCGCTGAGTTTGAATAAAATGTTCTTCACAAGCATGTTCTTCTGCAGATTTTACAGGTTCAATGTTTTCATATCGTTCTAACTCCCAGAATCGTTTAATATTATTATTTAGTTCACCTAATGTGCTTAAATGGCATGTAGCTGATAATTGTTTACTAGCCGAGAGCTTTCCTGATATTAACCAACCGAGCTGACTCTTTTGAAGTATGACTCCTGGATGATTGGTTGAAATTTGACCTACATTCAATAGCTGATAGAATATTTCAGCGCCAATAAGAGCATCAATATTTTGAGATTTATAATATAATGGATCTGCTAGTTGAACGTTTTTAGGTATGTGAATAAGAGATGCATCTATCGACACTAAAGGAAGGTCGTTCGTAATTTTGTCTAAAATAAAAAATGTAAGTTTTACTCGATAATTATTATATTTGGATTGTATAGTCGTCTCTACGCGTGATGTTGCGTGAATTGCTTTGTTGCTTATGCCTGCAATTGGCAAATGCATTTCACGAAATTGTAGTCCTAACGAATTTGCTAATCTAGTAGTCATAAAGTTTATCTGCGAACCTGAATCAAGCAAGATTCGTGCTTCTTGCGCATTACCCCAAATGTCATAAAATTTCGCGATACAAGTAGATAACAAAATAGCTGAAGAAATGTTACAATTAGAAACTCCGCTTACCACTGTACTATTATCATCTTTTGAATTAGAATTCTGAGATGCTGATGTATTATTTAAATGTAAAAGTGTGTGATGATTTTTGTTGCATTTTTTACAATACGATGATTTACATGATTTGTTATCGTGACCTGATCTAAGACAATTTAAGCACAATCGTTTTGAACGAACAAAAGTAATGCGTTCAGATTCATTAAGAATTAAGAAATCTTTGCATTGATATAATTGATGATTGTTATTACAATATGTGCAAGAAACGGTTCTGTTTAATGCTATGTGACTAGAAGCATTTTTGTGTGGTTTTGTTTTGATATCACAAGAATCTTCCAATGCCTGCATTTTTGAATTAAAAATGTTTTCAAATCGTTAAATGTGGGAATTTGTGCTGTTTGTTTTTCTTCCCATTCACGAGCTAAATTATTAGGCAATTTTGAAGTGACTAAATGTATCATTAAGTCGTCCCATTCATGACTGGTCTGCCTAAGGATGAGAGTGATCGCAAATGTTGTGAAAAAGTATCTAAAAGTTGCCTAACTGAAGTTCGCGAATCTTTTCCAACTGCTGGAAATTCGTATAATTTTCGTATATGATTTTTAACAATGATTCGTTTATTTTCATAGCGTTCTTTTAAAAGATCAAACGCCACATGATAATTGGAATCTGCAATTTCAATTCCTTTAATTACTTCAGCGGCCTCGCCGGAAAGTGAGAATTTTAAATATTGTAATTTTTGTATTAAAGGAATCGAAGTGTTGCAATGAATTAAAGCTATTGCAAAATGATAACCATTCGTCATATTTGCCCGTGAATACAGGTAAATTAATGGATGGCAATTTTACTTTAGCTTGAGTCATGTCAGAATTAGAATTTTGACTGGAAATATTTAAAGCTTCAGTAGAAATACTAGAAACGTGTATTTTTAATTTTGAAAATTGTTGGCTGATATCTCCGTCAATAAAATAGTCACTGAGCTGTTCCGCATAATCAGCATCATAATTTTCTTCCAAGAATGTTTCATAATTTGTTACTGAACGATCGCAACTTTCAAACTGACGTTTTATTTTATCAACGTGAGCATCGGATGAATCGCTGTCATTGATATAATTTTCTAGAGTTTTTAAACTACGTTTTAAGAAAGCTTTCTTATTTTTTAATTGCTTAAGAAGCCCATACATTGAATCTGTCAATTCAACTGATTCGTTAGGCATATCGATAAATTTGTATAGAACGGACTAACCTTTCTTACAATATGTTTTGATAGCTGGTTCCAGTATGTGGCGAAGAAGGACCAATAATATGTCCACGCGCTGACTCGTAGGCAGTCGTGGTTGCTGATTATTTTATGGGATGCGCGACTTCAATGCTTCTTGCACAATGAGAGAAAAGATTGAAGCAAAACTTGTATTTTTTTGACAATGCAAATTACAATGTTAATATTAACTTCAATTATTTAAATAATTATCAAAAACATTTGAACTGTCGCAACGCAAGAGCGGAAATTACAGTTTGACTATCTAGGCCTGCTACCACTACCTTTCGAAGAGCCGCTAATTTTACGGCGGAAGAAGTCGATTTATTAATCGATTTAATTAAAAATAAAAAGCATATCATTGAATGCAAAAAAAAAAACAGATAGAATTTTGTGGAAAGACAAAAATATCGCGTGGGAAGATATTGCCGCGCAATTTAACCAAAGATATGGGCAAATTATAGAAGTGGTAGTGTGCTCCGAAACCAGCACTGGCGGTGGATCTTCATCACAGGTAACATTTATTCACGTGGATGAAGAAGTGAAAGAGATGTTGGGTGTTCGCTTAGAAGGTTTGCCCTGTTACTTCGATAGTGACGCTGGAAATGGTAAGTATAATCTATTGCTTGTAATTTTTCTCCTAATTGTACTGGTAAACATTTCTAGTTGCCCCCCAACCTATAGAAGAAATACAGACAGTTGTTACTGAAGGTGACATAGAACCTCCCGCATCAAGCAGCAAGGAGCCCCAAGAAAGTACATGGGAACATCATGTACCTAGCATGCTGTCGCAGCCAATATCGTCGGTTTTAAAGCGCACAATCGACAGGAAACCCACAGCAGCAAAGTTGGCAAAAAAGCGAAAAGCTACTGGGACACATCGCTGGCTGACGACAAAGCGAATTATGTCGCTTTACAAACAAGATGTTTGAATGAAGAACATCAACTAAAAATAGAGCTTCTCCAAGTTGAGAAGCGTATAAAAAAATTGCAAATGGAAGAGCAACAATTAAAAAACGATATATTGAAACTTGAATTTGAAGCACAAAAAAAATATTTAGAAAGTAGAGAATAAAACGTGTTTCTGCTTTACTTGTCTATTTATTACGGCACAATCATTTTCACATAGATTATAAATCTAAGTAGCCATACAGTTTCATATTTACATATACACTGTGACTTTTTTAAACGTAAACATAGGAAAATATTTCAAGCGTAGCTTAGTAGTAACTATAGTAATGTTGCAATTTTGTACGATTGAGTTTTTGAAAAGTGTACACCTGCACTCGTGAGTCTATTCTATTACAAAGACAAACGACGACTTTTTTTTATACCTTGCTTCTAAATCAGCGAATATTTAAATACTTCAGAACTCTCAGATTACTGACCATTTGATGATTTAACAGACATAAGTCAATTCGAATCTAAAAATAAAAAGATTTATAAATTACTTTCTGAAATTTTTCTAAATTAAATTTGTACTGTCACATCTACCAGTCCAAACCAAGGTATGTTTTGTTTATTAATTTAACAAAAATTTAAAATTAAATATTTGTAAAGGATAAACAATGTTCTGAGGTATGATAAAATACATTCGCTATGTTTGTAATTTAATAAGCTGTGGTAACTCTAGAAGATTCTTTTGTTCCTGAAACTTAGGTTTAAATCCTTCATTCCTAATTATCTTGAAAACTGATGATAGACTGATGTTGTCTGCTCTTGGTATGCTAGCTGATAGACTAGCATTTTCATCAACATATGATGGTTACAACTGCAACTGTATAATACTGATTTTCTTCAGAACAGTTCTGAAGAAGCTATAATGAAATGTGAAATATTGGGGAAAAAATAAAAAAATACTTGTAGTAATAAAAAAATACCTTCTCTTAATTCCCCAAGTTATTAAAGTAATTTGTTATTAAATTTTGCCTTGTCCGATTATTGTGAGGCACATTATAATAATTGTGTTGTTGTGGTACATTATTGCCAGCATTAATAGCTGCTTCTATATCAGCAGCAACAGGTGGTACCTCTTCACCTTCATCACAAGCAATATTATGTAATACAGCTGTGGCCACAACAACGCTCTGAATAGTTTGTATTGCCAGTCTTACACCATTTGCCAGAACTGGGAATCTTCATTTCCAAACACCATATGAGCGCTCAACACAATTACGTGTTCGAATATGCGCCTCATTATATAAATTCTCCGCTCTGGTATTTGGATGTGCAGAGGTGTCAACAGATAATTACGATTTTTGTAACCACTATCACCCAATAATACATTATTGCCAAAAGCACCTCGTTCATTGTCTTGGCGAAGAGAGGAGTTATTAATAGGCAGCGGACGGCCGTTGGGCAGGCGAGAGTGGGGTCGCGTCGAACGGGCGAAAAATACATCGCCTCTACTAGTTATGTATTTTTCGCCTGTTCGACACGTCCCCCACTCTCGCCTGCCCAACGGCCATCCGCTGCCTAGTTATTAAAAATATGTGAATCATGCGCTGACCCAGGCCATCGACAAACAATATTGCGAATTCTTAGCCTATGATCACATACTGTTTGAACATTTACGGAAAAATATCCCTTTCTATTTCTGTACACCTCAGCATTGTCGCCCCCTGCATAATAAAATGGTATATAAATATAATCAACCATAAAAATATTCATTTTAAATACCTGGAGATGGAATTTTAACATGCGTGCAGTCGATTGTGCCAATCACTCTAGGAAAAGCGGCAATTTCATAAAAGCCTTGAATTACTTCTTGCATCTCATCATTACTTCGAGGGAAACGAATGTAATCACCGCTTAAAGATGCAATGGCATGGGATACTTTTCGTATGGTTTTACTAGCTGTTGCTTTATGCACACCGTCCAAATCACCAACAGCATTTAGAAAGCTACCAGTTGCATAAAAACGCAATGTTAGCAATAACATTTTTTTTTGTCTTAAGCTTAAATTTCTGTAAAACAAGTCGAGTTCTCTGACTCTATAGTATGTAGTATGTGTAATATACTTACAAATTTGTAGCATTTGCTATCATATCAGTAATACGGTTTAAGACCCTCCTAACAGTCCTTTTTTAAACGGTATCTCACAAAGAAATAACGATCATCCCAATTTTCAAAGTTATTTGGACGCCTTCGATTAATTTTCGATCTTCTAACACGCCCAAGATGTTCAATGTAATTAATAACATCTTCAACATCAGAGCTTTCTAATAAATTCATGGTTTTATAATACTATATCAGATTTATATAAACGCTTCTTTTAAGATTATATTCAATTTGAGCGGGATATTAAACCTTGCGCTTACTATGTACCTCGGCTCAAGTTAAACCAAATTGTGAGTTCAGTTCATGGTTCAACCAGCACTGAAATACGGTTTAAACCTTAAACTTTAACTTGAACTCAAAATCGAGTTTAAACCAATACTGAAAAACCGGGCATAAGTGTTATTTTGTTAGATAAGTGTACAGCTCGATATTATTATGCTTTCATTGTGTTAAATGACCGTAGTCATTAAAGTGTTTTAAAAATAAATAACGATTACAATTTGTTAACCCCGAAGTCGTAACATTATCCTGAAAACGAAATAAACTTTTGAAATCGTTAACTTGTGTTGAAGAACACTGTATATAGTTTATATTTAACTTTTCATAATTGTCAGCCGTGGCTAAACAATTAACAACGAAATTAAATTTATTGCTAGCACATGAGTCTACATCTGACTAGATGCATTTATTTCGAAGGAAATACTTTTAATTATAAGCAAAACATCTTTTTTATTCATACAAAATACTTTTACCTTAAGCAAAACCTTCAATCCAAAAGTATTTGCTTCGCAGAGTAACATGGAGCGTCTTCGCACGGTGTAACGTAAGAATGTCACGTACTTAGATAAGATTAAGAGTTCATGTTAGAAATAAGAGCAGTTCTATTGTAACCTTCATGTAGCACGCAACGCTTTGTAATTTCGGCAATAAATGATTTTTAAAAATAATCATTAGCCTCCGATCAATAAATTTGGCGCAGTCAGTAGGATTTGTTCTACGAATTTCGAAAGTGATTTTTGTGAATTCGGTGTATTTCAATACTTCAAGAACGACGAATCCGGAGATCGAGAAGCAGAAGCAAGAGGACCGAGTATTGGAGAAAATATAGGCAGGCTACGGCACTTTATTGAGCAAAGTGGGTCACTATATTCGCTATATCCAATATTCCAACGATCCGAAAAGCGAAGACAACTTGCCAACCGAGAAGGCAAAGTAAGTGCTATCTTGATATTACAATACGACTCACCCTGACTATTGAAGTCAAATAATTCATTAATTGAATTAATATCTACATCGATATCCCCCTTTCCTTGAACAGTAACAATCCTGTTATTACCTTTTAATTGGTAAAACCAAGAAACAAACTGGAGAGTCTAATTCAAGCAGTTAGAAATTTGGAAATAAACACAAACACAACAAACGCAAACATGGTAGAAATAAATTATAGTTTACTTAGAATGGAGTTAGAGTCGATTCCTACATTCGACGGAGAAATTAGCGGTATAAATTTATTTATAACAGCGGGCGATAGAATTTGTACGAAATACAGTGCGAATAGCGACGTAAAAGATTTAATATTTCAAACAATTTTAAGTAAGCTTAGAGATAGGGCTAAAGTATTAATATGTTCTCGTAATGAATTAAATACTTGGGCTTTAGTAAAAGAGGCAATTTATAGTTACTTTGGCGATAAAAGAGATTTCGCTCAGTTAGCGCAAGAATTTGGCAATACCAAAATGTTACAAAGAGAGGACCCATTGTCATTTGGCAACAGATTACAAGATTTATTATCACAATTAATGACAAAACTTTCACAGTCCGACTTAGATCACAAAATTCAACGAGCAAAAATTTATTCACAGACAGCATTAGAAGTTTATTTATTGAATCTTCACGAAGATATTCAAGTTCATGTCAAACCTTTACAACCAGAAACCTTAGAAGAAGCTATGGGTTATGTCCAAGATGCGGTGAATTTTAAAATCAGATCAAATGCCATAAAAGGAATTAAAACGTTTAATCCTCCCCAAGATCAAAAGAAACATTTTCAAACTGTCAAATACATTCCCCAAAATTATCAACCAAATTATTTTCCCTTGCAAAACTATCAATATCCTATCCAAAGTCAATCATTCATGCCAAAAATGAATACTCCAACACCATATCAAAATAATACTTTCCCTAGAGGACCCATATCAAATTTCCTAAGCCAATTCAAAGCCAACAAAGAAGTTTTACAAATAAGCAAGTATTTGGTTCACAAAGAAATGTGTGGCAACCAGGACAAAATAAAGCGATGCCAAAACCGACTCCGATGTCTGGAATATCTACAGCAGTCGCGAAACCCAGTAATTTTAGACAAGACAATTTCTTCAAGAGAACAGCTCATCCGAATGTGATCGTGGAAGAACTACATAACAATGAAATTCAGGAAAATCTACAACCAATTTATAACGAAGAAAATGGTTTGTGGTACGCTCCGATGCATGTGCCAAATATGCCGGAACAAATGTATGAAAACGAGAAGAATGTCGAGGAGTTTCAAACCGACGAGGAGGAAGAAAATTTTACTATACCTGCCTCACCGGAGAACTCAATCGATTAGCGCTGAATGAATTACCATACATTAAAATTAAGAATCCACCCCTAAAGTTACTTATTGATACCGGAAGTACTATATCTATGATAGATCCCGAAATTGTACAAACGTATTATCCTAATAGCATTCATAATGATAATTTGGAAATTAGAACGGCTAAAGGTAACATTCATATTGATAAATTTGCGTTAATTCCTTGTTTTGCTGAATTACAGTCTATTGGATATTTAAAAATGATTATGTTCAAGTTTCATAATTTCTATAATGGAATAATAGGGTTAGAAGATTTAAAATCCATGCAATTTAATATAGATTTGGCTAAAGGTGTATTATTCAGAGAAAATTATGAAATACCAATAAATTATAAAAAGGTAAATAATATCAAAATGCCAGGTAAATCGAAAATGTTAAAAAGAGTATTTGTAAATTATGTGGAAGGCGATGTAGTTATTAATTCCGTGTCTCATAATAAAATTTTTATTCCTAATATTATTACAACAGTAACAAAAGGCGAAGCATTAATAGAAATACAAAATTGGTCAGATAAAGAAAAATCATTTAATATCGAAACTCTGTCAGCCATCCCTTTAGAAAATTATCATATATATCAATACCGAGTAAACGATACAGACGCAATAGATAAATTGAATGGAATGCTTAGAATCAATCACTTAAATACAGAAGAGAAATCAAAAATTTTGAAATTGTGTAAACATTACGTAGACTTATTCAAAAAACCAGAAGATAAATTAACATTTAATAGCGATGTAAAACACCAAATTAAAACAAAGGATAATGAACCTATTTTTCAAAGAGCTAGGCGTTTTCCTCATTCCGTTAAACAACAAATAAAAGAGCATATTGATAAATTATTAGAGGATGAAATAATTAGACCAAGTCAAAGTCCTTGGGGCTCTCCTGTAAATTTAGTTGAAAAGAAATTAGATGCTAGTGGTAAAAGGAAAACTCGATTAGTCATTGATTATAGGGCAATAAATGAAAAGACAATTGACGACCGATATCCAATCCCAAATATAGAAGATATACTAGATAAACTAGGTAGATGTCAATATTTTACTACCCTCGATTTAGCCTCCGGCTATCACCAAATTCAAATGCACCCCGAGTCAATTCCTAAAACAGCTTTTAATACGGAATTTGGGCATCACGAATTTCTTCGAATGCCATTCGGTTTAAAAAATAGTCCTGCTACGTTTCAACGTGTAATGGACGACATATTAAGAGATATATTGCATAAATTCTGTCTGGTATATTTAGACGACATAATTATATTTTCACCATCATTAGACGAACACATAAAACATCTAAAAGCAGTTTTCGATAGATTAAGAAATGCGAATTTAAAATTACAGTTAGATAAATGTGAATTTCTGCGTAAAGAAACAGAATATTTAGGTCACGTTATTACACCCACCGGTATAAAACCAAATCCAAAAAGATTCAAGCAATTATAAATTTTCCTATTCCAACTACACAAAGAGAAATTAAATCGTTTTTAGGCTTGTTAGGCTATTATAGAAAATTTATCAATAATTTTGCCAAAATTACTAAACCTCTTACAAAATGTTTACGGAAAGGTGAAACCGTGAAACATACACCAGAATTTATAGATGCTTTTGAAAATTGTAAAATTTTGTTATGCAATGATCCTGTATTAAAATATCCAGATTTTTCTAAACAATTCGAATTAACTACCGATGCATCGAATTTCGCTATAGGCGCAATATTATCCCAAGAAAGCCATCCTATAGCATATGCTTCTAGAACTTTAAACCCGGCCGAAACAAATTATTCGACCATAGAAAAAGAAATGCTTGCAATAGTTTGGGCATGCAAACATTTTCGTCCTTATTTATATGGTACAAAATTTATTATTAAAACCGATCATAAACCATTACAATGGTTATTTTCGATCAAGGATCCAAATTCTCGTTTAACTAGATGGCGGTTAAAATTAAGTGAATACGATTACGAAATTCAGTACAAAAAAGGAAAAACTAACGAAGCTGATCCTTTATCAAGAATAAAAATGACTGAAAATTATGTTAATACAATTAATGCAAACGACGCGGAATCACTAATAGTTAATAATGATGATCAATCTGTTGAATTCGACGTGGAGGAATTAGATGAAATTATAAATTCGTTGACCCAAGCAGAAAATTCAAATCAAATAAATCAAGAAACTAGTACAAGTAATACTATTCATTCAGTTAACGGAGATACAGAAATTTCAATACCTTATTCGGAGAAAATTCTAAATTTAGCTGATCATCAAATCATTCTAGATGCAACGCGAAATTTGACAACACCGATTGTAACGCGATCAAAAATATTTGGCAAAACGCGAATATGTGTAACATTACCACTAACAGCAGAGTGGGAAAATATTGTTAAAACTTTAAAGGAATGTCTAACAACTGAGAAGAAAAACGTAATTTACTTTAAACACAAGAATATCGAGCGAGAGATTATTCAAATGTTACAGGAATCGTTTGTTAATCTAAAAATAGAAATAGTAAATAAAATCGTACAAGATGTAGAAAACGATGAAGATCAGTTAGAAAAATTAAATATTATCATGAAGGTAAAACATCACACAGAGGCATAAATGAAGTTTACCAATCATTAAAACGAAATTATTATTGGCCAAACTTAGAAAGAGCTGTTACTACCTACATAAATAATTGTGAAATCTGTCAGTTAGCAAAATATGACAGAATGCCCCAAAAGCAACCAATCTCACATACTTATACCCCAAAAGACCTTTTGAGCAATTACATATTGATTTATTGTTCATGAATAACCGAATAATTCTAACTATAGTGGATCATTTTTCTAAATATGGTCAAGCATATTTAATAACTGATAAAAATGCAACCACTATTATAAACGGAATAATTAAGTTTAGTAGTCATCATGGCTTATGTCAAACATTTATCGCAGATTCAGGAAAAGAATTTGATAACGTCTTATTAAAAGAATTTTGCAAACTGCACAAAATTAAACTACATTTAACGTCTGTCGGAAATTCTAAATCCAATGGAATAGTAGAGCGTTTTCACAATACTTTAACAGAATCAATAAGATGTAGATTACTAGATAATCAAAATACGCTAGAAAACCAATTAGTGAACGCTGTGTTAGCATATAATAACAGTCTTCACTCTAGTACTAAATTCACTCCTTTTGAAGTTATTAATGGTCACAGTGAATCTAATTTACCTTTCGATATGAACGAAGAAAAGTTAACGCAACAATTTATTAAAGACAGAGCCGAAGAAATAAAAATTATAAATAATCAAATTTTTAATAAATTAGAAAATACGAAAGAACGAACCTGTAATAAAATAAATGCTGATAGAAAAGAAATAGAAAATGTGGAAGTAGGTCAACAAATTTACGTCAAAAAGAAATTTCGGAACAAATTAAAACCTAAATTTAGTAAAGAACAAGTGAAAGAAATTGCTGATAAAACAATTCGGACACAAAAGAATACTAAACTGTCTAAAGATGTAATTAAAAAGAAACGCAAATTCACAAAAGATTCTTTGTTACAGGATGAAATTAATTCGGATCATTCTGATGGCAATAGCGATCAAGCTAATGACCGGCCAACTACAAGTAAAACAAATTGAAAATTATATATTACCTTACAATTTAGGACAAAGTAGAATAGTACAAGGTTATCACTATTTCGTTTACAAGATTGAAGCGCATAAATTATTTCACCATGTAGATCAGTTGAAACAGCAAATTAAATTAATAAATGCAACTTATATGAAGAGAATAAATCCGCATGATAAAACGGAATATGAACACATAGATAGAATTAAAGTACCGATAAATATTCCAAACCAAAAGAGGATCAATCGATTTCCAGTTTAATTGAGCAAACAACAAGTAACATTTATCAAACCGAATTAAAACTCCAAAATCTATTCCCGGAATATATAAGAAGCAAACGATCACCATTTGACATTGTCGGCTACGTAGGGAAACAATTATTTGGATTAATGGACAACGAAGAGAAACAACGAATTGACAAAGCTTTGGAAATCATCTGTAAAAATCAAGATAATCTGCACAAACAGCAAGAGTGGAGCCTATCAATACTAAAATCGATATCCGCTAAAATGTCCAGCACCTTTACAGAATTGAAAGATAATCAATTGAAATTAAATGTTAGAATCGATAATTTATCAAGGAAAATAGAAAAGCTTGAATTTTATCAAATGATACAAAATTATAACGAACAAATTATTCAGCATAATAACATGATATTTAATATATTAACGAAAATAGAAGATGCAATTGTATTCTCGAGCATAGGAAACTGCACCCGACAGCTATATCAATAAGCGATGTGAAGGAGATGATTTACCAATTAAAATCCTTATACAATCCTTATCAACTGTTGACGTTTAAAAATACCTTCAACTATTATCATTATTTTACTATCCAGAATTATATAGACGACAAGGAAGTAATGTTTAAAATATCAGTGCCCATATTATTTACACCTACATATGAGTTTTACCAAATTCATTCTATCCCATACAAAATTATATAATTCCACTTGCAAAGTCGTATTTGTTAGTGTCAGATAGTACGTATGCCTTAAGAACGAGCACTTGTCCAAAATTGGAAAATATTTATATTTGTGAAAGCGAACCAGTACCGAAAGATGAAAATTGTGTACTAAATTTAATGAAGAATGTCGACAGCAATTGCGAGAAAATCCACGTCCACCTGGAAGATACGCTAGTGCAACAAATTGGACCAGGAGACCTATTAGTTTATACGCCGAGTGTTATTAGTGCGCCATATAAGTGTAGTGAAACCGGAATTTTAGAAATTAGGGACAATGCGTTAATTAGATTAAAAGTTAATTGCGATATTCAAATTAACAGAGAAAAATTTAATTATGAAGAAATGTTGCTCAAAGGAGAAGTATTTCATTTGCCTAAATTATACTTAAATGTAACTAATGCGGAAGAACCGAAACCTATTAAATTAAAGAAAATTAATTTAAGAGATTATGATAGCATCCAAAAAGAAGTAGAAAATGCTAAAGTTCCACAATTGCATAAGATTCACGAAAATCATCCTTATGGAAATTCAATTGCAATTATTGTTATCATAATCGCTTTGCTCTTTGTTATTATAATTAAAAAAAATGTAATTGTAATTTTAAAAAGGTTAACGAAAGAGTAAATTTGGAAAATGCAACGAATGCTCTTTCCGATGACCGTCAAGATCCATTCTAGGCGTGGAGGAGTAACATGGAGCGTCTTCGCACGGTGTAACGTAAGAATGTCACGTACTTAGATAAGATTAAGAGTTCATGTTAGAAATAAGAGCAGTTCTATTGTAACCTTCATGTAGCACGCAACGCTTTGTAATTTCGGCAATAAATGATTTTTAAAAATAATCATTAGCCTCCGATCAATAAATTTGCAGTTAAAAGTAAAAAGTTTTACTTGTGTTTTTATTCATATTACTAAAAGGATTTGCTTCATTTTTTACAAAGAAAAGCTTATGCTTACTTTTATTCATACGGCTCAGTGTCCGTTCACGCGTTTCAGCTTAGCTTGAACCAGCGCACATAGGGGTATTTGCCGCCAAAAGCTGGCCAAAATTCAATTTTCTGAATTTAACAGTTTCTTAAAAAAGACAACTACCCGCAATAGTATAGTATAATAAATGGGGAGTACTAGGGTGTACTTGTATTTGTTTTTATAGTTTCTTGTGCTACATACAATTCAGTTTATGATCACCCTCATTAATTGTGTGTATACCACTGCGGCTTGCTTTTGAATACGCTCTTTGAAAAATAATTTCATACCATCTTTTGACAATAATTATGGCAACTTTTATTATGGATTGTATAGCTCAAGGTATGTATTATCATTTATGGCTTATTATTACATTTAAATATTTGCAGAGGCTAGTACATAATTAATGATTTAAAAATGAATTTAAAACAGTGTTGCATTTACGTTATCTCTGTAATTTACAAGCATTTTCTTGTACTTCAGGGTGTTTCCCTGCGTTCATTCAAATTTAAAAAAAGATAATACTTAATCTAGTTCTCATATCATAAAAAAGTAGTCGTGTAGCGCGGGATATTTTAAAGAAGAGGAAAAGGAAGCAGAACCGCGATGATCACCGGATGTTTGCTGGGCGACCCAAAAGGCTTTCTTCGGAGAAGGTGGTAGTCGAAATCGGTCAACGGCCAGGATAAGATCGCGTCGCGGCGGCCAGCCCTTTTTTTTGTTAAAAATCGTTTCGTTTCTCCTGGATTAACCGGTGAATCGTATAACATTTTCGTTTCTGTTTGATTGGATGTAAATAAATGTATATAGTGAAGAATGTGGTTCCCTTTTTGTTCTTGCTTGCCAGGGACGCAACCCCGTTAGTGCTTTTACACCCCAGCACCAGTAGAGGGGATAGGCCGATTCTGGAACCTCCTCAATGAGGAGAAACGATCGGAAAGATTCCAGGTCAAGGTCGCAGGAGGTTCCAGAATCGATCTGCCTTTGACTTCGATTTAGAACCTCCTGCGACCTTGACCTGGAATCTTTCCGGTCGTTTCTCCTCATTGAGGAGGTTCCAGAATCGGCCCATCCCTGACCTAATTAATATAATTTTTAGTTGACAAGTTTTGCTATATAAGATCGTGGGTTTAAACCAGTCTACTTAAAAAATGTACAGGAGTACATATGCGATAAATTAAGGTTAACACCTGAATTTATTACTTGTTTTATTGTGTCTGACATTAAAACAATCACCTTACATGGCAAGCGTGTTAAAATTTTACAAAAGTAATTTCTTATACTCGTTTTATTTGGTCTGGTAGGAATTTTATTAAACGACCTTCCTACAGTGTTTTTTACTTGTTTGAATTTGTCTGACGTTAATACAATCACCTTACATGGTAAGCGTGTGTGTTGGCTCAAATTTTTTTTACAAAAGTAATTTCTTATACTCGTTTTATTTTCCCTGGTAGTAATTAAAGTCTTACTTTGAAAATATATATAATCAAGCGCACTGTGTGTCGATTCATAAATTTTTTTAGAAAATTTATTTATAGAGAAAGTGAATTTGACATGGAGAAAACGATTGGAGATGGAGTAAAAGTATCAGAGTTTCGGAAATTACACAAAGTATAAAACGACTGTATCGTGAATTTATTTTAACAGAGAACATTACTATTACGTACGAATATGAGAATCCATAGCAACAGTTACAATTTTTAAATTAAACTGTCCTTTTTAAAATAGAACATGAGATGACAAAAATTGGAATTAGTTTCCATAGTAATATGAACAGCAATGTTTCATATTAAAATAAAATCATGGTATAATTACATATGAATGCGTATTCTAAAACCAGTCTACTCAAAAAATGTATCCGTATACTTAAGGAGGGTATATAAGTTCAAAGTTGCAGACAATGTGCAACTCTCGCGGTGAGTTAACATTTTACTGTAAACGTAGTATTCTCGTGACCGTGGTGTGGAGTTAGAGTTACAGAAACATGTTTGAGTGTAGTCAGTGCGGAAAAGAATTTACTCGAATTGATAATATGAACCGTCATAAACGTACGGCATGTCAAGGTAAACGCTTGAAATTAAGTGAGTCTGCCGGTCCTTCTAAAGTCATTGATCCTGTAAATGTTATAAAGTGTGATGTGTGCGACATGTACATTAGCAAGAAATGTTTATCAGCACATTTACGTAGTAATTCACATAAGGGTAATGCTTTTGTAATCGTTGATAATGGTGTCTAAAAAATAGCTGGTGCATTCGGTGACAAAATTGTTACATACCGGATCACCGAACCCTATAATTATGTGGATGTTGACGATTTTGCGTATAATATTCGAGAAAAAGTATTAACGTTGGTTCAAAGCTTATTAGACATCCATAAAGCAATAAAATGGAATATGGAAATTTTCGGACTATATTTCTTAGATTCTACGGAAAGCACTGAAATAAAGTCTTTTAACAAGTAAAAATGTCCGAATTTCAAGAACGAGACTCAGGTAAAGGAGGTAATAAATACATTCTTCTTACAAATAATACTAATGTTGCAAATATTATTACAGGGTGGACTTTGTTCAGAATTATGTACATGGAAGTCAATATTAATAAGTATAATCCATTGAAAGCATCCAGCTTCATGATATTACCACCTTCAATAAACGCGAAGAAAGCTGTTATAAATGTTAAAAATAATGACAACGCTTGTTTTGCTTGGTCAATAACATCAGCATTATGTCAGCCAACAGGTCTTCCTCAAAGGATGTCTTCATATCCACATTATAATACAGTGGCGGATTTTACAGACTTAGAATTTCCTTTGAAAGTATGTGACGTGAAAAAATTTGAAAGTAAAAATAACATTTCTATAAATGTGTATGGTTTAAATTCTCAGTATAATAACGATGTTATGGTGGATGAAGTTGTGGGACCGCTACATTTCACTAAAAACCGAAAAGACATTCACGTAAATTTATTATTGGTTGATGATAACAATGGAAACAGTCATTACTGCTGGATCAAAAATTTGTCACGTTTAATATCAAAACAGACATCACACCATGGTCACGAGAAATACATTTGCGAAGGATGTTTAGTACATTTTTCATCTTTGCAAAAATTACAGCGTCACGAAAGAGAAGATTGTAAAATTATAAGAACCGTTTTACCATCAACAGAATTAAAAATGAATAAATATGATGACTCTATACCAGAGAATATATTGCAATTTGAAAATTTTGAGAAACAATTGAAACTCCCGTTTGTTGTGTACGCTGATTTTGAGGCTTTACTAAAACCTTTAGACAGGGTAGAACCAAATCCTAATACGTCTTTTACAGTGAAATATTACGAACATGAGCCATATTCTTTTTCATATTATATTAATGCAGTTTTGATGAAAATTTATCGAAATTGAACTTATATCGCGGAAAGAATGCGGCTACGGAGTTTATGAGGACATTAGAAAAGGATATTAAAGACATATACGAGAAATATTTAGATAAAATTGTGCCAATGACTGACTTAACACAAGAAGAGAAACAGGCATATGATCTTGCAACGCTGTGTCATATTTGTGAAAAACCAATCTTGGACGTTAAGGAAAAAGTTCGTGATCACAAACATTTAACTGGATCGTTTAGAGGGGCTGCTCATTCTGTGTGTAACGTTAATTTTAAGGTACCAAAATTCATTCCCGTTTTCTTCCATAATCTTTCTAATTATGACAGTCACTTATTTGTGAAAACCATGGCATTAGAAGGAGAAGAAGTCGATGTGATCGCACAAAATAAAGAAAAATATATATCGTTTTCAAAAATAATACACGTGGGGGATAAGGTTGACTGTAAAGGAAAAAGACGTAGAGTGTATTTCAAAATAAGATTCGTTGATTCGTTTCGTTTTATGCAGTCGTCTTTGCAAAAATTAAGCTCGTACTTGGAAGATTGGCAATGTAGAGAAATTAGGAAACATTTCCAAGATGATGAAATGTTCAAATTAGTACGTCAAAAAGGAATATTTCCGTACAACTTTATTGATTCATTTATGAAATTGGATTTTCCGAATTTACCTGCTTGAGGAGATTTTTATAACGTGTTAAATGATGGATACATACGAGATGAAGAGTATGAAGGAGCACAACATGTTTGGAACTTATTTAATTGTAAAACTATGGGTGATTACAGTGACATATATTTAAAATCAGACGTTTTACTTTTAGCAGATGTGTTTGAAAATTTTAGAGATCTCTGTATTAGTAATTATAAACTAGATCCTTGCTATTTTTTCACCGCTGCAGGATTAAGTTGGGATGCAATGTTACGAATGACAAAAATTAAGTTGGAATTACTACAAGACGTTGATATGTTACATTTTTTCAGAATGGGTATTCGAGGAGGTGTGAGTATGTGCACTAAAAGGATTGAGAATGCTAATAATCAATTTTTACAAAACTTCGAATCTAGGAAACCAACTAATTTTATACTGTACCTCGATGCTACAAATCTCTATGGTCATGCTATGTGTTGGAGATATCCATGGGGAGGATTTACTTGGTTAAGCCCAGAGGCAATTAATAATCTTAATATTTCAGAGTTAGAAGAAGATTCGGATGTTGGATACGTATTCGAAGTTGATTTAGAATATCCTACTCATTTACATGAAAACCACAATGATTTCCCTTTTTGTCCAGAAAATATAATTCCACCAAATTCAAAGTACGGTAAACTTATTCCAAATCTTTATAACAAAACCAAATACATATTTCACTATTTAAATCTAAAACAGTGTTTGGAACATGGTTTAATATTAGTTCGAATTCATAGAGCAATGAAATTTAATCAATCTCGTTGGTTAAAAAGATATATCGATTTTAATTCGCAGAAACGTGCTGAAGCTAAAAACGAATTTGAAAAGAATTTTTACAAGTTATTAAACAACAGCGTTTTCGGTAAGACTATGGAAAATGTTGAGAATCGTGTTGATATTAAATTGGCAACTCACTGGGAAACTCATAATCGAAGACCTGGAGCTGATACGTTGATAGCAAAACCGAACTACAAACCTAGCAAAATTTTTAGTGACCACTTGGTTGCAATAGAATTATCCAAAGTACAAGTAAATTATAATAAACCTTTATATGTAGGATTTTGTGTCTTGGAAATTTCAAAAACAGTAATGTACGATTTTTATTACAATTTCATAAATCGAAAATATAATAAGCAAGCAACCTTGTTATACACCGATACAGATAGTTTAATACTGACCATTAATGCTAACAACGTATACGAAGATATGAAGCAAAATTTACATAAATTTGACACTTCAAATTATCTAAAAAATAACATGCATGAAATGCCTCAAACGAAATCAGTTATTGGACGTTTCAAAGATGAATATGCAGGACAAATAATAGAATCGTTCATAGGTACAGGTGCAAAAGCTTACTGTACTTACTTAACTTATTTCAAAATGTACGAAGAAAGCGAAAGGTGTTAAGAAATATGTCATAGATAAACATTTAACTGTAAATGATTATAAAGAAATCATTGAACAAGATGGTTTCATTTATAAAAAAATGTATGTATTTCATTCCGATTTTCATACGGTGTACACTGAGTTAAAAAATAAAATTGCATTATCTTCAAAAGATGACAAACGGTATATTTTAGACGATAAAATTCACACTCTGGCATGGGGACACCATAAAATAACTGAATTAGAGAGAGATAAAAAATTAAAAGAATTAATTCGGGAGTTGGAGAAAGAATTGGAGAAAATTGCTTGAAATGTTATGTAGACTAACTGTAAGATGGGAAATAAAAATGTTGTACAAGAAAATTTTTAAAATGTATTTATTGTATGTTTGCAAATGTAGTCAATAAAAATGTTTCATAAAACATTGCGTTTTGGTATCCATGCATTATGTTTAGAACTTAATCCTAAATAACTAACTAGTGCTTTATTACCTTTTTTTCTCAGCACATTAATTAAATATACATCTGGATGTTTCACTTTATGTAACTCGTACTCATAAAACCCACCAAGTATACCTTCACCGTCAGCGTCTTTAATTAGGTATGTTCGGGGATTAGTATTCTGCACTGATGAAATTGTAAATATTTCGTTAGACCAATTTGGAGTGTACATTTTCGCAAATGCTTGCCGATATTTGCTGATGCGCACATGATCTCCAACTTTAAATTTTACGCTTCTTGGATCCACAATTTTAATATTGTTGTAGACGGACTGTAAAATAATGTTCGCATTTCTTTGATTTATCTTACTAGGTTTGTAACCCGTCGTACTGTGAACTGTGTTGTTGTATTCTTCGATTAGTTGTGGTAATAACTTGAACCAGCTGAAATTTCCTTGCATGCTAAATTCTTTCCACATTTTTTGTTTTAATGTTCTATTAAAGCGTTCAACTATCGAACTTTTTAAATGGGAATATGTGCTGTAGTGATTAATTTTATACTTCTTCATTAAATCTTGAAAGTCTGCATTGTAAAATTCCTTTCCGTTATCTGTTTGCAGATTTCTCGGTATAGAATTTCTACCTTCAGATAAGATTGTTTGAAAAGCTTTGGTTACTTCTTTACCTGTCTTGTTTTTTAATGCTATTCCCCAAGCAAATTTAGAAAATGTGTTGATCACAGCCAGAATGTACTTGTATCCTTTGTTTATCTTTGAATAAGGAAGCATTTCAATTAAATCTGCTTGGAAGAGATCTCTGAGACCTTTTATTATAACTCGACGACGGCGAAAGTTTTTCCTTGCTGGTTTGTGCAGTTCATCGACAACATCACGTTTTATACTCGATGATAAATTAGACATTTTCAGTTAGAACTCGTTTCCTTATAATGAATTCAACAAATAATGTAGTTGCACAAACTACAGCTGTGCAAGAAAACGAGATTTTATCTCCCACATTCAACGTTCTTCCAATTAAAGTATCAGTACAATCTATACCGTTGATATATACTTTCCTGTTCCTAAGTTTATGAAAAATACTTTTTTAACCACATAAGTTTCTTGAGTCGTTTGATTACCTCTATTTGAAAGAATAAATTCACCTTGAGCATTTAACTGATCATCTTGAAAGTCTAATAATGTTTCGTAAAATAATTGTTTAGAAACAATATGTATGAGAACTGTATGTTTAGTAATGTGCCTTCCAAACTTATCAATGGTCATTGTGAACTGACCAACAAAGATGTGAAACTGAAGAATGACCTCGATATCGTCCAGGTAAATACTTAAAATTTATGAAATAATTTTGGCTTCTTTCAATTCTTCGATAATAGCTATAATCTCATTGGTATGTCCTGTATGACCCGCAGATTCTGATGCTTTCAATAAACGTAATCGTTCTACTAATTCATTAGCATTATCCCAGTATTGATACTGTGTACAACTGTTAGGTATAAGTTCTTTTTCTAAAGCTCCACCTGTTTTCCAGCTTCGAGCCCACCAAACGTTTGGTGGTTTTCCCTGCATTATTGGTTTTATAATATGTGTATACTTATATCCTCTACTTGCAGATATTCGCCCAGAAGGATCATAATTTACTTTAAATGCATGAATTCTTCTCAATATATCTCTATAGTCACGTACATCATGAAATGTAAATTTCTCAGGAGCTTTCTTAAAAATCAGTTCATATAAACCTTTTGTACCTTTATATGTTAAGTCTCCTATTACAAGATCACGACCATCAAACGCAACTTCCGCGGCACCAGTAATCAATTTCTCATCATGTTTTCTTATACCGTATTTGGTGTCAAATTCACTTTCCACATCAACATTAAATCGTGTAATATAATCACGTGGTAACGGATCAATTTGTTGTAAAGCAGCCTGTACCTCTGGTGATTGTAATTTAGATTGTAGTATTGATTTCCGTTCTTGTAAAAGAGTACGAGCATGAGCTTCGGATTCGTCTAAAGGGACACTACTGCTATCTGTATGAAACTCTTCAGCTTCTTCATAAGCAGATTTTGATGGTGGAGATTCAGGTTCTCCATGAGAGATGTCGTGAATTTCTTCTTCTTCTAAGATGGAAGGTTGTTTCTTTCCAATTTCACGACCAACTGGTGTTGAAGTACTCACATCACGCTTTTCTGACCATGTAATTTGTGATGAAGGATCAGATTTTATTTTATAAAGAGGTCTTTTTCGTATGAAAGAACTTTTCGAGTCCCCTTTAAAGCCTTTTTCACTGGCTTCGTACGATTGTTGCTCTTCTTTTGTAGGTAAAATACTGCGAACAACATCTAGCTTATTGACAATATCTCTTAGTGGTTCCACAATAGGTGAATAAGTCGCCTGAAGGTATTTTCTTGATTGCTCAATATGATGTTTTGATCGTTCGATATCGGATTTAAGTGTTTTTAATTTAGTACGCAAACTTTCACGTGCAGTACCTAATTCAGCTTTAAGTTTATTAGTCATAGCGCATCCGTTTCCTTTAACGCCTTTTACAACACTGAAGAACAATGTTAAAATGTAGTGGTTTTAAAGGTTTATATAATTGTCGAATCCTTTACGATATCTACCTCCGTTGATAGTACAGTCAGTATCAATAACTAAAAAACCAAACGTTTCCTTCCAACAAGCGTAGCATACAGGCTGTTACAAATTCGAGGCTCACCATTGGGATCTCGGAAATGGTAAGAGATACGAAGTCGGTTAAATTGGGGCAAAGTTGCGTATTTTGTTGCTGAATAATAATCCGTTCTGAAAAATCTTCTACGATTTGTAGTTTTTGAAATATTTGCAAAAAACAAGAAAACGTAATTTTCTTTTTTCTTTTTTCCTGAAGTTATTATTGCAGGGATCTTAACAAAATTAATACATTCTACAGGCACTTTTTTAAGCTCTTTGCGATGATTTCATTAGATTTTACTTAGAACGTTTCGTCTCGTTCTGACCATCATCAACTTCATTTTTTCTTATGGGCCCTACATTGAGTTTTGATGCCATTGAATAGATCTATTTTTTCTGATGCTTTTCCGTATATCACATATCCCTATTTAATAATCTGAAACAGCTGGAAATGCAAGAAATTGTTGAAAATAACACTGCAAAGAAAAACATAGTATGCAGTGAAAACAAAAACCAAAAAAAGTTTGATATACCTTCGGAATTTTATTTCATAAAAGCAGATTTTTGAAAAATTTATAGATATAAAAATGAATGAAGTGAATCCAAGAAAGACGTAGATTTTTAAAACGTATTGTGCTAACAACAACAATTTACTTATAGCAAGAGAAATGTACTTCCAACAATAACGATAACGCAGTACTTAATTAGTTTCGTAATTAAATTATACATTTTTATGTTTAAAGAAAGTATTACAAGAAATTATGTCTTTAAAAATGTTTCATTCTTGTAAATTAAAAAATGTATTGTGCTAATAACAATTTAGCAATAGCAAGAGAAATTTACTTCCAATAACACCCAGAAAGATGCCTTCCTCCATACAGAACAATGTTATTAAGTTAGATAGAAACATTACACTTTATTGATATTTTCATAAAACTCGAAGTACGTATCGAGATCGCCTTAATGATGATGAGAATGAAGAATTATTAGAAGAGGTAATTGATAGTTATTTATAAAATGTATAAAATTATAAGACTCCAAGAAAGAATGTTTCCTCGAGCAGTAATATCTTTTAAGATACGAGTTTTCTAAAGACATACATAATTTAATTTGATATTTTCTTGCTTTAATAATAATAATGTATAATTTACTTACAAATCTAATCAACTATTGTTTTGTAGTTAGCTTTCTGGGTATTGTTGGAAGGAAATTTCGCTCGTTATTACTGAATTGTTGTTAAGACCACAATAAATTTTTAAATTTACGTCATTCTTAGATTCATAACATTCAATTTTAGATCTAAAAATTTTATTAACATCAGCTTTTGTGATATATGAAATAAAACTCCGAAGGTACATCAAACTTTTTTGGTTTTTGTTTTCACTGCATACCATGTTTTTCTTTGCAGTCTTATTTTCAACAATTTCTTGCATTTCCAGCAGTTTCCAGTTATTAAATAGGGATGTGTGATATATGGAAAAGCATCAGAAAAAATAGATCTATTCAATGGTATTAAAACTCAATGTAGCGCCCATAAGAAAAAATGAAGTTGATGATGGTCAGAACGAGACGAAACGTTTTAAGTAAAATGTAATGATATCATCGTAAAGAGCTTAAAAAAGCGCCTGTAGATTGTATTAATTTTGTTAAGATACCTGCAATAATAACTTCAGAAAAAAATAAAAAAGAAAATTACAATTTCTTGTTTTTTGGAAATATTTCAAAAACTACAAATCGTAGAAGATTTATGTTTCAATTGTTAACAACAGTTGTTATTTAAAGTAAAAATAAATACTTCTAATAAAATATTTATTTATAAAAAATATGATAATTTAAAACTAGGGTTAGTAATTTCTAAAACTAATATATAATCCTTAAACTAAAAAACTAAAAACTAACTAAAACTAATCAGAGCGCTTCACTGCAAACAATTATAATGTTATGAAAAGTCATCCAGAATAATTGATATTTAACATACGTCCCAAGATTCCTCCATTAAACGCTCACACACCCGTGCACGCATCCGCTCCACGAGCTCTGCTCGCCGAGTTCTTGTCACTACCGGCGCAATTGGAACTACCGGCGGTGGCACTGCAGCTTCTGGCGTGCACGGTGGATTAGGCGGATCATTGGTTGGGGAATACAACGCTGGCACCGGCGGAGACAATACCAGCGTCCCCCGCTCTGCTTTAATTATTACTCCGGTCATAATCTAAAAGCTAATAATTAAAGAAAACCCTTCCTTATTATAATTGTAACTTACTTCAATTTCAAAATTATATAGTTCGATACGGAACATCTGTAAATTCAAAGTGTATAAGTCAAAGTTAATATTAAAAATATAAATATACCTTTTTTTCAATTGGAACAATAATGAAGAACAATCAATCAGAAAAAATTGCTACAGATGTATTTACTTTAATGCATCCACATTAATACCTTCACATTAATGCATTTACATCTGTAGCAAGATCACGCATTAAATTTTGAATGTGTCGTATTCGATCGTGGACATGAGAAATGTTGGTAAAAATTTTCTTTAAAGACTGGTCAGCCTCAGACTTTAAGTTAATTTTACGCAACATTTCCTCACACCACCGCAGTCTGAATTCAACACCGTCCAAAATTTTTGCACCATCGGAACACCGGCTGATGGTCTCTAAGACGATTTTATTCCAACAGTCCTGACCAGCTTTTACAAAAATATTCGCTAAATCGGATATGTCAGGATTTGCAGGCGAGGTGATAGGAGAAGGAAGCGTAATATTGTCCGCTCCTATTAGGGGTGCTCCATTCAGCAGGTAAATTATTCTCAACCGTTTCACAGCCAAATTGATCTGGAATTGTTTCGCTAAGAGATGATAGTGCAAAATTTTCCAGCTCTACAGGAGATTGCAAATTTTTAAGAACCGTTTCACAGCGACCTTGACCAGGAATAATTTCACTATGATGCGATAGTGAAGAATTTTCCAACTCTACAGATAATGGTAAATTTTGAACACCGGTCTCACAGTTAGCTTGTTCAGCAATGGTTTCCCTTGTAACTTCACTATGAGATGATTGTGCAAAATTTTCCCTTTCTAACATATAATTTTCTACTGCCTGCTCAGACATAATTTCAGGGTCTGAATCTAAACATGAATGTGAAACATTTGATAATTGCGTTAAATTTGAAACTGAATTTGGAATTTTGCTTGAGTCTAATTGAAGTGGAGGCACCGCAAAATTTGATGGTATGTTCATTTGATTACTAATAGGAGCGGACGTAGACATTTGAGATAACTGCGATACCCTCATCGACGAATCGGATATTGCAACTATATCCGAATTAAAGGATGAATTTAGCGGTATACTGTCTGTAAGAACTCGAGGTCCTGACTGACCTGGCAACCCCGAAGTCAAAAATAAAGATCGTTGTCGAGTTAAAAGTATTTGGTTGTGAGGTGAACACATAGGTGAAGAAAAAGCCCGCCGATTGGCTCTCCTTTTTGTCGAGCGTTGACGCCTCTCTTCCAAATACTCTTTTCTAGACAAATACGGTCTTTTGTTGGAACAACCTGCTTTAACTTGGGTGGTAGTGGGTTGATTAATTTCATCAAGAGATTTTGCAAGACGCTTCACCTCTTGAGAAGTCAAACGCTCACACATATCACCCACTCTGTTCAGTGCCGCATTTTCGATTGGATTATCTAAACACGACCTGAATGCATCAAAGCAGTAAAACGGCTTCCCTCCGACAGGAACATTTACATTAGTATTTGTAGATGTGCTTGTTGAAGCGATCACAACAGGTGCCCCAGAGGGAACTTGTTCTGATTGTTGTTTGCTGGTCTTCATTTCTATTGACAAAGACATTATTAAAACTTCAAAAGTAAATGATTATATTTACTCACTTTTGATATGTTTGGTATCTGAAAAGAAATAATTAGGAATGAAAATAACAAATTGGGAATGAACATACACGGAGAGAAAATCTGGTTAAATATGACCTACGAATTTAATGAATTGAATTAAACTACAATAATTTAAACTGAACATGGACCACGAATCCAAATTACAATTTTCTATTCAAATAAATGCACTCGTTGATAATATTTAACCGTAAAAATGATTAATTTAATGCAATTATTTTTCTCCGTGTATAATGCGAAATATTTATAAGGAAAAAGCACTTACCAAATTAAAATCTTGGCGATACGATGTGTTATAGACTTTAACACGAGTATAAGTTCTTACGGTACGAATTTCGCTTATATAGCAAGTGAGAGTTTTGGAAAGCAAGGTGAACGCCTTGAAGGAGGATGTGGAATTTTACTTTCGTTCACTATACCGGGTGTTTCGTAATTGCACGGCACTGGTTTAGGAATGTCATGTATAGCCTGAATAAACAAAAAAGTTCATATAAACATTTGTCTCAAACTAATTTATTATAACAAAAACAATACACAGATAATTACTTTGTTAATATCACATTTATTTGTCACACAGTGACTGCAGTTTCAACATTACAATGTCATTTTCAAACTGATCATTTAAACTGAAACCTAGTCTATATATACACCAAGAAAACTAAATTCTAAACTATTGACAATAACTACGTAACATCTGGAGGGATTTTTTAATTACAAGCTTCGAAGAAGGTTGAATACATTAGGTCAGTTTGGTCGTTCAATAAAATTTCTTCGGAATTACTCGCCGCTTTACGAATTTCTAGTGACTCCAGTAGGCTTAATTTAAGGCTTTTTTCTGCGTAATGTAAAATTTGTGTATTGTCTGAAGTGAAAGAATGTTTTTCTGCAATTAAATGGTTGGCAAAATTTGAATCGGTTTTTGTAGATTGAAAGACCGAATGTGTTCTTGAATGCGTGTGGCAAAATTTCTCCCAGTCTGACCTATGTAGACGCCTTTACAATCATTACATTTAAGTTTATATACGCCAGATTTTTAAATTTGTCTATTTTATCTTTAGTGTTAAAACCAAATTTGAGATTTTATTATAGGGTTTATATGCAAGCAATATATTTTGATTTTTGCTAATTATTCTGCCGATTTTTTCGGATATTTTACCAAAATATGTAAGTGAAATGTACTGTTTGTTGTTACTCAAATTTACCTTGGGATATATAGTATTTAGTGTTTGTTTTTCTAGTTTATTTTTTAGAATTTTGTCAATAATGTTGCTGTTGTATCCATTATTAATAGCTATTTGTTTTATGGTTGTTATTTCTTTTTTAAGATTATCTTGTGAAAGTGGAAGATGAATGGCTCTGTGGATCATAGAATTAAATGCTGAAACTTTTGTATGTTTCCGTAAATTTCGTTTAAGTCCATTACGGGTATCACACATTTACCTCGCGTGAGAATTCCTCGTAGAAACAATGTCTTCTCTATTCCTTTCACGTAAACAACTTTGACTGTACAGCATAAAGAAGCGATGATTGCATCGAATTCTGCTAAGGGAACGAATCCGATATTCCAATTAATGCAATGATGGTTGCTCATTAACCAATTTGCAACTTCTGATATTTCCTGGGCACTAATGACAAACTGGTAGGCGGTTGAAATATAAAATGACTCAGTCTATTTTCACTATTTTCACAACTCTTTTGGTATAAACTGATTGTCTTCCACTTTAAAACTCCTTCATGGTTTAGTTGATGTTGCTTCGTGTGAAATCAAATTACTTTTAGCTTATATCCTCTCTGTTTATGATGATATTACCCTTCAACGTTTACATCAACTGACGCACGATTTTTGTAAGAGGTGAATAAGAAAATGCTTTGTCGTGCAGAATTAAACAGTAAGCGATAGTATCGGCCTTGATGTTTTCTTTAGTTGTGAACTCGATTCTTATTTCTACTGCGCTTTTATGTAAAGCGTCTTTTTGAAAAGTACAGTTAACCCCAATCATCGGACATGCGACCAGCAAGCAGATTCCGTTCCCCGATTCGAGTCGAATTAGACATTGGCAAGAATAGCGAATTCGACTCGAATTGAGAAACGGAATCTGCCTGCAGTTCTTTCGGAGTGAACCAAGGTTGACTGCTTCCGTGATGGTAATAATGTTCTTGGAATCTTGAATACATATCGTAGACGATGGCATATTTATTATTTTCAAAATCGATACCTAAATTATCGTATGGATATCTTTCATCGTTCAGAAATACTGTCAAGGATTTCAACTTAATGTCGTCGAACGTGCTCATGTTCATATCGGCAACACCCTTTCTCTGACGAAGTCTTCCCTCTACGTACAAATAACTTTCACATGGTAAAGTGTAATTGTCAATTTCCGGAACTACTATTCGGACTTCATCGTTGTTATCGAAAGACATTGACCCGAATGGTAAGTGTGAATGATACTCCACACTAGTTATTGAAGTGTCCATTTTAATTTTGTCAGTCACTCCCAAAATATCCATTTCGTTCCGAATAGATGATAATTGATTTACGTGTAAGTGTGATGCTTACCCTTTCACGGTTATCTCGCTTCTACAGTGCAATTCTCTCTAAGA
This sequence comes from Dorcus hopei, assembly GCA_033060865.1. Lineage (NCBI taxonomy): Eukaryota > Metazoa > Arthropoda > Insecta > Coleoptera > Lucanidae > Dorcus > Dorcus hopei. The sequence goes on along the minus strand of CM065426.1, from coordinate 76,092,351 downwards.
GCCACTTTTAAAACGTCTTCCTTCTATTATTCTATATTAACACTTTATAACCTAAACTTTGTAAAAATAATCGATATTCTCTCTTCAAGTTAATTTTTTTCTTTCGATCCAACACTGCGTATTTTCATGGTTTAAATAATACATTACGTCTTACTCTGTTCCAATTTTTTTGTGTTGAACGACCGCTTTCATATATAATCATTATGTAAATCTCCTCAAGTGAAGTCTTATAGTGATCAACTCGTTTCTAAAATTAACAAAACGATCCTCTTGATCCAAGAGCCGGATGACTACTCTTGTAATCACCTTCACGGTCACTGGTAGATAAATAGCTTCGAGAGGGGATTCTATTATTTTAAATCCGGGAGGTACGTTCGGAAAAAAATGATACAAAACGTGACCAGGTTGTCCGTTATTGTAGGATCCACTGGTCAAATTACACTCTATTCTTATAGCATTCACTTTGTTTATATCTACGGGATAATCGCCCTCATTATTTACGTCTTCTTGTAATATTCTCGGTTTAAAGCCCAACATTCTTCCCACCGAATTTGGTTTACTAAAATCTAGTTTAACTGTGCTCTTAACGGTTGCTTTTAAAGTATTGTTATTTCCTCGAATAATAATATTGTCTGTCATATTGTTACTTTGTAAATAGTCTTGCAAATATTGATTGATATCGTCGAGTTCATACGTCCCTGTAGGTATCTCGATGGTCTTCAAAGCGGATGTTTTACTTCTTTCTTGATAATGTATCAAATTATTGCTTTCGTCTATGTTAGGTATTGCATTAAAAGTTTCGAAATTTAACATGCACATTTTATACGCCATATCTTCGCGAAGATATATTGGTGGATTAAAATCACAACTCAGAACCGATTCATCACTCGTCAGGGTAAATGTGTACGAAATCGGTGACAATTCCATGTTGCCCGCCCTTCTACAACTAAATCCTTACTTAACTTCCATGGATTTTAAAAATTGTAGACATAATTGTCCACAATTTTCTGAATTTATTTTTTGATATCTATTATAATTGTATGTAATAATTCCTACCCCGTTCGACCGAAGGTATTTCTCTATTACAACCGGAGGCTGTAAATCTCCGTAACTGTCAAAATACTTTATCGTGCCGTTCCTTTTGTAGTATGTTACCCAATGCGTTCTTTTTCCAGACTCATTATCTAAATTTACAATACCACTTTCACGCTTCCATATCTTTTTTGGTAATGTGTCTCTCATAAATACACCTCGAAACCATGGTAATTTCCATATTTTAGCGTACTTTACTATATCAATATTAGTTAATGGATGACGAGGTAATTTTTTCAGTTTTTTGAATTGGATGGTAAATACAAGCCACAACCAGTTTTGTAAGGTTTAATGTAGAAACCACTTCCCACAGCTTTTGTTTCCATAGCACGATTATGCCTCTCTGCCTCCTTCAATTGTTCTTTTGCAGATTTTGCATCATTCACGGCCTTCGCTATTGCAGCTGCTCCTCCCCCAAGCCAACTTAATGCCCCCAAAACTGCAAACAATGGAATTAAAGGTAGAAAACCACCGCTTCTAGGAATTGGTATCACTCTTTGATGTGGTGGTCTTATTCTTTTGTGATGTTTCTTTAAAACTCTTCGAGCCAACTTGACATTGTCTAAGAGATTATTTTTACCACCATGTGAAATTGCTTGTCGAGCTTTTTTAATGGCCGCTGCAAATGATAATAATTTGCCACCTCGCCTTTGACGCTTCTTAATATGTTTTCTTGTTCTTAGACCTCCCATTCCGAGTTTCTTTTTTGTGCCTATTAATGCCGCTACAGAAAAGGCAGCTGCTTTTTCTCCAACACCTGCTTGTTTGCTCTTAACTCTTTCCACTGCCACCTCGTACAATTTCCTATCAGCCTCGTGACGCTTTTTTAACTTGTTGGTTAGTGAATATGCAATATCGTGATCTTTACAGGCTTCGTCTAATGCATTAACACCTCTATCGCCTCTTTTCAGGCGAAGATCAAGTTTTGTACCTGGCTCGCAATAGTTATAACCTGGTAGCTTATTAATTAAAGTATTAAGTAAGCCACGACCTTTTTGCTTTACTTTACCCTTATAAATGCGATCTCTCTTGACGCGATACTGCATTTATATCTTTCTATACCTCCTTCAGCGGACAATACCAACTATTCACTACTTCAGTATTCTTTTATCTTGTCCTTATATATATGATCCAACAGTCACATTAAATAATTATAATGTAATAAAAAACTTCCAAATTTATATTATCCAATTATTTTATTACTAACATATTTACATATCAATAATTAACACATACCAACTAATAAATTAACAACTTAAATTTATTCCGTAATAGCTTTATGCATACTTATATCAAACATTATCTTATTAATTCCATACATTACTAATTCATTCGTAATTGCACCCTTTTCTGATATCACGTTATTCAAGAATCTTTTAATATTTATTTTTATGTCTCCTTCAAATGTACTTATACATGAAATCATATCAACATAAAAAGATTTATAATTTACTTGTTTTAAAACCTCCAAACGGTATGAAATAATATCATACAATTTCCACAACTCTATTAGACCCTTATGGGATATATATAATGTTTCTACACCTCTTTCTAATTTTAAAATTTTTGTTCCTTCGATGCGCTCAAAAGATAGCTTTATTGAATTGATCTTTATTATAGGATAAATATTTTTTTCTCCGTGAAATATGTTTTCAGTGCATAATTTTGCACATTAAATTGTTTCCACTCTTCTTCATTAAATGATATATTTTGCCTCTTCGTACCCATAATACGTATAACAGGATCAAAAAATGTTTCAATGCATAATCCCACGCTGACCCATTTCGTGCGGCTTTTGTTTAAGATATACACACTTTGTGTTAATAATGGTAATTGCTCGATCTCTACCATTTCCCTCGCTTCGGATATTTCTGAACATGCTTTCTCGCTTATCTCACAGTGACGAAAATCTTCATCTGTGAAAAAAGGTTGAGAAAATATTTCAAATAATTCGTTTTGAGGTATCTGCGATTCATCTTCGCTCTGGTTTTTTATATCTTTTGTCTCATCCTGCTTCTCTGCTTCTGGAATTTCGAAGTTAAAGTTTGGAATTTTTTTCTTAGACACTACATCACAGTCATCATTTAACGGAAATTTATTGATCGGAGGCTAATGATTATTTTTAAAAATCATTTATTGCCGAAATTACAAAGCGTTGCGTGCTACATGAAGGTTACAATAGAACTGCTCTTATTTCTAACATGAACTCTTAATCTTATCTAAGTACGTGACATTCTTACGTTACACCGTGCGAAGACGCTCCATGTTACTCCTCCACGCCTAGAATGGATCTTGACGGTCATCGGAAAGAGCATTCGTTGCATTTTCCAAATTTACTCTTTCGTTAACCTTTTTAAAATTACAATTACATTTTTTTTTAATTATAATAACAAAGAGCAAAGCGATTATGATAACAATAATTGCAATTGAATTTCCATAAGGATGATTTTCGTGAATCTTATGCAATTGTGGAACTTTAGCATTTTCTACTTCTTTTTGGATGCTATCATAATCTCTTAAATTAATTTTCTTTAATTTAATAGGTTTCGGTTCTTCCGCATTAGTTACATTTAAGTATAATTTAGGCAAATGAAATACTTCTCCTTTGAGCAACATTTCTTCATAATTAAATTTTTCTCTGTTAATTTGAATATCGCAATTAACTTTTAATCTAATTAACGCATTGTCCCTAATTTCTAAAATTCCGGTTTCACTACACTTATATGGCGCACTAATAACACTCGGCGTATAAACTAATAGGTCTCCTGGTCCAATTTGTTGCACTAGCGTATCTTCCAGGTGGACGTGGATTTTCTCGCAATTGCTGTCGACATTCTTCATTAAATTTAGTACACAATTTTCATCTTTCGGTACTGGTTCGCTTTCACAAATATAAATATTTTCCAATTTTGGACAAGTGCTCGTTCTTAAGGCATACGTACTATCTGACACTAACAAATACGACTTTGCAAGTGGAATTATATAATTTTTGTATGGGATAGAATGAATTTGGTAAAACTCATATGTAGGTGTAAATAATATGGGCACTGATATTTTAAACATTACTTCCTTGTCGTCTATATAATTCTGGATAGTAAAATAATGATAATAGTTGAAGGTATTTTTAAACGTCAACAGTTGATAAGGATTGTATAAGGATTTTAATTGGTAAATCATCTCCTTCACATCGCTTATTGATATAGCTGTCGGGTGCAGTTTCCCTATGCTCGAGAATACAATTGCATCTTCTATTTTCGTTAATATATTAAATATCATGTTATTATGCTGAATAATTTGTTCGTTATAATTTTGTATCATTTGATAAAATTCAAGCTTTTCTATTTTCCTTGATAAATTATCGATTCTAACATTTAATTTCAATTGATTATCTTTCAATTCTGTAAAGGTGCTGGACATTTTAGCGGATATCGATTTTAGTATTGATAGGCTCCACTCTTGCTGTTTGTGCAGATTATCTTGATTTTTACAGATGATTTCCAAAGCTTTGTCAATTCGTTGTTTCTCTTCGTTGTCCATTAATCCAAATAATTGTTTCCCTACGTAGCCGACAATGTCAAATGGTGATCGTTTGCTTCTTATATATTCCGGGAATAGATTTTGGAGTTTTAATTCGGTTTGATAAATGTTACTTGTTGTTTGCTCAATTAAACTGGAAATCGATTGATCCTCTTTTTGGTTTGGAATATTTATCGGTACTTTAATTCTATCTATGTGTTCATATTCCGTTTTATCATGCGGATTTATTCTCTTCATATAAGTTGCATTTATTAATTTAATTTGCTGTTTCAACTGATCTACATGGTGAAATAATTTATGCGCTTCAATCTTGTAAACGAAATAGTGATAACCTTGTACTATTCTACTTTGTCCTAAATTGTAAGGTAATATATAATTTTCTATTTGTTTTACTTGTAGTTGGCCGGTCATTAGCTTGATCGCTATTGCCATCAGAATGATCCGAATTAATTTCATCCTGTAACAAAGAATCTTTTGTGAATTTGCGTTTCTTTTTAATTACATCTTTAGACAGTTTAGTATTCTTTTGTGTCCGAATTGTTTTATCAGCAATTTCTTTCACTTGTTCTTTACTAAATTTAGGTTTTAATTTGTTTCGAAATTTCTTATTGACGTAAATTTGTTGACCTACTTCCACATTTTCTATTTCTTTTCTATCAGCATTTATTTTATTACAGGTTCGTTCTTTCGTATTTTCTAATTTATTAAAAATTTGATTATTTATAATTTTTATTTCTTCGGCTCTGTCTTTAATAAATTGTTGCGTTAACTTTTCTTCGTTCATATCGAAAGGTAAATTAGATTCACTGTGACCATTAATAACTTCAAAAGGAGTGAATTTAGTACTAGAGTGAAGACTGTTATTATATGCTAACACAGCGTTCACTAATTGGTTTTCTAGCGTATTTTGATTATCTAGTAATCTACATCTTATTGATTCTGTTAAAGTATTGTGAAAACGCTCTACTATTCCATTGGATTTAGAATTTCCGACAGACGTTAAATGTAGTTTAATTTTGTGCAGTTTGCAAAATTCTTTTAATAAGACGTTATCAAATTCTTTTCCTGAATCTGCGATAAATGTTTGACATAAGCCATGATGACTACTAAACTTAATTATTCCGTTTATAATAGTGGTTGCATTTTTATCAGTTATTAAATATGCTTGACCATATTTAGAAAAATGATCCACTATAGTTAGAATTATTCGGTTATTCATGAACAATAAATCAATATGTAATTGCTCAAAAGGTCTTTTGGGGTATAAGTATGTGAGATTGGTTGCTTTTGGGGCATTCTGTCATATTTTGCTAACTGACAGATTTCACAATTATTTATGTAGGTAGTAACAGCTCTTTCTAAGTTTGGCCAATAATAATTTCGTTTTAATGATTGGTAAACTTCATTTATGCCTCTGTGTGATGTTTTACCTTCATGATAATATTTAATTTTTTCTAACTGATCTTCATCGTTTTCTACATCTTGTACGATTTTATTTACTATTTCTATTTTTAGATTAACAAACGATTCCTGTAACATTTGAATAATCTCTCGCTCGATATTCTTGTGTTTAAAGTAAATTACGTTTTTCTTCTCAGTTGTTAGACATTCCTTTAAAGTTTTAACAATATTTTCCCACTCTGCTGTTAGTGGTAATGTTACACATATTCGCGTTTTGCCAAATATTTTTGATCGCGTTACAATCGGTGTTGTCAAATTTCGCGTTGCATCTAGAATGATTTGATGATCAGCTAAATTTAGAATTTTCTCCGAATAAGGTATTGAAATTTCTGTATCTCCGTTAACTGAATGAATAGTATTACTTGTACTAGTTTCTTGATTTATTTGATTTGAATTTTCTGCTTGGGTCAACGAATTTATAATTTCATCTAATTCCTCCACGTCGAATTCAACAGATTGATCATCATTATTAACTATTAGTGATTCCGCGTCGTTTGCATTAATTGTATTAACATAATTTTCAGTCATTTTATTCTTGATAAAGGATCAGCTTCGTTAGTTTTTCCTTTTTTGTACTGAATTTCGTAATCGTATTCACTTAATTTTAACCGCCATCTAGTTAAACGAGAATTTGGATCCTTGATCGAAAATAACCATTGTAATGGTTTATGATCGGTTTTAATAATAAATTTTGTACCATATAAATAAGGACGAAAATGTTTGCATGCCCAAACTATTGCAAGCATTTCTTTTTCTATGGTCGAATAATTTGTTTCGGCCGGGTTTAAAGTTCTAGAAGCATATGCTATAGGATGGCTTTCTTGGGATAATATTGCGCCTATAGCGAAATTCGATGCATCGGTAGTTAATTCGAATTGTTTAGAAAAATCTGGATATTTTAATACAGGATCATTGCATAACAAAATTTTACAATTTTCAAAAGCATCTATAAATTCTGGTGTATGTTTCACGGTTTCACCTTTCCGTAAACATTTTGTAAGAGGTTTAGTAATTTTGGCAAAATTATTGATAAATTTTCTATAATAGCCTAACAAGCCTAAAAACGATTTAATTTCTCTTTGTGTAGTTGGAATAGGAAAATTTATAATTGCTTGAATCTTTTTGGATTTGGTTTTATACCGGTGGGTGTAATAACGTGACCTAAATATTCTGTTTCTTTACGCAGAAATTCACATTTATCTAACTGTAATTTTAAATTCGCATTTCTTAATCTATCGAAAACTGCTTTTAGATGTTTTATGTGTTCGTCTAATGATGGTGAAAATATAATTATGTCGTCTAAATATACCAGACAGAATTTATGCAATATATCTCTTAATATGTCGTCCATTACACGTTGAAACGTAGCAGGACTAATTTTAAACCGAATGGCATTCGAAGAAATTCGTGATGCCCAAATTCCGTATTAAAAGCTGTTTTAGGAATTGACTCGGGGTGCATTTGAATTTGGTGATAGCCGGAGGCTAAATCGAGGGTAGTAAAATATTGACATCTACCTAGTTTATCTAGTATATCTTCTATATTTGGGATTGGATATCGGTCGTCAATTGTCTTTTCATTTATTGCCCTATAATCAATGACTAATCGAGTTTTCCTTTTACCACTAGCATCTAATTTCTTTTCAACTAAATTTACAGGAGAGCCCCAAGGACTTTGACTTGGTCTAATTATTTCATCCTCTAATAATTTATCAATATGCTCTTTTATTTGTTGTTTAACGGAATGAGGAAAACGCCTAGCTCTTTGAAAAATAGGTTCATTATCCTTTGTTTTAATTTGGTGTTTTACATCGCTATTAAATGTTAATTTATCTTCTGGTTTTTGAATAAGTCTACGTAATGTTTACACAATTTCAAAATTTTTGATTTCTCTTCTGTATTTAAGTGATTGATTCTAAGCATTCCATTCAATTTATCTATTGCGTCTGTATCGTTTACTCGGTATTGATATATATGATAATTTTCTAAAGGGATGGCTGACAGAGTTTCGATATTAAATGATTTTTCTTTATCTGACCAATTTTGTATTTCTATTAATGCTTCGCCTTTTGTTACTGTTGTAATAATATTAGGAATAAAAATTTTATTATGAGACACGGAATTAATAACTACATCGCCTTCCACATAATTTACAAATACTCTTTTAACATTTTCGATTTACCTGGCATTTTGATATTATTTACCTTTTTATAATTTATTGGTATTTCATAATTTTCTCTGAATAATACACCTTTAGCCAAATCTATATTAAATTGCATGGATTTTAAATCTTCTAACCCTATTATTCCATTATAGAAATTATGAAACTTGAACATAATCATTTTAAATATCCAATAGACTGTAATTCAGCAAAACAAGGAATTAACGCAAATTTATCAATTGGAATGTTACCTTTAGCCGTTCTAATTTCCAAATTATCATTATGAATGCTATTAGGATAATACGTTTGTACAATTTCGGGATCTATCATAGATATAGTACTTCCGGTATCAATAAGTAACTTTAGGGGTGGATTCTTAATTTTAATGTATGGTAATTCATTCAGCGCTAATCGATTGAGTTCTCCGGTGAGGCAGGTATAGTAAAATTTTCTTCCTCCTCGTCGGTTTGAAACTCCTCGACATTCTTCTCGTTTTCATACATTTGTTCCGGCATATTTGGCACATGCATCGGAGCGTACCACAAACCATTTTCTTCGTTATAAATTGGTTGTAGATTTTCCTGAATTTCATTGTTATGTAGTTCTTCCACGATCACATTCGGATGAGCTGTTCTCTTGAAGAAATTGTCTTGTCTAAAATTACTGGGTTTCGCGACTGCTGTAGATATTCCAGACATCGGAGTCGGTTTTGGCATCGCTTTATTTTGTCCTGGTTGCCACACATTTCTTTGTGAACCAAATACTTGCTTATTTGTAAAACTTCTTTGTTGGCTTTGAATTGGCTTAGGAAATTTGATATGGGTCCTCTAGGGAAAGTATTATTTTGATATGGTGTTGGAGTATTCATTTTTGGCATGAATGATTGACTTTGGATAGGATATTGATAGTTTTGCAAGGGAAAATAATTTGGTTGATAATTTTGGGGGATGTATTTGACAGTTTGAAAATGTTTCTTTTGATCTTGGGGAGGATTAAACGTTTTAATTCCTTTTATGGCATTTGATCTGATCTTAAAATTCACCGCATCTTGGACATAACCCATAGCTTCTTCTAAGGTTTCTGGTTGTAAAGGTTTGACATGAACTTGAATATCTTCGGGAAGATTCAATAAATAAACTTCTAATGCTGTCTGTGAATAAATTTTTGCTCGTTGAATTTTGTGATCTAAGTCGGACTGTGAAAGTTTTGTCATTAATTGTGATAATAAATCTTGTAATCTGTTGCCAAATGACAATGGGTCCTCTCTTTGTAACATTTTGGTATTGCCAAATTCTTGCGCTAACTGAGCGAAATCTCTTTTATCGCCAAAGTAACTATAAATTGCCTCTTTTACTAAAGCCCAAGTATTTAATTCATTACGAGAACATATTAATACTTTAGCCCTATCTCTAAACTTACTTAAAATTGTTTGAAATATTAAATCTTTTACGTCGCTATTCGCACTGTATTTCGTACAAATTCTATCGCCCGCTGTTATAAATAAATTTATACCGCTAATTTCTCCGTCGAATGTAGGAATCGACTCTAACTCCATTCTAAGTAAACTATAATTTATTTCTACCATGTTTGAGTTTGTTGTGTTTGTGTTTATTTCCAAATTTCTAACTGCTTGAATTAGACTCTCCAGTTTGTTTCTTGGTTTTACCAATTAAAAGGTAATAACAGGATTGTTACTGTTCAAGGAAAGGGGGATATCGATGTAGATATGAATTCAATTAATGAATTATTTGACTTCAATAGTCAGGGTGAGTCGTATTGTAATATCAAGATAGCACTTACTTTGCCTTCTCGGTTGGCAAGTTGTCTTCGCTTTTCGGATCGTTGGAATATTGGATATAGCGAATATAGTGACCCACTTTGCTCAATAAAGTGCCGTAGCCTGCCTATATTTTCTCCAATACTCGGTCCTCTTGCTTCTGCTTCTCGATCTCCGGATTCGTCGTTCTTGAAGTATTGAAATACACCGAATTCACAAAAATCACTTTCGAAATTCGTAGAACAAATCCTACTGACTGCGCCAAATTTATTGATCGGAGGCTAATGATTATTTTTAAAAATCATTTATTGCCGAAATTACAAAGCGTTGCGTGCTACATGAAGGTTACAATAGAACTGCTCTTATTTCTAACATGAACTCTTAATCTTATCTAAGTACGTGACATTCTTACGTTACACCGTGCGAAGACGCTCCATGTTACTACGGTCTTCTTTTTTGGGTGAAAAATATTTCTGTTTGTCTAGCTGCCACTATTACATAAATAAAAACGAAATTAAAAATTATGCAATACCAAAATATAATTTTCTTACTCATACACTGCACTAACGAACTGTTGCTCGAATTATAGTTATTTCTCTCAGCTTAGCACTGAACTTCTTTTATGGTTGAAGCTTCACGGTTGTTCACCAACTGAATTTATCCGTAAACCCACGGTCTTATATAGCAAAACTTGTCAAATAAAAATTATATTAATTAGGTTAGGGATACGCCGATTCTGGAACCTCCTCAATGAGGAGAAACGACCGGAAAGATTCCAGGTCAACGTCGCAGGAGGTTCCAAATCAAAGTCAAAGGCAGATCGATTCTGGAACCTCCTGCGACCTTGACCTGGAATCTTTCCGATCGTTTCTCCTCATTGAGGAGGTTCCAGAATCGGCCTATCCCCTCTACCCCAACATTTGACCAGCATCTGGCGGGGTAAATATTAAAGTGGCGCCCAACTTGTGGCCTGAGCAAGCAGCGTGAACTAATAGACTTTTAATAAGTTAATACTTTCACCACGTCGGTTAATAAAGAAAGCACCACCCTCCGCCGCAGCAAAAGGACGCGCGGAGTTACAGCAGAAACCAATATGGCTACCCCACTGCAAATGACCAGCGAGCAACTGCAGCAGCTTCTGGGAAGTATGCAAGAAATTATGAAAGCCCAACTACAAGCGGTTCTACGAGAAAGCCCTCAAAATGTGGTGTCATGCCAAGGTAGCTTTGTTAAGTGAACATACCGTTTTAATGGTAAAAGTGAAGAAGACGTGGAAGCGTTCATATCCGCCATCTTAGTGTACAAAGACTGCGCAAGTGTAAGCGACGATAACGCCATCCGAGAATTGCCGATGCTACTACTCGACACTGCTGCCACCTGGTGGAAAGGAGTCCAGAATACTGTAACATCGTGGGAGGAAGCTATCTCACTATTACGTCATACTTATGGTCCTAGAAAACCGGCTTATCGCATATATAAAGAAGTTTTTCAAACCGAGCAGGATAGTACAACCGCTACGGATATCTTTGTTTGTAAGAGAAGAGCTTTATTGGCTCAGCTGACTAAACAACTGAACGAAGATGTTCAACTCGACATGGTGTATGGTTTACTACATCACAGCATTCGAGAAAAAGTGCCTAGAACCGAGGTGAAAACTTTTAAAGAGCTTCTGGATAAAGCAAGAATTGCCGAAGAATCTTTAAGGGAAGTAGAAAACCGAGGCGAAAAGAACACCGTTGTTAAGGAAAGAGATGTTTCTTCAACTGGTGACAAAAGACCGCGCTGCAATCTTTGCCGAAGACGTGGACATGTGGAGACACAGTGCCGCTTGAAGCAGCAGAAAATAACGTCAATCCCACCTACTCTGCCCCAAACAACCAATAAAACCTTCTCTTGCTATGGATGTGGAGAAAATGGTTACATACGCAGTAACTGTCCCAACTGCAAGAAAAAGAAAGCTGACGAACAAGAAACACAGGCGGACAGCTTAGACTTTCATACAATATGGTTAAAACCAACGGCATGCTCTAGCCCGCACATCAAGATTTCCGTGCAGGGTTTAAATGGAGTTGCGTGCATTGATACAGGTGCCAAACGAAGTGTAGCAGGATACGCCCAATACAGAAAATTGGAACGAAGGGGAATAAAATTCAGGAAAAGTGTAGTAACGTTGACCCTTGCAGATGGTGTCAAACGACGGCAAGAAGTTTTGATCTCGACGCTTGACGTCATTGTATGTAACCGCGTTGTACCAACGATGTTTATGGTACTCGTCGGGGAAATTCACTCGAGAACGCTATTAGGAACGGATTTCTTAGACTCTGCAGGCATCGTAATAAACGTACGTAGGGATACCTGGTGGTTTGAAGATGCAGAACACACGAAATATAAGTTCCAACCCGAACCCGTTGTTTCCGCGATAATCAATGTGTCGTCAATGGAAATCAAATTGCGCGACGACGAGGGTCGCCAGTTGAGCCATCGAGATCGAGCGAGATTTGATACATTGCTCGAGGTAAATGAATGCATCTTTGCACCAGGGAGAAAGGCTTCACCGTTTGCTGAGCATCGTATAAACACAGGTGACCACAGACCCATTTCTTGTCCACCGTATCGGCTATCGACAAAGAAAAAGCAGGAACTAAGGGAGGAAATTTTTAGCATGCTAAAGGACTGTGTGATCGAAGAATGTGAATCGGAATAGTGCTCTCCGGTAGTGTTAGTGCCGAAAAAGGACGGAACATTGAGAGTGTGTGTCGATTATAGACGATTAAGCGCTATAACCGCAGCGGACAACTACCCGTTGCCAAGGATCGACGACCTATTGCATTGTGTGAAACACACCCCCGTAATGTCGACCATTGACCTCAAGGCCGGATACTGGCAAGTGAAAGTGTACAAAGAGGACCGGGACAAAACGGCTTTTATTACCCCATTCGGTTTATACAGATGCAACCGCATACCCTTCGGTTTGAGGAATGCGCCTGCAACATTCTCACGCCTTATTGACCGATTTAAAACGGGACTGGACACAGTTACGATATTCGCCTACTTGGACGATATAATTATACTCTCACCTGATTTAAATACTCACCTTTTAGACTTAGAATTAGTGTTCAATAGACTTAAGGAATTCAAGTTGCATGTAAACCGTCCCAAATGTAAATTCGCGTGTGATCGAGTCCACTACCTGGGACATGTGATTAGTGATAAAGGATTAGAAGTTAATCCAGACAAAACGGCCGCGATAGAAAAGATATCGACTTCGCGAAGTGTAAAACATGTTCAGTCTTTCTTACAAACGTGTTCGTGGTATAGACGATTTATCCCAGGATTCTCTGAAATCGCGAGACCTATGAGCGAGTTGTTGAAGAAGAACAGTGTGTGGAAATGGACTGGCGCCCAAGAATCTGCTTTCCGGAAGCTAAAAGGGTTATTAATGACGCCACCCGTATTACGGCAGGCAAATGAATCGCTCAGTTTCACACTTCGCACTGACGCTAGAGGTTACGCCATTGGTGCGGTGTTATTACAAGGCGAAGGACCAGATGAAAGGCCAGTGGAGTATGCTAATCGACTGTTAACCACTAGTGAACGAAATTATAATACCACAGAATACGAAGCACTGGCTATCGTGTGGGGAGTAGGTAAATTTCGTGGGTATATAGGAAGCTCGGAGCTAAAAATTGGTACGGATCACCAACCTCTTAGATGGCTCATGGGATTAAAATCTCCGTCTGGACGTTTGGCACGATGGGCGTTACTGCTACAACCGTATAATATTATCATCGAGTATACTCCTGGAAAAGCCAACCGAGTAGCAGATATGTTGTCTAGGCCGGACAACGGTGTCGACGGAGAAACCGAAGTTTGTTTAGTGACTGTTGACTTCCCTGTGCGGAGTGCTCAAGAAATACGTGAAGAGCAACTAAAAGACGAAAATATTGCGAAGATAATTAGTTCCTTTGAGGATCATCGAAGTGATACCGTCTCAATGTGAACCGACAAGGGTTACATAATGTTCAGCGGTGTGCTCTACAGGTATGCTCCCGAACATGACACTGAAACCGCGCAGCAGGTAGTTCCCGTACACGAGCGGGAAAAGGTTATGAAGGAATACCACGATGTGCCGACCACCGGACATTACGGTGTGGATCGCACTTACGCAAAGGTAGCTGATCGATATTATTGGACAGGTATGCGCCAATATATAACGGAGTATGTCCGTAAATGCATTGAATGCCAGAGGTATAAGGCGACGAACCTGAAGCCAGCTGGATTATTACAGACCCCCGCTGTGGCACAAAGGTTTGAAGTGATGGCAATAGACTTATTCGGCCCCCTACCGGAAAGCCGCGATGTGATTGAAAAGGAACAAGAGCGCAGAAAGACGTACGCCGATGCCAAACGTCGGGAATGTCAGCCGTTTAAAGTCGGTGATGCTGTGTGGGTTGCAACTCATACACATAGTGACGCTAGTTCAAAACGCACAGCGAAGTTTGATCCGAAACGGGATGGTCCTTATGTCATTGCCGAAGTTGTTTCATCAACAGTCTATCGGATAGCAGACCGACGCGAACCTGGTAAGGCCTTAGGAAAATACCATGTATCACACTTCACCAAGTATGCAGGACCGGTAGACCCTCCGGAGCCAGTGGTTCCTCTGCGGAAGCGTGGACGACCCCGCAAGGTAAAATAATCTCCACGCGCCATCGGGATTAAGACACGCCCCTCCTAATGTTATCAGCGTATCTTAAGGGGCAGGACTGTAGCGCGGGATATTTTAAAGAAGAGGAAAAGGAAGCAGAACCGCGATGATCACCGGATGTTTGCTGGGCGACTCAAAAGGCTTTCTTCGGAGAAGGTGGTATTCGAACACATGTTGTAAGGTAATTGCCGTTTTCGTAATTCGCCCGCTTCCGAATTTGTTTCTACTTCATGTGACCAAGTTCAGTCTGATAGGCAAATAATAATTTGGCAGACCGGCGCAGCGGAAGCAATAATTCTAGTTACTAATTTTCCCGATTTTAGTCAACTGTTCAATTACTTAGTTGTCGTCGGCCTAATTTCAAAACCTTGTAAGTCCGAAAATGGACAAAATTGAGTTATGAGAATGTTATTGTTAAGGTGATTCAAGGCTACAGTATGTTAAAATTTCGTAAGTTGTCTTCGATCGTAGCAGACGAAACAAATCAAAACTCGCAAGTCGGCAGTTTATTGGAAAACGAGATGGTTTTTATGCTCCCCTGTAAAATGCCTTTACATGACTTACGAGATTTTAAAATTAGGCCGACGTTGTGTACATCATATTATGTACATGTTGGATACAGGAATAATTAAAAACCCGTTACAAGCGTTAATTATCGTACATTATTAAGACTCGGCAAATTTGATGTAATTACAGTTTGCATAAATGTTAATGCGACGAAAACGCACGCTAAATGCACGTTCTTTCAAAGTGTTCACCTTTAACACAAATTGCGGTCAAGGGCAGAGTTAAAAGCCTCTCATAAATTTTTTCGTTTACGATAGATATTTATTGTCTTCTTGCAGCCGCGTGCCATTCATAAAACAATTTAAATCGCTCGTCTTGTTTCCCGGCGGCAGAAATTTAAATCGCTACGGTATTTATGAAAACATTGACTCAAAATAATGCAAATTTCAAGTTGCTCCGATTGCAAAATTGTATTAAAATATTTTGTTTGAAATTATGTCAGAAACGTTTACCCGAAGTTTGGTGCATCATCACTGAAACACCCTGTATATGCATCATTCAAGGTCACAGTTCAAGAGGATCACATACAAAACATGTTGAAATCCGAAATATGGCCTCGTGGAGTATTGGTAAACCATTTTTTCTACAAGAGAACAAGAAAAGCTGTGATAAAATAGTCGATAATCCTTTTAAAAAGACTGTATGTAAGCCGACTTCTCTAGAATCCACCAAAAAAATTGTGATATTAAATCAAAATCAAAGGTCTGAGTAATAAAATAGATGAATTAAAAATAATTCAGAATAGTTTACATTTAGATGTCCTATGTGTCACGGAACACTGAGCAACTGAAGACCACATTAAATTACTGCACATACCGGATTTCAAATTATAAACATTTATGTTAGAAATACTATTACCGCCAAAACCTTAAATTATGTAAAAGAATTTGCAGTCAACATGTAATTTGAATGCTGTGCAGTTACTGTAGAAATTTAAAAAAAGAAAATACTCGTTATATGGATTTATCGACCGCCTAACGGCGACATTTCAACGTTCCTGGATACACTAGGTAAGGTATTAGAGAAATGCTTTGGATCCTGTGAAAACTTAATTCTTTGTGGTGATTTAAACATAGACAGTCTGAAGCCTACTAACAAATATAAAATGTTAATAAATATCTTTGATTCCTTCGGTTTAACAAACTCTTTAAAACATACCCCGACACGTGTTCAAACTAATATAAAAGGAACAACAACATCTACCTGTGTCGATTACCTTGTAACAAATCTCAACCAGTGTGAGTATGAGAGTAATGTCTTAAATTTACACCTGTCCGATCACTTTGGTCAAAAACTGTCCTGGAATCTAAAACAAGAAGATAACAGTGAGCTGATAACTTCAAAACTACTACTGTCTGAAGGTAACTTGGAACAATTTTATAATCTTTTAAAATTTATAGACTGGGAATTTGTGTACAATACCAGCTTGTCCATTGATATTAAATTTGAACGTTTTTTAAACATTCTTACTGAAACCTATGAAAAAGCATGCAAAAAATACGTAAACAACAACTCCAAGAAAAAAAGGAAAGAAGATATTAAATGGATTACATCTGAAATTAAACAATATAGTGAGCGTATGAAACACCTGTACCTTCTCACGAAACATACAAATAGCGTACAAAGTAATCGCCAATATAGACAAGCCAAAAAAGATTATAAACAGTTAATAACAGAAACTAAGTCCCGTTATTATTCAAACAAAAATATTGTTACGATTTGAAGGGTTCTATTAATTTTTATTTTAAAACAAAACACGATATAGTAATAAACTAATTTGTTTAAAAGCAGTACTAATTTATTTATAACTTACACTATAACAATAATTTATTTACAAGCTTATGTCTAATTTATTTTAACAGCCGAGCGAAGTCTAACGCGAACTTTAATCGGACCTGTCGAATGCCGAATTGCCCCCCATTCACCGGCTGCCGCTTTTATATAAGCCGGGGCTGTTTGTACGTGAACTTTCCCGAATGGTTCCAGAATGTCTGGTTTTATTCCGCCGCCGGAATTCTCTAGGCTGTCTGCAGAAGGTTCTCGCCTAAGGCACGTCGGCTGGACGGCTATAACGCAAGAGACACTCTGACGCCGGCTGGTATCGACGAATCATTACAATATTTTTCGACTGTAACAACGGTTAAACTGCCAGAACATTTCGGAGATTCGCCATCGAAAACATGTACAACTGGACAAATAATGCCAAACACCATGTTTTTTTATCCGGTTCTTCCTGAAGAAGTTGCAGAGGTAAAATAGTTGAAATAGTTGAATAGTTGAAATAATTGAAAACTAGTTGCTGATGTGATTCCCGTCCTAAAAAAGGCGATCCGCAGCATGTCGATAATTATCGACCAATAAGCTTATTGAACACGCTTTCCAAATTACTAGAAAAAATAATCCTGAATCGTATTTTACTTAGCTTAGAGAAATTTGGTTACCTGAACGATTTTCAACATGGTTTTCGAACTAATAGATACGGCTTCGGTGAATTTCTTAAATTTTATTCATCAAGAGATTGATAACAAGCAGCAAGTGGCGGGCTTATTTTTCGACATATCACGAGCCTTTGACAGTCTGGAATACACACACACATTCTGGAGAAACTGTTCTGTTTGGGTATACGGGGCAACTTACTACAGTGGATACAATCTTATCTAACAAACCGAAAAATAGCAGTCACGATTGATGAGACTAAATCTCAAAAGTTTACTCTAAAAAATGGTGTTCCTCAAGGATCAGTTATGGGTCCCTTAATATTTATTTTATTTATTAACGATTTCTCAAGAACAGTGAATGATGGCCTTTTAATTAACTATGCAGATGATTCTTCCATTACGGTTTCCTCGTCAACGGTAAAAACTTTGACGTCAACTGTGAAACAAGTTTTGACTTAATTTATGACTTGGTGTAAGGCGAATAGATTAATTTTAAACATTAACAAAACGCAGTGCCTATATTTTACGAACAATTCTTCATTGGTTCTGCCGGAATTGGAAGTTGAAATGAGTGTAAAGTTTCTGGGACTTATAATAGACTGCGGCTTGTCGTGGGGTGAACATGTGGACTCCACTTGCAAAAAACTCTCAACTTCCTATTTTGCAATTAACAAAATTAAAAGCACAGTGTCAGTGACAGTTCT
Organism: Dorcus hopei; assembly: GCA_033060865.1. Taxonomy (NCBI): domain Eukaryota; kingdom Metazoa; phylum Arthropoda; class Insecta; order Coleoptera; family Lucanidae; genus Dorcus; species Dorcus hopei. Next base: position 76,073,907 of record CM065426.1, on the reverse strand, counting down.
GCTCCAGGTATTTTACGCCATGGTGTATTCTCAGCTAAGCTATAATATAATTTTATGGGGATAGTCGACAAACATAAATAGGCTGTTCATACATTCTGCGCCTTATATTTGAACTTGTAACATTTAAAGTTACAAAAACTTCATTATTTTACTAACCAGTGATTTTCGTATTATCCTTATCAAAAATCAAAATCAAAAATTAAGTGCCGTAAGCATTATTTTCACTTTCGTAATTCAATTTCAACTTTGTTTACATTCGTTAGAGCTATTTAGAGGTTAAGTTTGTTTGAGGATCCAGTCAGAGTTAATCAATGAGAATATTTATCTTTAACTTTTAATTAATTGTTGTTTGTGAACAGATACATGTGTTTTTGTCTTATACGATATTTGGGTGTTGCTTGACTTCATTGTTTAAACGGAAAATTCATCTTTATACTTGATTTTACCACAACTTTCGCTATTGTACTTTGGCGTCACTGCCAGCGTTGGGATACGTTCTTGAACTTCTCGGACTCCTTTCATATTTCCCGCATCCTTCTGATATTTTGATTGGTTCGATTAGAATGAGGGGCGGAGTTCGTGGACTGGCGCGGGAAAGGGGCAGTTGTCGTTGGATAGTGGCACAGGTTAAAATGGCCAGCTAATTATTTTCATTTTATTTAAAATATTTCGAAATCCATCAACCATCCGTTGAAAATTTAATTTAACAATGTTTGTTTAATCCCCATCATTAACTAGGGGTAAGTTAGTTCTTCTTATTTATTAACATTTTCACTTGAAAAGTTCGCCTTTGTTCCGGACCTCGTGAGGACGATTCTAATTTACTTTTCTTAGGAAAACCGGAGGGATGTTTCACTATCTCCCATTATTATAATTCACCGTCAGAGGCAAATGATCCCTCATATCATGAAATTGAATCTTAATTATTGAAGTTTCCGTCAACGTTTTTTTGTGAAGATGATGCGCCTTTGCTGATCACCACACGTAGTTCTCTTCGACCATCCAGAACCCCCAATGAGGTGGAAGTCGTAATCATCTGGAGTGTCAGGATAAAGAGAAAGGACAGCAGGTCGTAATCCTTCTATTTTTTTTTACTTCATCAGAAATTTACATTCAATTCAACGTCGCTTTTGCCGTTCCATTTTTTTTTTTATTAAATTAGTTACACGAATAATTATTTTTATTGCTTAAAATTCAATCATTTAATTAATTTAATTCACTTTAATTATTAATTTCTTCTTAAGATTAATTCTCTAAAACTTTTATTACGATTAGTATATTAGTAAAATTATTAACTTTTCAATTTATATAATTTACCTTATTTAATTAATAATATTTCTTATGAATTATCATTTTTGTCATTTAATAATTGAAATTTGTATTTGAAATTGTGAACGAAGTTGAGCTCAATATCGTGGTATGATAAAAAAAAGGGTAATCCTTTTTGTTTTTGTCAATTACATTTAAAGTGCTGTATGAAGTCTTGCACATTCCTATTTGCGTTTATCATCATTATATATTATATATATCTTCCCCTAATTATTTTTTTTGGGAATTGTTTGCATGTGCTCTTTTAGAGCTGCTATTAAATATATTGATAGTTTACCATTGTTGAGTTTATTTAATGTTAAATTACAGCCCGTATTTAACTATACACTTAAAATTTTAAAGAGGTTTCCAATTTTGCCTCGTTACATAAAAAATTGGTGGCGCTCATTTTTTTTAAACATTAGTTTTCTATTAATTTTTGAATCTAATAAAATCGAACCACAACCTTTGCTCTCCAATAACAAACTGGAAGCCGTTAGCAAAGTAAAACAAAATAAGAATTATTTGGTTATAAACTTAAAACTAGGGAATCATGTAAAAAAGTATTTATTGAGCATTCTATTCTGACACTTACATGTATTTACATATTTACGAGTTGTCTCTACATTAAGAAATTTATTAGTGATTATGAATGCAACACGGATTCAAACATAATTATTTCACTAGAAAAGGTGATCACCTTAAGACAGCAATTCATAGAACTAGCCGTTATGAAAAGTCTCCCTACTACACTTCGCATTCGCTTGTCTAATAAATTGCCATGTCATGTAAAAGACAAAAATAGTTATTATAAATTTAAATCTACACTGAAACAATTTTTAGTTGGTAAGTCTTATTACAACATTAATGAATATCTAAATGATACCTTATAGTAGTTTGTATGTTATAGATCCTGACGTACCATTGTACATTATTATTATAGAAGCGTGTTCTTACTTCTTTTCAACACGCAAGGACTTCTCCATGCTAAAACATAATTCAGCGCAGTATTTATCGTTTATTCACGCATTCTTAAATATGTACTGTAATGTAATGTAACTGATACCGAATGGATAAAAAAGAGTTCAGATAAATCTACATATAGTGATTGCAAGCTATACCAGCTACCTATAATGAAAGAAAGTAATTTTTAATAAAGTAATATGAAGATTTATTTTTTTAGCAAAAACATTATTATAAATCTTGTTGATTAAGAGCTTGCTAATTTTGAAAATTTAATATAACGACCGGTTTAGAAAAATTTATCCTCTTCAGGGTGCTATCGTCAAAAATAAAATATTAAAACTGAAAACTGCTATGATTGGAGAGAAGAAAGAAGAATACAGAAATTTTGAATAATTATATTATTGGGCCATTTTTCATTGAGGGAAATTTAACATCAGCAAAATAATTAGATTTCTTACAAAACAATTTGATTGAACTGGTCGAAGATATTCCTCTTGCTCTAAGAAGAGATGTCTGGTTTCAGCATGACGGAGCACCTCCACATCATGCAATCACCGTATCTTAACGAACGCTTTTCAAATAAGTGGATTGGTCGCGGTGGACCTTTCCATTGGCCACCACGATCCCCTGATCTAACTCCACTAGATTTCTTCTTGTGGACGTCAAGCAAATTGTATACACAGAAGCAACAACTGATGTCGACAATCTGAAAAACTGGATAAAGGACACATTTGCCATGACTAATGCGGAAATGCTGGAAAATGTTCATCGATCTACCCAACAGAGGATACAATTGTGTGAAGAACAACATGGCCAGCATTTCGAACATTTATTAAATTAATTGTTAATTATTTTTAATGTAAAGTCATATTATTAATAATTTAATGATTTAAGTAGTTTACATAAAATAAGCAATTCAAATGACAATATTCATTTCTAACAAACTAAAAACTTAAAATTAGATTGAATACAACTTTTTAAAATATTTTTCAGTTAAAATGAACGATTTGTCATGGAAATAATCCGTTACAATTTGAAGTGTTGTGCTACCTACCTGCGTAGATAGGCAGAAGTTTTACATTGGAGCGAAACTTTACTCCAATGTTGCCAGCCAGCACAGTGGGACGGGGGGGTTCTCTAACCAAAACGCGAAGGCCAAACCAAAAACAGGCGCCACTTAATTTTTTGTGAAAGGGAACGCGTGAAAAATTAAGAAAACACGCTACGTCCAAAACATGAACACTTTTATTGCTAGAAACACAAATAAAAATAAAATAAAACAAATTCAACGCAAGTCGATCGATCTAAGTACACAACAAGACCATAGACATAATACGTTATTACCTAACTTTTCGGATCCGAAATCGCTACATATCTATCTTAAAATAATTCAAATCATCACTAATGCAACAAAATACAAGAGAATGCAATAAGTTGCAAGTTTTATTGCGACAAAATTAAAGTAATGGATCCGAAATAAAATCCGCGAAATATCGCTCAAAACTACGAAAAGAAATTATAACGCTCCGACCTTTACTCCTTTGATGTCCGGCGTGTTTGTCGGTGTCTTTGCGGCGATGTCGCCGCGGCACTTTGTAATGTGCCGGCTTCCGCGTAGAGGGGCGAGGGAGGGAGCCTTCGCCGTAATTCGCGATGCACCCAACGAGAAATACCTCTTGATGTAGGTCCCAGATTAAAGCCTAGGATTGATGATAGCTTTTGCTAGAAGCTCACGATAAAAGCTTACGATAAAAGCTTACGATAAAAGCTCACGCTAAAAGCCTATAAGAAATGAAATAAAACGAACACATAAGTCAAACCGAGAGTTGCTGCGTATGGAACTTACCTCGGTCTATTACGAAGCTGTGACACCCACGGGATACGCGGTTTTCCTGTCTTACACCTGGGTCTAATCAGAGTCGGCAATTAGCCGTAGATATGCACTAACATCCCTTCGATGTAATGGCACGCACACATAAAAATATTTACGAAAAGAGAGTGTGACCCAAGAGACGGCAAGTTTCGTTCTGACAATGGCGCAACATTTCTCGTTTGACAAACAAGGAAGGATTATAAACAAGCGAGACACCGTCTATTCCTTCCTCCGGGGAACTTTCTTAGTAACAGCGGGAACCAATCGGCTGAAAGGACAAAGGTCACGCATAATACGCGTCCAGAAGTAGAACTTCGTTATAATTCGTTCAATTCCTCACATACACGCGATTTTGAACTCAATTAAGGAGGGATTACCTATATAAAATGAATTTGTTTAAATAAATGAAGGTCCTGTTAATAGAAATATGCTAAAACGAAAGTTTAAGAAAATTACGCCGGCGAAATACGGGTATTCCTACACTGACTGCAATGTGTACAACGACGCGGTCCAAGGAATGATCCGACACGTCGAATTTCGCATATACAGGGCGTGTTCGGAACAGAAATGAAGGCTGGGCGGTGGCAATGCATATACAGGGGGTATTCAGAACAGGAATGAAAGAAATGAACTGTAACAATCCCACCCTTACTAAGATGGAAATTTTGCCCACAGGTAAAATTTCTGATGTCCACACTATAATCAGCCGAAATGAAGTGGCACGTCGGCGAACGACAGATCTCGAAGTTGGGTGTTCGGCTTAACCAACATAGACGAAACACGGACGAAATGATACTACGCGAAACGATTTGGTCGGAGACCACGAAAGAAATTGAAATCAGGAGAACCAAAATGATTCACCCCCCCGGAGATGTTGCGTCCTGACGTAGAGACGGCTTAGTAGGGGAGAGAATCTACATTCTCCAGATCACAACTTCGATAGTGACGAATGTCACATTTGACAATACAAGACACGTCCAGTAAAGTTGAATAAATAACAAAAAAAAGTAAGTCGAATCCGAGTATCAATCAGTTCAGACGGAACAGAATTCTTCAATTCAATTTCCGAGAGTAGAGACTAAAGAGAGAGAGAAGTCGAGAGAGACAGAAAACAGGAGAGATAAAGGTTTCCTCACGGAACACACCATACTACAGACGTGACTTCCATGAGCGTATCCCACAGCGGTACATCAGAGAGAGAGGGCAAGCCATACCTTCACGAGATCCAGTACGCTTGGCATTCCCACACGCTTTGACGAGTGCAGAAGGATATCTCAAAGCCGTCAAGGCTGAGCTGATCAATCCGAAAAGGAGACAGAGCTAGAGTAGAAGAAAGGTTGAAACAAGAAGAAAAGAAAAATTCCCGGGCGAATAGGCGTGATCCAAGTCACAATCAAGAGGCCTGTCAGACTTCGCTCATATGCAGATTCACAGAGAGAGAGGGCAAGAAGAGTCTTCACGAGATCCAACTCTCTTGTAACTCCCACAAACTCAGTAAATCGCAAGGCGACATCTCACAGTCAACGAGACTGATCGTTAGGGCACCCATCGCACGCGAACATCCGAAGACGTTCGATTCCACAGATGGTGTGAGGAATGTACAGAATCTTTTAGGAGCCTTTTACTCCACGCAGAAGATACGTCGGAAGAATTCTAAGAGGCCACAATCCGCAGGCCGAAATATGAATAAGACAATCTCTACTCATCAGGGGGATCAGGTTTAAGATGTTCACTGTTCCAAGTACCAGGAAGTATGTTACCATCAAGATCCTTAAGTTCGTAAGTGTCCGCAGACGTACGTCGACTAATGAGGAAAGGCCCAACAAATTTATTGGCCAACTTGGCCGCGAAATGTTTTGAAGCATCAGACAACACGAAATTTTTACGCCACACCCGCTGCTCGGGCTGGTAAACAACCTTTCGCCTACGAAGATCATATCGGCCCTTAGCCTTTTCGTAAGCCTTTTGCAACCTTTCCTGTACGTTTTTGTAGAGGACTGCGAACTTTCCGGTACGAGATTGTAGATCCTTAGGATCTTGAGGAGCAACCTCCAAGGATTCTTCTTTAACAGGGTCATTGTCAGGGGTTAAACTACCTTTCAAGCACATTTCATGACCAAAATTGAGGAAGTATGGAGTCACACCAGTAACTTCGTGACGTGCAGTTCGTAAAGCACAAGCGACTTTGGGCAGGAATAAATCCCATTTGCGGTGGTCTTCCGCCACATAAGCAGTCAACATGGACTTAATTACGCGATTAACGCGTTCGACAGGGTTTGCTTTTGGATGATAATACGAAGTGTACGCAGGGCGCACGTGGTATGACGTCAGAAGTTTTTGATATTCTTTGGACTTAAACTGGACTCCATTGTCCGAAATGACCGTACGAGGTACTCCGAAAACTAAAAAGATATTTTCCTCAATGTGCTGAACGATCTTAGGGGCGGTAGCCTTTCGAAGAGGGAAACACAAGGTGAACTTACTGAACCAGTCAGTTGCCACAAGGATGTATTGATACCCACGAGAAGATCTAGGTAGTGGTCCAACAAGATCGATGCCAATGACCTCCCAAGGTCGCGAAATTCGAGAGTGACCTCCCATTAGCCCTGCCGGAGCTTTCTGTTCTGGTTTGGTGCGAAGACACGTTTGACACCTATGAACATATTTCGCAACATCGGCGTGCATTTTGGGCCAATAATAATTTTGGGCGATCCTATTGTAAGTCTTGTAGACACCTAAGTGACCACTAGTCGGGGAATCATGATGTTCGTGAAGAATCTGTAATCGAGATTCCTTAGGGACAACAGGCTTCCAGTGAGGCTCATCCTCAGCTAGTCGATAATAGGTGTTTCGAACGAGTTTATAAATGATGTTTCCTTCAACACGAAAACTCGGAAACTTTTCCGGGGCCAAACGAATTTTCTTTAAGAAATTCAAATACCAACTATCCTCAACATAATTAACACGTTCCGCCGTTACTTTGTGATATTCCATTATAACAAAAACAATACACAGATAATTACTTTGTTAATATCACATTTATTTGTCACACAGTGACTGCAGTTTCAACATTACAATGTCATTTTCAAACTGATCATTTAAACTGAAACCTAGTCTATATATACACCAAGAAAACTAAATTCTAAACTATTGACAATAACTACGTAACATCTGGAGGGATTTTTTAATTACAAGCTTCGAAGAAGGTTGAATACATTAGGTCAGTTTGGTCGTTCAATAAAATTTCTTCGGAATTACTCGCCGCTTTACGAATTTCTAGTGACTCCAGTAGGCTTAATTTAAGGCTTTTTTCTGCGTAATGTAAAATTTGTGTATTGTCTGAAGTGAAAGAATGTTTTTCTGCAATTAAATGGTTGGCAAAATTTGAATCGGTTTTTTGTAGATTGAAAGACCGAATGTGTTCTTGAATGCGTGTGGCAAAATTTCTCCCAACACTCCCAACAAACACTAAATACTATATATCCCAAGGTAAATTTGAGTAACAACAAACAGTACATTTCACTTACATATTTTGGTAAAATATCCGAAAAAATCGGCAGAATAATTAGCAAAAATCAAAATATATTGCTTGCATATAAACCCTATAATAAAATCTCAAATTTGGTTTTTAACACTAAAGATAAAATAGACAAATTTAAAAAATCTGGCGTATATAAACTTAAATGTAATGATTGTAAAGGCGTCTACATAGGTCAGACTGGGAGAAATTTTGCCACACGCATTCAAGAACACATTCGGTCTTTCAATCTACAAAAAACCGATTCAAATTTTGCCAACCATTTAATTGCAGAAAAACATTCTTTCACTTCAGACAATACACAAATTTTACATTACGCAGAAAAAAGCCTTAAATTAAGCCTACTGGAGTCACTAGAAATTCGTAAAGCGGCGAGTAATTCCGAAGAAATTTTATTGAACGACCAAACTGACCTAATGTATTCAACCTTCTTCGAAGCTTGTAATTAAAAAATCCCTCCAGATGTTACGTAGTTATTGTCAATAGTTTAGAATTTAGTTTTCTTGGTGTATATATAGACTAGGTTTCAGTTTAAATGATCAGTTTGAAAATGACATTGTAATGTTGAAACTGCAGTCACTGTGTGACAAATAAATGTGATATTAACAAAGTAATTATCTGTGTATTGTTTTTGTTATCCTTAACATTATCGAAGTCGATGGAGTCGATAATAGGGACAGTTCGAGAAAGCATATCAGGTACGACATGTTCTTTTCCTTTGCGGTGTATGACACTGAAATCGTATTGCTGCAGGCGTACAGCCCAACGACATAATCGACCAGAAGGGTTCTGCAACTTGTTCAACCAAAGCAGTGAATGGTGATCTGTGATAACTTTGAAGTGAGAACCTTCCACGTAGGGCCTAAGTTTTTCAATCGCCCATAACATCGCAAGGAGTTCTTTCTCAGTCGTCGAATAATTGCGCTCAGTTCGAGATAATGAGCGACTTAGATAGCAGATGACTTTCTCGCCATCATCGAGTTGTTGAGTCAGGACAGCTCCAACGCCATAATCAGATGCGTCGGTTTGAATCGTGAATTCTCTAGTGAAGTCAGGACACGAAAGGACTGGAGCGGAAACCAAATGCTCACGGATCTTTTCCCACGCTTCATCGCAAGTTTCGTCCCACCGATGCTTAGAATTTTTCTTGAGCAACTTGGTCAAAGGGGCGATAATTGTGGAAAACCAGGGATGAATCTACGATACCACGAAGCGGTTCCAATTAGTCTACGTACTTCCTTAACCGTTGTGGGCTTAGGCATTCGTAAAATTGACTGAACCTTTTCGGGATCCACATGAAGACCGTGGCGATCCACCACGTAACCTAAGTACTTCAATTCGCTAAGGCAGAAACTGCATTTGTCCTGATTCAGGGTCAAACCAGCCTCAGTCAGGCGTTTATGGACTTCAGATAATACTTCGAGATGTTTGTCGAAGGTTTGCGTGACAATAATGATGTCGTCCAGATAGACGAACACGTGAGGATCAAGGTCAGCACCAATTACTCGATCAATAAAACGTTGCCAAGTCGCGGGAGAATTGTGCAGGCCAAAGGGCATTCGTCGGAATTGATATAATCCACGATTAGGTACAGTGAATGCTGTATATTGGCGGGATTCTTCGGCGACTGGAATCTGCCAATAAGCTGACTTAATGTCCAAAGATGACAGGTATTTAGCATCTTTCAATTTGTCAAGGGTGTTCGAGACATACGGTAGTGGGTATGCGTCTTTGGTCGTGACCTGGTTTAACTTACGGTAATCCACACAAAAGCGAAAACTTCCATCTTTTTTTGGCACAAGAAGAATGGGAGATGACCAAGCACTTTTGATTTTCTCCACGATGCCACGCTTTAGCATGTCATCAAGTTCTTTGTCAACAACAGTTTGCCTAGCTGGCGAGATGGGATAATAACGTTGTTTTATCGGGGCACTATCTGTGTGAATAACGTGTTCGACGAGTTTAGTACAACCCAGTTCACCATGTGGAGAAATTGTAAACAGCTGATTAGTTAGAGTCTCCAGCTGATTTTGTTGCGGATCAGTTAAATGTTGCCGAGAGGTAAGATGTTCTACCACGTCAATTGACTCTCTACCGAAGGTCCATTCACCGGAACGCAGATCAGGGACGATGTCCATTAACTTCCAGAAATCTGTTCCTAAGATGAGTGAATGAGGTAACTCAGGGACAACTAAAACATTTATAACTTTCACACGATCACGCAGTTGGATAGGGGTGGCCACATTACCAGGACTAGAACAAGGTTGTCCATTCGCCACGGTACACGACGTTACATGCTTATTAAAAGGTAAGTTTAAAGTTTGAAGAACTTCCCATCCCGAGCTGCCAACGATTGTGCGAGATGCACCAGAGTCTAAGAGGCCAAGAAACGGGATGCCCAAAATCGACACGGTTAAATAAGGACGCTCATCATTTTTAGCATGAGCCAAGACATAGTCAAGAACAGGTTGGACTGCCAAAGGATCGATCGGCTTTGATATACTGAAACAACGTACTAACCGATCATCTAGCGCGTTGTTCTGGAGTTTTTTTGAACACGCCGGGCACGTCTTGGTAGTGACGTTGGGACGACCACACCGATAACAATGCCTTTTTAAGGGCTCGGAACAATCTCGAGACAAATGACCGATTTTCTGGCAATTCCAACACTTAAAAGTCTTATTAGGTTTGGGAGGCTCCACCTTACATTCGGATACAACCGGTGCACAGGTTTGGACGTACGCTAAGTCCGGTTCTAAGACCATATTTTTACGTGGGGGTGGAACGTATGCTTCGACAGCTGACTTACGAGCTTCCAACTGTCGACCTAACCTTAACAAGTGTGCTACCGAAGTAACCTCGACCAATCCTAATTGTCGTTGATAGAAAGGGGCAATATTGTTTAGAAGAATTTTGACCTGAACGCTTTCAGCAACCGGAACGCTCAACCTATTAAATAAATTGATCATGACCGACGTATAAATTCCCATTGATTCGTCAGGGCCTTGAGTGCGTTTCTTAATTTCTTCGAACAATTTGTCATCGTAGTTATAGGGTTGAAATTCCTCGCGAAGACGTTTGACGAGGTCAGTCCAATTATCGCAAAACTTTCTATTAGCCCTAAACCAAATTAATGCCTTCTCTCGAAACAAATCGGATGCGGAAGCGAATAACGTGATTTCGGACACGTTCCTCGAAACGCAGAGTTCGTCAACACGTTCGAGAAAAGCATTTAAAGACAGGACTTTATTATTCCCATTGTAAGACAAACCCCATTTAGAAACAGGCACGGACTTAATTTCGTTACTGGCCGCAGAGTGGGTAGCAGCCTTAACTGTGAGAGGCGTGGCTTCAATTCGCGATGTATTTGCTTTTGGCGGCGATAGAGTAGCCAAAGGTGTTGAAGTCGCACTCGGCGGCGAAATAGAGTCCGGACCTACGCAAGATACCGATAAAGGATTGTTCTGAAAATGCTCGGCAATCGCAGTTAAATCAAGTAAAGGGGATGCTGTTACCCCAGTAACTTCCGGTTCTTTCGGCGCAAAATTGAGCGCGGTTTGTTCGAAGTCGAACGCAAGTTCGTCTAGCGTTCTCAAGATGGCGGCACGTTGTCGCGTCTCGTCACTATTGGTCGGTTGGGAGCGCTGAGCGCGTCCAATGGCATGAGCCAACTTAGCGGAAATTTTATCGTGAATGCACACAGCTGTTGAGCCGGGAAGCGACTCTATTAAACAGCGAATCTCGCTAATCTTTTCCTGCAGAGCTGTCACGTCATCGTCAAAAGTCACGTCGTATTTCGGCACAGGCAGGCGTAAATCTTTTTCCAATCGCATTTGCCGTCTTAAATTAGCACGCTTTTGCGCAACTGTTCCGTCAATTTGGATACCTCTTACTAATAATTCATAGTTTAATTCCTCAGAATTGAGGCGGTCCGGTAATAGTTTATATTCCATTATAATGCGCAACTTATTCTAACAAAATAAATGTTCTGGACGTAATACTCTTAAATGACAAACAAAACAACAAAACGCAAAGCAAAATCGGGCCATACGCGTTTGGGCGCCAAAACTTGCTACCTACCTGCGTAGATAGGCAGAAGTTTTACATTGGAGCGAAACTTTACTCCAATGTTGCCAGCCAGCACAGTGGGACGGGGGGGTTCTCTAACCAAAACGCGAAGGCCAAACCAAAAACAGGCGCCACTTAATTTTTTGTGAAAGGGAACGCGTGAAAAATTAAGAAAACACGCTACGTCCAAAACATGAACACTTTTATTGCTAGAAACACAAATAAAAATAAAATAAAACAAATTCAACGCAAGTCGATCGATCTAAGTACACAACAAGACCATAGACATAATACGTTATTACCTAACTTTTCGGATCCGAAATCGCTACATATCTATCTTAAAATAATTCAAATCATCACTAATGCAACAAAATACAAGAGAATGCAATAAGTTGCAAGTTTTATTGCGACAAAATTAAAGTAATGGATCCGAAATAAAATCCGCGAAATATCGCTCAAAACTACGAAAAGAAATTATAACGCTCCGACCTTTATTCCTTTGATGTCCGGCGTGTTTGTCGGTGTCTTTGCGGCGATGTCGCCGCGGCACTTTGTAATGTGCCGGCTTCCGCGTAGAGGGGCGAGGGAGGGAGCCTTCACCGCCGTAATTCGCGATGCACCCAACGAGAAATACCTCTTGATGTAGGTCCCAGATTAAAGCCTAGGATTGATGATAGCTTTTGCTAGAAGCTCACGATAAAAGCTTACGATAAAAGCTTACGATAAAAGCTCACGCTAAAAGCCTATAAGAAATGAAATAAAACGAACACATAAGTCAAACCGAGAGTTGCTGCGTATGGAACTTACCTCGGTCTATTACGAAGCTGTGACACCCACGGGATACGCGGTTTTCCTGTCTTACACCTGGGTCTAATCAGAGTCGGCAATTAGCCGTAGATATGCACTAACATCCCTTCGATGTAATGGCACGCACACATAAAAATATTTACGAAAAGAGAGTGTGACCCAAGAGACGGCAAGTTTCGTTCTGACAATGGCGCAACATTTCTCGTTTGACAAACAAGGAAGGATTATAAACAAGCGAGACACCGTCTATTCCTTCCTCCGGGGAACTTTCTTAGTAACAGCGGGAACCAATCGGCTGAAAGGACAAAGGTCACGCATAATACGCGTCCAGAAGTAGAACTTCGTTATAATTCGTTCAATTCCTCACATACACGCGATTTTGAACTCAATTAAGGAGGGATTACCTATATAAAATGAATTTGTTTAAATAAATGAAGGTCCTGTTAATAGAAATATGCTAAAACGAAAGTTTAAGAAAATTACGCCGGCGAAATACGGGTATTCCTACACTGACTGCAATGTGTACAACGACGCGGTCCAAGGAATGCTCCGACACGTCGAATTTCGCATATACAGGGCGTGTTCGGAACAGAAATGAAGGCTGGGCGGTGGCAATGCATATACAGGGGGTATTCAGAACAGGAATGAAAGAAATGAACTGTAACAGTTGTTATGTTAGAATTCGAAAGTGTAACGTATACCAAACCGCATATTACTGAAAAGCTTAATCTACGATGTGTCATAATTAATGATAATATACAGGGTGTTCCATTTAAAAAATCAGAGTAAAATAAGCATTCGAGTTATGATTCACCCTGTAAAAAGTATGTGACCTATTTTTAAAAAGAACTTGGTTTTCTACTGAGAACAAGTCATGTAATAGTCCTATAAAATTACAAAATAAAATTTTAATAAACAATATATCTACAGTGTATCAAAACATACCGTATTTTTACGTTTAAATGCCAATATCTCGATAAGTATCACATTAGGTACGTAATCATCTTATAAAAAATTGATCCGTTTTTAAAGGTGAATCAGATAAGCTCATAATATACTGGGTGTTCCATTAAAAAAAAAACATAACTTTGGTTTGGCACAGTAGCACGAAAAGCCTTTTACAATTCTAACTAATTTTATATCATGCAGCCAGTCGAGAAATCGAGAAATTTCCGAATCCTGCGCCTCCCCTCTCCGCTCAAGGCAACTGTCCGCTGCTCTGCACATCTTATTATTCTCTATGGGCAAATTTATACAGATTGAAGACTTTCACTTTAGCCAATTGTGAAAAGCAACAAAGCGCACGCGACTCGCATGTACACCCTTGCCCAGCTTAAGTGGTACAATTTGACAAGTCTTGTACCACAAGGTTTTAAGATGTAAGATGTAAGATGTAAGATGTTTATTTGGTCTACTGAACAAACAAAGGGTGAGCTTTGCAAGCAAGCGGTGCACTTTAGATGCGCATGACTGTACAGCCCTTGCTTTCTTAACGTGAGTAGTGGGACTGGGTAAAATGTAGTGGAGATTACGTGTTATAGCGAAAACTGCAAATATATATATGAATAGCAATCGGTGGATTGTAATATTTTCAGAAACAGCAACGAATAAATTAATTGTTGCCTGTATAGAATTTCTACTGTAATATCATTTCATAATTTGAATTTTTCCGAAGATATTAAACAAAGATATTTTATTGTTAATATATTCATCTGTGGCTTAGATGCAACTGCATTTGTGTTATCTGATCAGCGCCTTCTCACCTAAATCGCAGAAAACACACTACGCTCTCATTTTTCAACTATTATTTCAAGAAATTAAAAAAATTGTTAGAAGTCGGTTTTGATTACAATGAAATTTTACGCCAAAAATTGGCCACGTGTTATCTCGAAGTAAACAGTTACTATTTTAAGAATATTCAATTTTATTTTGTCCATTAGCCACTGTTTTTCGGAAGAGATCTGTTTTTTTTGTTTTTATATTATAAAAGAGAGGAATTTTTGCTTTTTGTTAGAATTATTTTATCACAAAATCTTTTAAAAGATACAATTTTCATCGGACCTGCTTTAATTATAGTTAGAATTATTGTTTTATTAAATTACCAAAAATGTTTCTACTTAAAAGATAAAACTAAGAGGTATTTAAAAGCAAATTTTATGTTCACCAAAATCCTAGTCAAAGACAAAGAGAGTGTTAAGTATGAATACGAGGCTGATTTTTGTATACTTAAAGGTCGAATTCTAAATATTAAAGTTGATTTAACTTTTTAAATATTTCTAGATTTCTTGGGAATTCCCGGGAACAAACAGACGAGAATTCTCGAGGCCCGAGAAATCGAAAAGGTCAAGAAATCGGAAACCCTAGTCGCTATCTTCCGAATACGCACAATTGACTCACCCTGTATATTGTAAATAAAGCATTTGTTGGTAGACATATCTTTTGAGCACAAGTGGAGTTGTGTCCATCGCGCATCCGCCACAAATACACGGTGATTCATAATGGGTGGAACAAATTTTACCAGTATGTAGTAGACTTTTTTTAATAAAAAAAGTTCCTATAAACCTATGTCCTAATCCGCACAGTTGAGGAACTACAAGAAGTCAAAGTATTTCTTAATTAAAATTAAATCAAAAAATAATATCAAGTAATTTGTGGTCGTTTTTTGTTTTGCTAACAATTGATAAAATTCTTATATCAATTTGATAACAGTTCGTATTATTTAAGTCGTTTAAAATGTTGTAATTTCTAAAATAGAAGAATTTAGTTCGACTGAATATGCAGACTAGAGTGTACGATTCCCCTATTCGTAGAGCTCGTGCTTATATGAGAGCTCAAGGAGCACAGTTTGAACAGTTTTTTGTAATACTGTGATTTAATTGACCATTTTTTGTACAGTTTATCCAATTTTTTAACAGTTTTCACAGTTGCCGTTATTATTAAATATTTGTTTATTACAAAACTTTGACTTCTTTGCTTCACAACTATGCAGTTTAGGACATAGATTTATAGGAACTGCTTTACTTAAAAAAGTCTTTTCTACATACTGGTAAAATTTGTTCTGCCTATTATGACTCACCCTGTATATAAACTAATGAATTGTATTTATTGTTTTAAGATCGCTGATTACAATCTAAAAATCCTGACTATTAATGCGAGATATGCTGGATCCACGCACGACTCATTTATTTGGCGACATTCTGTTATCCAGGAATATCTACAGGAATGTTATACTGAGGGTAAACAGAACACATGGTTACTAGGAGATTCTGGGTACCCACTACAGCCCTGGCTCATGACAATTCCTGACGTTGTTCCTGGATCAGCAGAATAAAGATACAACACCGCACAGGCAAGAGCAGGGAATTGTGTAGAACGCTGCAATGGCGTTCTAAAATGGCGGTTCTGGTGTCTGCTTAGTGAAAGAGTTCTACGATATTCACCAGAAATTACAAGAACAATTATTACAGCATATGCAGTGCTACACAATATACCGGGTGTCCCAAAACCCTCGTTTGAGACTGAAACAGTATATAGAGACGCGCAAAAGAAACAACTTTTTTCAATACTTTTTTTTCCAAAAGTCAATAATAAAGGAATTATAAGCTCTGAAAGAGGGTTGGAAAATATTGTTCTTTTGGCAATATCTTCTGGATCCTTAAAGTTATGAAACTAACATTTTAAATTCAGGTATAAGGCGCTTAAGTACGCATTTACAACGTATTTGTTAGATTCTCACTCCTTTTTAAAAGGTAGTTTTAGGGGAATTATAACTCCCTTATTATTAACTTTTGGAAAAAAAAAGTATTGTAAAAAGTTGTTTCTTTTGCACCTCTCTATATACTGTTTCAGTCTCAAACGAGGGTTTTGGGACACCAGGTATGTGCGGAATGAAGAATTCCGTTTGCGGAAGTCCCAGTGTTTGAAAAAGAACTACAAGAATGTAATGGGAATTTGGAAAATGGTAATATTTATAACGAAGGTATAAATAATAGAATAAATATAATAAATAATTATTTTAGATGAAAATGTACTATCGCGGCCTTAAAATTTCGCACGATTTTTTATCAAGTAGCCAGAATTTCTCTAAATTATAATTTTGTAGAACAGGCTCTTTCCTCAATTTTGACTCTAAAGACATTCAGATTGTTTGGTTATATTTTAGGAACAGCAAGATAATAAAGTATTAGAACTGAAATAACAGAATAAACGTAGCGACCAACCATCTTCTAATTTTGCAATTGCAAAATCCTTCTCTCCTTCAGAAAGCACGTGATTTGGCATTTTGTTGCTACAACTTTAGCATTACATTTGAAATCTGACGTTTAAAATGATTATTTTTGACAAACCGTCAAAGAAAGCCATATTTACAGCGGAGAATTAAATCGTGCGAAATTATAAGGCCGCGATAGTACTTATTTTATTTCTGTTTATTAATTGGTCTTATAATTCGCATAACAAAAATTACAAAATATAGAGTAATTTTGATATTGATATTATTTACTAATGATAGTTACTAATTTTTCCAATAAACCCACCATTCTTACTAATGTGTCATTCCCAGAATTTATATTATCATTAATAACTCGTGTCTAAATAAAAACCTAGTCAAGTAGGCTACATTTAGTAATTCTGCTATGTAAATGCAATGGATAAATTCTCGATCACAACCTACTTGACCAGGTTTTTATTTAGACGCTCGTTATTATTCAGCAAAAAGTGAGCAAATAAAAATCAGATTAGAGTAGGCGGTGCAAAGAAAATGTATGTCTGTGATTAACTGAATTAATTAACCTAATACATTCATGAACTGTCAGATCAGCCTAACCCGCGTTAGTAACAGACATACTTTTTCTTTGCACCGCCGACTCTAATCTGATTTTTAGTTGCTCACAGGTTACATTCATTGTTTCTTCATGCATTTTGTCCAAATTACCTGCCTTAGTTAATGAACATTTGATTGGTGTAACTAGTACCAGCATTTTCAGTATTGTTACTTTTAGAGTATCTTTTATCTGTTAAGCCAACTTCATTGACTACAGTTGCACTGGTTTCAGCAAGTTCCATATCACTTGAGTTACAACTGCTGTTATATTTTTTTAAATTAGCCAAACCTGCTTCCTTGGTGACATTATCGCCTTCAACAGATGAATAACCTTTTAACGCAAGCGATTTTCTATATTAGTTAAATCTACACCAAAATTAGGTCCACCTTTACTTGAGAATATTTTGTTTTAACTTTTGAAAATCAATCACTGAACATTTTATATTTGTCGACTAGGAAACTTTTAAAGTTAAAGAAATAGGTGTAGATAAATTTTTATATCTTTAGCGGAAATCTAATTTTGTCGCTACGATCACTGTATATTCTATTTACAGGATTGCAATTTTAATGTACACTACGATACGCTACGACTTACGGGCGAGGGTAGAGTGTTGGTAGCCTAGCGTATCCTAGCGTTGCCTTTCTTATCTTTAGTTTGTTTGTATTCAGTTGTTAATGTTGGCTTATCGATACTACAGGGAGTGTGGTTACGATTAATGTTATTGTCGTTTAGCACTTCCAGCAGCTTAATCTTATCCTTCAACAAAGTAATTTTTTCTTCAAGATTACACACCCCCACAAAAAAAAAATTTTTCAGATCTGGGGGTCAGACTATGTTTACTACATGTTTTCGAGATCGCTGAATCCGAATCCACGATCCATTTAATTCCATCACGTCAGGTTTTACCAATAACCCCATATAACCCTATAACCCAAGCTGTCAAGTCCTATTACACACATTGATTCTGTAAAGGGAGCTGTGTACCCACAATAACCCTATAACCTCATAACCGATAACTCCAATAACCACGTTACTCACTAATTTGACTTGATCTCTTATCGCGGGATATATCAGGCCTCTATAAATAGAATATATTGAACCCTATAATCCCCGTAACCCTATAACTCCATAATCTTTAACTCCAATAACCACGTTACGCAGTAGTTCAATTATTTGATGTACCAAAAGAAGAAAAGTAAAACGTAAAAGAAATCCTTTACACAGATCATTCGAAGAAAAAGGAACCCGTTATAGCTGTAAAAAAGAAAATGAGTGAAAATTTTTATTCCCGTATTTACTCTATATTACAAACAGCCTTTTTAAGGGCTGAATGATGTACAAAATCAGTTCGCGCAACCTCCTCGTGGTGTACATCGGGTAACTCTAATGACGGCGCACGGTCCTATTTTTTTTATCGAAAACAAACGATCAACATTTACGCTGGGTTTCTCAATCCTAGTTTAACTTTAAACTCCTGTTTATTCCTATGGTAGCAATTATAAAAACAATTGCTCCTATGAAAATAAATAGGAGTTTAAAGTTAAACTAGGACTGAAGAACCCAGCCTTAAAGAATAGATATGGGGTTATTGGTTACGTGGTCATGAGATTGTGAGGTTATTGTTTAGGAGGTTACGGGGTTATAATATTATGGAGTTAGAGGGTTATGGAGTTAGGTGTTGGAGGATTATAGAGTTTAATATATTCTGTTTATAGAGGCTTGATAAATACCGCAATGAGAGATCAAGTCAAACTACTGAGTAACGTGGTTATTGGAGTTATCGGTTATGGGGTTATAGGATTATGGGGTTAGGGGTTAAATGTATAGGGTTATAGGGTTAGTGTGGTTGCACAGCTCCCTTTAGAGGATCGTTGTGTGTAATAGGACTTGACAGCTTGGGTTATAGGGTTATATGGGGTTATTGGTAAAACCTGACGTGATGGAATAAAGAGTTCCACAAACATACATGCGGAGACGCGCCAGGGCCGTACTCATTACTTCATAATTCGATATCTCGAAAACTATAGCACTTTCTCTATTTTGTCAGAGGCAAAGTATTGTTTATAGAGCATCATCGACTCACTGATGACGTATGGCCCCTTATACGTAATACACCCTATATATGGAATCAAAGCAGTATGTTACCAGTATTGCAAAACTTAAGTCAAAATAGACACGGAACATATTATTTGTTAGGTAAAACTTTAAAATATAAAAAAAAAATATTTTTCAAACATTGATTATAAATATTTAATGAATTGTTCAGCAAATTACAGACAAATTTAATATGTGAATATATACTCCCTCTGTTCCAAATTATGGTATACATTTATTTAAAATCCTTTGATTATTGAAATTTAAAGGAGTTAATGAGTTTTAATCATTTTATGTTGATAAAAATAATTTATTCTTAATACTTGTACAGGCGGCTGTGCTCAAAACAAATCTTGATATTTGTTCCTGTCAATTAAAAAAACCAAAAAGAGCTGCAGATCAAAATCAGACCTGTTCTGAAGAAAATAGTGGTTCGTGTACAAGAAGAGACCGAAAAACTAAGCAATTGACTTCTGACCAGCGCAATGGAATTTTACAGTTCTTACTGCAACATAAAGCCGGAAACAAATTTAGCCGCGGTGCTGTTAACGAAGCTGCAACCAAATTTGACGTTACTCGATTAACTGTGTCCCGAATTTGGCGTAGGGCCAAAGAACAATATGATAAAGGAACTCCTTGTGCAGATGTCTCAGCTAGAAAGAAGGAAAAATGTGGTCGAAAGCGCAAAAATTACTCGGAAACTTTGAATAAGATCCGGGATATCCCGTTTAATCGTCGTGGTACAATCCGCAGTTTGTCGTTTGCAACTGAAATTCCAAAATCAACCCTTTTCCGCATATTTACAGAAGGTAAACAGTTAAAGGGAATATCGTCAACAGTGAAACCAATGTTAACAGAACAAAACAAACTAGCCCGACTAGCATTTTGCTTATCGAAGGTGAAGCCAAATCGATTTTTTGAAGACATGTATGACTTCGTACATATAGACGAAAAATGGTTTTACTTGACTCAAGTTAAACGATCGTATTATGTCCTACTTGATGAACAAGAGCCTGAGAGATCTTGTAAAAGCAAGCGCTTTATTACAAAAGTTATGTTCATGGCTGCAGTGGCCAGACCACGGTATGATTTTGCGAAAAAGCAGTATTTTGATGGAAAGGTAGGACTTTGGCCATTTGTTTATCAAGAACCTGCCAAACGAAACAGTAAGAATCGAGAAAAAGGGACATTAGTGACCAAAACCATCGAATCTATCAACGCCGTCGAATGTAAAAAAATGATCGTTGAAAATATTTTGCCAGCTATTAGATCTAAGTTTCCAGTGGCGCATAAAGCAAAACCCATCTACATTCAACAAGACAATGCCAAGCCGCATGCTTGTGATGATGAAGTTTTGGTAACTGAAGGATCAAAAGAGGGATGGAACATTCAATTCAAATCGCAGCCACCAAATAGTCCAGACCTAAATGTTTTAGATCTTGGTTTTTTTAATTCGATTCAATCGCTCCAGCACCAAGAGTCACCAAAAACTATAGACGAATTAATCCACTGTGTGCAAAATGCTTTCAATGCACTAAATAGAGAAAAATTAGATAATGTCTTTTTGACACTTCAAAAGTGTATGGAGTCGACTTTGATGGTTTCCGGTGGCAACAATTACAAAATTCAACACATGAACAAAGAAAAGCTTCGTCGTGAAGGACGCTTACCTGTTTCGATAAGGTGTAGTGAAGAGGCTCTTACCACAGCCCGCAATTTAGTTTAAATTTATAAATTCCGAATCAAAATTTGTTTAAATAATGTTTAAGTTCAGTTAAAGTTAATTTTCAATAAAATTCATCAAAGAAAAATGAATTGCTTTGTTTTGTATACTATAATTTGGGACAAAATAAAAACGGAAATGTATATCTTAATTTGGGACAGAGGGAGTATGAATTATGACAAAACTTGCTGATTGTGCATACAAATTGAGATATTTTATTCTACTTTTTCATTGACTTAAAAACTTTGTCATGTTCCAAATTCATCTTAATTATTTTCTAGTCAATTTGACAGTACTCACTTTAAATTACTTCCTTTTATTAAAGTTTATGGTATTCTCAAAACAAATCTAATTTATTCCTGTCAATATGACAGTAACTTTAATAATCATATTTTGACATTTATCTAATGCATTTATCCAATGTCGAGAAAAATAATACCCTTTTTTTTAAATAAATAAAATAGGCTCGTTTACTAAATTATTATATATCCTACAAATTGCAATTCATTTCTAATCTTACATTCTATTGATTTGTTCATTTTGGTTCTTCTATGAATGAATAATTTAAAGAAATTGTAAGTGTTAGGGGAAAATTGTTTACCTGGGTTGTAAAACCTTTTTCATCAACAATTATTCAAATGTTCTGGTTACGGCTGTAGAACTGAGCAGGTGTATACGATAGTAAATCGTCCAATTTCACAGTAAAAGATAAAAATCTGCTCACATTCTTCAATTTCTTGGTGCGCAATTGAGATCGGCAGTATTTGAGTGCAAAAAGAAAATCCTATGGGGATCCTCGCCAACCAAAACTTATAGCGTTGCTGATGTAAACCGTCTTCGTCAACCAAAACTTATCCTGTTGCTGCTGTAAGCCGCCTTCGACCATCAAAACTTATTGTTGCCGCTATAAAGCGTCTTTGCCAAACAAAACTAATCTTGTTGCTGCTGCAAGCCGCCTTCGTCAACCAAAACTTATACCGTTGCTGATGTAAACCGTCTTCATCAAACAAAACTTATCCTGTTGCTGCTGCAAGCCATCTTCGTCAACCAAAATTTATTCATTTCCGAAGAAACGGTTGAGAAGTTGAGACTATCTTGAAGTGAATGCTACATCGCTGTATCAAGGTGTAACTGTTGCCAATCCTGGGAGCTGCCTGATAGATTTCTCGTGGCTGGTGTATTTCTTAGAAACAGATGCTCGCTGAGTTCAGTGTTACCAATCGTACGATAATTATCGAATTGTACGATAATTTTAAGGATGCGTACGATAGCTGTTTCTGTACAATATTTTTACAATAATTTTGATTTTTTCAGCAAGTTATGTGATAGTTTTAATGACAAGCTGGGTGGATGTCGATTTATGGACGCTCGAATTCAGAGTTTTTGAAGTTAGAAACTGAAAGATAATGCGTAAAGCAATCAAATTGTGAAAAAAAATCAGAGGATTAATCATAAATTTAAAAGATATTTGCATTTGAAATTGTAAATTTTTAGGTTACGAAATTATTAATGGCCGTCAATTTTGATAGTTTTTGATGAGAACTCTCAACTCGTTTTTGATGTATATGAAATGTTTTAGCACTACTATTCAGCAAATGCACGTTATATTATTTTTAAAGATACATTTAATTTGAATAATGGTATGCTTTTTCCAGTTTTTTTTTCTATGAATTTTCACCATTCCTTTCTCTAGGGACGATGTTCATGTTTATCGGTATGGCGCAATGGCACATGCCACGCGCATGCGGAGTATGGTTAGAGCACAGGAAATGGAACCAATTTTTTCCTGAGTACGTGTAAATACGCTAACCATGACCTACCATAATCTGTGTTGCGAACTTGGCAATAAATTGTAAATTGTGAACGATGGTGGCAATAAACAGATTAAGACGGCCACATCACAGGGCTGCACTCGCACCATCGCTGTTTTTTTAACGTCCATTTTTGTGGTAACTACCGCTTTTCGGTGATAACATAATTGTTAACATAATTGGTTCAATTTCCTGCGCTCTACCCATACTTCGTCTGCTGCCGGTTAATCATGATACACCCTGTATAGTATTTCAGATTGCTGTTATTCCTTTTTTGGTAGATGTCGATGGTTCTGGTAAAGAATATGTCCATAAGCGCTGAACATTTTCTATGACAAAAATAGTTAATTTAGCTTACACTGAATGTATTTCTACAATAAAATTTGCGGATTATCCGTAAATTTCGGAATTATTGCCTTTTAAATGTAACGATTTTTAGGTTATGTTCGAACGTTTTTTATAGATATTTTCGAATGGGTTATTCTTAAAACGTGCTGATAAGAGAAGGAAAGCCTTTTTTTGAGTAAGTGTATTTCAAGGGAGAGAAACTATTGCACATAAATATTTTTTAATAGTACCTATCTACTTGACGAGCAATACACAAATAATTTTTGTGCGATAGGCTTTCAGGGGTAGTGTACTAGTTTGTCGTTTCAAATTTAGCATTTAGATGTAAATTTACACACAAAAGTTTCTCATCCCTTTTAGAACACACATAAAAGTTTCCCTTCCCTTAAAACTTACATACAAAAGTTTCCTTTCCCTTAAAATTTACATACAAAAGTTTCCCTTCCCTTAAAATACGCACAAAAGTTTCCCTTCCCTTAAAACTTACATACAAAAGTTTCCCTTCCCTTAAAACTTAAGTCCGTATTCATAGTGCTTCCTCGAGGCTTCCTTCAGTAAGGAACCCCTTAGAATGGGATTGTAGTAAGGCAGTTGCATAAAAAAATCACAATCTAAGGGGTTCCTCATTCAAGGAAGCCTTGAGGAAACACTATGAATACGGACATTTTACTCACAAAAGTTTCCCTTCCCTTAAAACTTACATACAAAAGTTTCCCTTCCCTTAAAATTTACCCACAAAAGTTTTCCTTCCCTTAAAATATATTTACACAAAGGTTTCCCTTCCCTTAAAATCAGTGATATTAGTCGTAATTTACGCTGTAAATTACGATATAAATTACCGTAATTTATCCATAATTTACCATTTTAAATTACCATTAATTAATTAGTTACCATTAATTACCAAATCACATACCATTAATTACCAAATCACATACCATTAATTACAAAATATAAGATTAAATAAACAAAATATACAATTTATAACAAAGGAACAAATATATTGACAAATGATTGAGCTGCAAAGCTACTATTTGTTAATTGAAATCTAAGTGGACCCAAAACTTTGTTGCAAAAGATGAACCTTGCACTCCTCAGGAATCAAATGCCTTTACTTTAAACGAGTAGTGGACTTTAGTTTTCCATCCGAAGAAAAATAAGTGAAGAAAATGTTTCACCCATACATTAATTTTATGTTATGCTTATTTTTTAATTGTAATTTGTGTACTCAATTGAATTTGTGAACTCAATGCTTTCTTTAACTAAATTTTCTTATTTGCAAGTTACAAATTATTTTTTATTAAGTTTACATTTCTTTTTTTGAAATCGTAATTTGATGTTTTTAATTGAAGTTTTATAAATTTTCAATAAAAGTTTAACTTTTACATACACACAGTTTATTTTCCTACATATTACAAAGAAACGTGGAAAATGGTAAATTACCATGGTAAATTATTACAACAATAAATTACTGGAGAATTTAAAATGGTAATAAAAAACGGTAAATTACTCCTGTAATTTACCAAAATTATAAATTACGGTAATTTTACATCACTGCTTAAAATACATTTACACATAAAGGTTTCCTTTTCCTTTTTAATTTAATATGTTCGCTGTTCATTTAAATACACCTAACACACTACCTCTGAAAGCCAATCCCATAAAAATTATTTGTGTAATGCCCAAATAACTGTAGAACTATAGGTACATTTTCATGACCAACGCCCGATGGGCCAGCTCACTTTAACTAACATATGCAGATCCATCCATCGCCAAATGTGCCACTGTAGCCTCTTTAAGAAGAAATAGCGCCTGAAATTTTATGAGTAGTGCTGGCATGAAATTTTGGAGTTTTTACGAACGCTCAAACTTAATTTCTCTACTTCGCAATATTCATAATCTTTCAATTTCGGAAAAAAAGCTAAATAGAAAATTGCAGAATAAAATTTGTAAATCTAGAATAGATTTATCATGCATTATCGGCTATTGCAATAGAGTCTCATAATTTGCCGGGTATGATGGGCAACATAATATAATAAAATGTATTTATACAAAAGTTTCTCTTCCCTTCAAATGTATATACACGAAAAAGGCTTTCCTTTTCTTTAACAGCACTTTTTAAGAATAACTTATTCGAAAATATTGATATGGAACATCAAACATAACCTAGAAATCGTAACTTTTAAAAGGTGATGATTTCGAAATTTACGGATAATCCGCAAATTTTATTGCAGAAATACGTTCAATGTAAGGTAAATTAACTATTTATGTCACAAAAAATTTGAACGTTTATGGACATACATATTCTTTACCAGACCCGAATTCGGAACCTAAAGCGACGATATTTCGTTCAGCGTTTCTCGGATTTGCCGCATTCCATGCGCATTCGACTGCCGTCTGACGTCTGCCGCATACGTCGGAAATCTACCACAATACGTCAAATTTTGAATTTTCAAAAGCTTATATATTTAAAGTTTATTGTTAATCCTCTGATTTTTTTTCACATTTTGATTCCTGAATACATTATCTTTCAGTTTTTAATTTGAAAAAGTTTAAATTCGAGCGTCCATAAATCGACATCTTACCGACAAGCTGAATAGTATTTTTATTCGATATTTCTCATGACCACCGTCTTATCTTGCTAACTTCATTGGTGATGTTCATTTAGCAACTTCAGATTGTAAATTGCATTTTGAATTTTGACATGCGCTTTGGCACTTGACCTCCGCAGTTAACGGTTTTGTTTTGGATTTGCAAGGTATCGGCATAATGGACGACGACGACTCTAATAATAATAATTTAACTAGTGATAATGATAGTGACACTCAAACAGAATACGATACAGATACGGAAAAGAGAAAAAAAAAAACAACAACAAGAAAACATCATTATGTAAAATACGGAGAACCCAATGTTACGGACGACAATGGGAAGAAGAATATAAGTGGTTGCGGCCAGTAAAAGGTAATTATTAATGTTGCGTACGGTTGTACGGTGTTTGAAATTGCTTAAATTGTTGTTTTAGATAAACCTTTGAAAGCTACATGTGTATCTTGCTCTATGAGTGTCTGTGCTGATTTAGGGGTCATAAAACGACATGCAGTAGGAGCAAAGCACAAAAATAACGTCAAAAGTGTAAATTTCCAACCAAAGCTCAGTGAAGTTTTTAAGGACAGACTATTGGACACCCAAATCAAACGAGCTGAAATAAAAATTTGTGGATTTTTGAGTGAACATAACATAGCATTTTTGGCCATGGATCATTTGGTACCTTGATTAAAGATTGTTTTCCCGATTCATCAATTGCAAAAGGAATATCTTTAGGGAGATCCAAAGCAACAGGTCTAACCAAAAATGTTATTGCCCAGGAGGAATTTCAGTCAGTTATTGAAATACTAAAAGAAACAAAATTTAGTATCCTTGTAGATGAATCAACTGATATCTCTGTGACAAAAAATATGACTTTATGTGTACGATTTTACAATTCTAACGAAAAAAGAATTGGAACTTCATTTTTTACACTTATTCAAGTTTTTACAAAAGCTGACCCCAATGGTAAAATAAGAAAATGTAGCTCTGGTCAAAATAATTATACATTTTTTACAGGAGCAAAAATTGGGGCAACAGAAGAGAAAATTTACACCGAAATTATCAATTTTCTTAATCAAAATAGAATTCCGCTGTCAAATTTAATAGGATTTGGGTCCGATGGCTGCAATGTTATGTTTGGTGAACATAATTCAGTAGTCTCAAGATTAACTGAAAACTTTCCTGGCATTTTTACTTTCAAATATATATGTCATTCACTTCACCTTTGTGCTAGTGAAGCATGTAAAGTTCTCCCTAGAGAAACTGAAGGTATGGCAAGAGATATTTTTAGTTTTTTCAATCATAGCTCTAAAAGGCAAGCTCAGTTAGGTGAATTTCAAGAATTTTGCCATGTTGAGCCACACAAAATGCTAAGACCGGCACAAACTAGATGGTTATCTCTCACGCAAGTTGTCAGTAGAATTAAAAGTCAATGGGATGCCTTAGTGTTATATTTTCGACATAACTTTGCTGAACATAGACTAACCCAGTCTGGGAATATTTTACGTTCTTTAACAAATCCAGAAAACAAACTATTTTATTATTTCTTAATTGGATATTACCTAAATTTACAAATGCAAATTCTTATTTTCAAAGTGAAAAAGTGGTTTCAGTACAACTACATAAAAAGTGAATACTTTGTATAAAGAACTACTTTCAATTTACATGAATATAAATTATGTCAACAGAACAAATCTTAGTGGCATTGATCCCGAATCAAAAGAACATTTTATACCAATCAGAAATCTTCATCTAGGGTTTGATGTGTTAAACAATATTGAGCATCTTACAGACGCTGAAAAACTAGATTTTTTGTTTAGATGTCAAAGATTTCTAATTACTTCATGTCTTCAAATTAAAAAACGATATGACTTTTCAAATCCTTTGCTAAGTCAGTTAGAAATTTTAAGTCCAAAATGTGATTCCAGACCTATTAGTTTGTATCAATTATTACAAATATGTAACAGACTAGCGGATCCTGAAAATCTACAACAAATTGATGACGAGTGGAGAGCCCTTATAATGTCAGAAGATGATAAAGAATTTAAAAGCTTGGGTATTGATAGATACTGGGGAGAGATTCTCAATTTGAAAGATTATGAGAATAATCAACTCTACAAAAATGTGGCCACATTTGTTCTAAATATTCTTTTATTTCCGCATTCTAATGCTGAAGTTGAAAGAATTTTTTCTAAAGTAAATTTAATAAAAACAAAAATTAGAAATAAGTTAATTACATCCTCACTTAATGGTATCTTATTAAGTAGTCAAGCTGTAAAAAAACAAAATGGTTGTGTAAATTTTGAGCCAACTGAAAAAATGATATGTGCAGTGAGTAAAAAAACTATTTATAAAGACAATAGTGATGAAATTGATCTCATTATGGAAGAAGTTGGAATTTAAGGCAAATTTCTTTGATCAATGAAGTAAATTTCTATTACTTCAAGTTCAATTTCTTCAGCATTATCAGTGTAATATTTTGTAATACTTATTTATCAATAAAAAATGGATTAAATATTGGTGTTCTTTATTCGAAAATTACAAACAATTAAACTATGTAAATGTACAATAATTTTGCAAGTGCAAATTGATAACGTACAATAAACAATATGCTTTAGCATATCCGTACGATAGTTTGGTTAGCCAAGGTTGGCAACACTGGCTGAGTTCTTTCTTGAATCAATAGGAACATTCTTCTTGTGCACCACAGGTATAGTGAACTAATTAATTTTTATCAGCATTAAGTAGCGGACCTAAAATTATTTTATTATAAGATTTGATACATTGTAAAGATTAGAAATAATTAGTTAAATTAGTTAATTCCGCGGAATTCGAATTCCTGAATTAAGGTTATGTCATACGTCATACTTACGTTATCTTACGAGAAGTTATAATTTACGTGTAATGCGTTATACATATGTATTATATTCATTAAAAAAAAAGAAAAAAAAAGGTAACTTGTTCATCCGATTCTTGGTGTTTAATTTTATTTGTACTAATTATTTTGATTAATTTTGATGATTAAATCTTTGGTGCACAACGACATGCCTTGACACAACATGAGTAGCGACATCTAGGGAGAATTTAGTTTTCGCTATTATCCAGTGGGAAATCATTACCGATTTTAAATAGCGTGGCGCCCCTTTCATTACATTATTTTATTAAATTAATTTTTGTCTCGACGAACCATCCCTGCCGCCCTGTGCTAGTTCGGCCCCACTTAATTTTCCCAGGTGGGTTATCGCATCTCAGATCAGAGAGTGTGATAATTATAAATTATATTTGCATTACATTAGGGATAATCGTTTTACACATCAAATGCCATTTAACTGAACAAGAACTAGTAAAACAGACAAGAGTTTTTGTAGTTATCTAAACAGAATTCATTAGAGAAATTGAATTTGGTTTACTTATTTTTACTTCGTTAAATCATAATGATGCGTAAAACAAATACAACTTATATTTTTAATTTTATTTTTGAACTCATCGCTTTCTAGTTACTGTCACGGGGTAGCAACGATATAGGCAGAGTTGGTACCCGCTTGGATGTCATAACTTTTTATCCCCAGTAATAGAGGACAGCACAGATACATATTTTTACAGAGTTCTTGAAAAATTGAAATTGATAAATTCGCGACCTTTCATTATTTTTAAGTTTTTATAACACTCATTAGCGCAATTGAAGGGGTAACGGCACATGCAATATGAGCAGTGGCTCCGTTTTGTTTGAAATAACCCCTTGTTATTAGTCAGGTAAGTGGATAAAGGTGGTATGTCACAAAAACCTAATTTTGAGTAATTAACATTCAAACATTTTGCTTTGGTACTTTTTATCATATACCTTTTACTATTGAAAATTTATCCATAGGTAAATTAGTTATTATTCAGCATTTTATCATAAAACCCACAGATTATGGTAGATTTTTCTACATATAATATAACTCTAATTTTGCAAGAATGTCATACCACCTTTAAGCACTTACTCCTTCAATTGTCATTACTCCTTCAATTGTCATTTGTCATATTATTTTGTTGTGTTGTGAAGCTTAAGTAGAAAAGGTAATTGAGAACCACTTCCTTAAGTATTTTATTGCTAATTATAATGTCCAAGAAATGTGTCGTTTTGGGATATTCGAGAGACGAAGTTTTGGATGTTCATATCCGATCAAACTACAGGTTCCCAAAGCCAAAAAAAGGTTTAGATTGCTTTCGATTGTGGGTAAGAGCAACAAGCAATCCCAAATTTCTGCCTATGACTGATGATGAAATTTCATCAAAGGATTATCGTATTTGTTGCATTCATTTCAAGAAGACTGATTTCTTTCATAACAATAAATTAAAACCACGTACGGTTCCAAGTTTGTTTTTACCAGGTAATTTCTTGAGTTTTACTAAATTTTTCATACTGACCAGTATAATAGTTACACTTCTTTGAAAACAGCAAATTTGTAGCTATTGAACCTACAAGGAAAAGCAGTATGACACATTTATCTTAAAACTATTTACATTTTAGCCCCTTTATTGAGACCTGAACCTTCAACTTCATTGCATATCGAAGGCTTTTCTAATGCAACTCAAATAGCTCCAGAAGTTAGCACATCTCCCAAGCAATATATATCTTTTGAAGGTTCACCTCGAAAGCGAGTAACTCCAAAGAGAGGTGAGAATATATTTTGCTTGTATGTATTGTTAGTAAACTGTTAATAAACATTTCATTTCAGATTTTGTTGTGTCTCCTAGTACGTCGAGTACAATAAAACAAAAACCGTCTCTTGTTGAATCACTTTTTACGGGTGGGTAATTTTTCATTATTGGAACATGCAAGTACATTTAAAGGACTTATCAATTCATCCTTTTGTTTCAGCAGAAAATTCAACATCGGTTTTTGAGGAAATACCCTGTGACAATACAGTTGTCAGTATCACCTGTGACAATGCATTTGCCTCAACATCTAGACTTTTGCCTAGTACTAAATGTGAAATTGGTGTTCAAACAGGTAGCTGATGTTTGAAGTCGTCTTGAAATGTAAGACATTAATTTTTAGTATTACTTTCAGATTTTGTGGAAATGCTTCATTACAATGTACCTTCAGGACAGACATCGAGTAAAAATCATAGAAATAGAAGTAAGTTATGATCATTTTTATAGAAAAACATTAATGTTTGTGGTCAGATTTTGAGTCACTTATAATATGTAGATTTTGTAGGGTCATGGCACCATTAAAGGAACACTTAAGAACAGTTGCATTTTCAAAAATTATACACAAATAATAGGCACTCGTTTTGTTACCTAGTTTTTTGTAGTATATAAGCTAAAATGTTTTCTTTCTGTCACCGAGCTGCGTTGTTTAGGCCCTTTACTCATAAAAATATAAAGAAAAGTTATTGTTAAAATTGTCAAAAACACCAGTAAAGGAACACTTATACCAAATAAAGAAACGTTGGAATGCCAGTAAAGAAACAGAGTGTAAAACAAAATTTATTAACTAGGTATGTAGGTAGTACCTATTACAATAATAAAACTTCTTCTACTGCTTTTTCCAAAGAGTTTTGAGAATAATTGAAGCGCTTGTGTTTTAGTGTAGGCTACATTATCTGCAACCAAAAAAATTAATTGCATCACCCAGTGAAGAAACACATTCAAACCAATAAAGGAACAACTTAAAAGGGTATTTTTTTACAGGATACTCTTACAATATGAAGCTAAAATTTAGAGTAAACTTTCTAAAAATTTTATTGTACTGTAAACGGCCGGAAATTCGAATTCAAATTTATTAAACTAAAATCAGTTACTTCTACCTTATCCGTTGAAAAATTTCAAAATTAATCTTAATATAAACATTCCCAGGCCTTGGAGGCGAGTTAGTCTCAACATAAGAAGCCCTCCTAAATAAAGCCCATTAAGATTACCGTAAAATAAACATCCCGGCAAGTATCGCGTGAGACCAAAGAGCGGACGCCTACGTGGGCCGATAAACCTGATCGAAAAGCGGACAAAAGACCACCTTAACTTAAGGCAACCCGAGTCCCTTCGATGATCAAAATTTGCGTCTTAAACAAAAGTTAAACGGCTCGCCACGAGAGCGCAGCATATCTCGAGGGAAAAATTTAAGAGAGGGAGGATTTTGAATTTGTAAACAATGGCCCGAGGGGGAGAGGAGTTTTAAAAAAATTAATTAATGTTCACCAAGTCATCTCCGCGAACAGTCGCGTTCCCTTTGTGACATTCAAAATTTTTATCAAAATTCTTCAATAATTTATTGTCTCTCTCAATTAGTATTCTCTTTACGTCCCGGAAATTTTTACTTAAATTAACGCAAATCTATTAGAACGCGAGTCAAGTGTCTAAACTTATTGGTGTGGGTGAGTGCGACCAGAGGGATTCTTGGGCCGAGTCCACCCCCAAAAGAGAGTCCAGCCGACCTTCCAGTCCCCCCCCTCCCAAATTCAAAAGGGAACTAAAAGCTGATCGAGTCCTCTCTGCTGCTGGGATCCACCTCGAAACCCCTACCTGGTAGGTGCTTTGTTATTCTAATTTTTTTATTGATACTTGCCATTAATTTAACATTGTGACCCCATCCGAGGGAAACCAAAGATGTACTATTTTTTTATCTTAATCAATATACCCTATTTTAAGCTAGTCCACGTCTTTGATTTCTATTAGGGTAGATTGCGGTTATATTGCGCGCTTGCACAGTTCCAGCCCAAGGACTCACTTCCGAAGTGTTATTAATCGGCCAGGTAATTTAATTAAGCATAACAGGGCCCGGAATTCCCGTAAAAATCCGGTGGTGGCAGCGAATTACGTTACGTTACATGAGTTTTTTCTAAATTATCTAAATTTCATTTTGTTTAACATGCTTGGTTAAATTTCCCACTAAATATACGCTACTAAAGTAAGAAGGGTTAAGAAACAAAGAAAGTCTTCAACTTTCACCACAGCCCTACCTACAGTACATTAAAGAGGTAAAATATAGTAAGAATGTAAAAAACTTTGAAACGCTAGTAAGGGAAGTTTTGTTTCTTCTCTACAATTATTATACTTTTCACAAGATCCAGTAAAGAAACACCCCAAAAAATACATTAATTTTTACAAATTGAGGTTATTCAACATTAAAAACATTTCATTTTAACTATTATGATTATAATACCACTGAAACTTGGTAAATATTGAAGGGAACTAAACTATTCCTTTTTAAAAGGTAGCTTGCCTACTTACTTACTTTACTATTTTTATGCACAAATCACATCTCAATCACCACCCTTACAAAAGAGATTGAAAACCGTGTAAAGAAAATTGAAATAGCGCATGTAAACTTGTGGTTGGAAAGAAGAATATCCAACCAAATGAGAAAAAATTTGCGGTACGTTTAAAATTATTTAGTTTTGAGAATGTATGCATTGTTCCTTTACTGAGTCCGTTTCTTTGCTGGTGCCACGACCCTAGTACTAATTTAACTTTTAACTACACAAATTGCATTATTTGAGGAATTAAAGCTGTTTTTTAAGTTGTTATAAATAAATTAACTAATTAAGTTTTCTATTTATCACATTTACAGTATGAAAGTGATCTAACTTCAGTATTTTTATTAGGGCCACTCCTGTCTTTGGTGGGGAAAACTAGAGCAAGGGAATTGTGTCCATCAGCTAAAAGGCTCTATGAGGAGACACTGAAATTGAGGAAAGCATTAAGAAAAATAAGAGCATCTATGTCTATGCAAAAAAAGCTGATTAAAGGTCAGAAATTTATGGAAAGCTCTAGTTTTCAGAAAATGTGTCAAGGGTTAACAGACTACCAAGTTGGATTTATGATGGAGCAAATGCGAAACATGTCTCTGAAACCAAGAGGTAGAACATTTTCTTTAGAAACAAAAGCTAAGGCTATAGCCATTTGGAAAACAAGTGGTAGGTGTTATAGATTATTGTCAAAACTGTGGGCGTTGCCTTCAATCAAAACTCTACGTGCTACTCTAAATCAAGTAGATATACGTCCGGGACTTTGCAAGCCCATATTTAATGTTTTAAAATCGCAGTTGCCCTCCATGCAGATGAAACATCGCCTATGTACGCTTATCTTTGATGAGATGTCCTTGCAACCCCACTTGGATTACAATTATCATGAAGATGTGGTGGAAGGATTTGTTGATAATGGAATGGGTGAACGCAGTAATGAAATTGCTGATCATGTGATGGTGTTCATGCTTCGTGGGATTTACAAGAAGTGGAAACAGCCTGTTGCTTTCGCTTTTTGCAAATCCTCCATGAAATTGTAACGGTACGTTATTTTCGGGTCGGTGGATCTGTAGTTGCTGCCGATCGTTGCTCTGCTTGACGTCGGTTTGGGTGTGCTCGTCGGTGTCCGGGTTCAGCGGAAATAAAAGCGTCGATCACTTAGCAACAACTTTATTTACAAACACAGTCTATATTTACAGGTCTTTTTACAAGCTGTGTCTTACGGGTACTAATCGCGGGACGGTAGTTTCGGAAACGGTGTGTCTTACGGACACTAATCGCAGGACGGTAGTTCCGGAAACGGTGTGTCTTACGGAGACTAAACACAGGACGGTAGTTCCGGAAACGGTGTGTCTTACGGACACTAATCGCAGGACGGTAATTCCGGAAACGGGGTGTCTTACGGACACTAATCGCAGGACGGTAATTCCGGAAACGGGGTGTCTTACGGACACTAATCGCAGGACGGTAATTTCGGAAACAGTGTGTCTTACGGACACTAATCGCAGGACGGTAATTTCGGAAACAGTGTGTCTTACGGACACTAATCGCAGGACGGTAGTTCCGGAAACGGTGTGTCTTGTGGACATTAATCGCAGGTCGGTAACGCACTGTGCATACGTTCTGGTACAGGCTCTAGGGATCGGATCGGTGGTAAGGTTGTGAGTGAGACGCCCACTCAGGGTCAGGATGTGCGAGACACCCGCACTGGATAAAGGAAGAGTGAGACACCCACTCTAAGATATGCGACACACCCGCACTGGATAAGGGAGAGTGAGACACCCACTCTAGGATGTGCGAGACGCCCGCACTGTGTAAGAGAGAATGAAACTCCCACTCTAGGATCAGGATGTGTGAGACGCCCACACTCGGTAAGAGAGAGCGAGACTCCCACTCTAGGATCAGGACGTGCGAGACACCCGCACTCGGTAGAGAGAGTGAGACTCCCACTCTAGGATCAGGATGTGTGAGACGCCTACACTCGGTAAGAGAAAGGTCAGGATAACACAGGAGGAGCGGTTGCAGGTAACGCGAACGTAGCACAGATGGTTAAACGCGTTTGAGTCAAAAGATCGACGGATGAATGACTCCGCGAGAAAAACTGCATTCCAGCCACGTCCGGTGGCTCGGAATACCCGGCAAATCACTAACTTCAAGCCACGTTCGGTGGCTTGATAGCGCGGCGGAGCCACGACCGTCAGCTCAAGAGCCGGCGGAGGACTCATTGAAACGTGCGCCGAGCGCGCTTATAAAGGCTTGCACGTGGTGGGGCGCCCCACTCTCTTGGAGTTCCCACCTAAATTAAGCTGCGCAAGCACATCCTAAAAATACATGTTAATTAATATATGTATACAAAACTTAACCTAATATGTACAAAAATAGTAACGGAATGGTCACTTCGTTACAAAATCAGAAATAATTGCACGATTTTATAGAAAAATTGTCAAAGAAGCCACAAACATTGGTGTCAATGTTATTGCGTCTATCTGCGATCAAGGCCCAAGGAATGTAGCGTCGATAAATATGCTTTTGAAAGAATCAAGAGATGACGCAATTCAGAAAGGATATCAATTTCGAGAAAATGTAATCGTCATCAACAAACACCATTCCCTTGTTTGATCCCCCACACCTTATGAAAAGCATGAGAAACAATTTATTAACAAAAAATTTAAAATTTATGGTTGATGACAGAGTGAAAGTTGCAAAATGGAGTCATGTTCAAACTGCCTATAATATAGATAAAGTGAACACCATTAGGAGCATGCCAAAACTGACAGATCTTCACGTTGATCCTCGGAAAATGAAGAAAATGAAGGTTTCTACTTGTACACAGGTTTTCAGCAGAACAGTAGCGGCTTTCATTTATGCCATTGCAGGAGTAACGGGTCACTGAAACTCCTCATTAATTTTAAACGATGAAGCTACGGAAACAGCTGATTTGTGTCGTTTACTTGACGATTTGATTCATAGCGTAAATGGTGGACTTGGTTATTCTACTCCAGGAAAGTCTCTAAAGCGAGTCGTCACAGATACATCTGAGCATGTACAATTTTGGATGGATTGCAAAAAAATCTTTCAAGGTATGAGATTTGTTACTGAAAATCCAACACAGAAGGCAAGCCCACCAGTTCTTAATGGCTGGTGCCGCACCTTAGATGGCTTCATTGAAATAAAGTCTCAATTGAAAAAACTTGGCTATAACACCTTCACACCAAGAATGTTTAATCAAGACCCCTTAGAAAATTTCTTCGGGCAGTTAAGGCAATATGGGGGTCGGTACAATAAGCCAACATGTAAAGCTTTTACACCATTTTTTAAAGCTTTATTAATTAGAAACTTTTCATCGTACCATTCAATAAATTCCAACTGCGAAGAGGATAACAGTGATTGCCTTGTATCTGTGGAACAGTTTTTAAAACAAAGCAGTCCTAGATTTAGAAATGAATCAGATAAATGGTTTCCACCTGATTATTCCATGGAAGGTATGAATTTCTTTGAATCAATAACCATTGGATATGTCGCTGGATATGTTGTACAACAAATTCTTCCAAATATGCGGGATTGTGAAATTTGCAAACGGAACTTGTTGCATGAAGGTGCTGAGAGTTTTCATCACAAGCTCGTGCAAGCAAGAGAATATAGCAGCAACGTATGAAGACTGATTTATGTTAGAGTGGATGCTATTAAAGTTTTAATTTATATCTATAATGCACTTAAAGTGTTATTACCTACAGTAGTGAATCACAATTTTTTGTGAGCACGACTTATTAGCCATTTAAGAGCACATATATTCCTTGATTTCGCAAATTGTGATCATGTGGAGGACATTTTAAAATTAATATTTGACAAATTTGTTACACTAGTTATAAGTGCCTATATGAGGCGTCTGAGCCATATTGTGAAGGGAAAATTAACTCCAGAACAACCGGATTTTGTTGAAAGGCGGCTGCGTGACATTTACAAGAATAATGTTCATGTACGATAATTGTAGTAATTTCTTTATTAACTTTATTCTCAGAGAATCTTACTGTTTGTGGTGTTAAAATCAATGGATGCTTTCAGGGACGCTCAGCGGCTCAATTAAGCCTTAATTTAATCAGTTTATGCTTAATGTCAGCAGACGATAGTTCCCCGAAGTTTTTGTCGGTCAGCTGTCTTACATATTTTCTTTTAGTGTATTAGTACAAGTAAAATTGTAAATTAGAAATATCATTGAAAATGATGTTAATATTATGAGTAAAATTGTGACAGAAAATGTTTTTGAGAATCATATTACATAAATGTCCACTATCTTAAATTCAATTTAGCGCAGATGTTTACAAAATTAATGTACAAAACAGGGGCTTATTAACAATACCATGCCATAAAACTGAATTTTTTTAAAGGTTGTTCTAGTTATCAAATTGTTAATGTTATAAATAATTTACCTCAAAGGTTTTTGCAGTCTCTAGGCAGTATTTCTAACTTTTCATACACTTGATTTTATCTGTTCTGATATTATAGTCCTGACCCAGTTCTTATATTTCAATTTTGCTTCGCTGTATGCACTTGTAATACCCTGTATAATGTAACCAAAGAAATGCTTAGGGTGCGCTAATGTACTGCACCGGATGTTTAGCCGGGAGAAGAGAAGGAAGCACTAACTATCGAAGTGCAGAGACGAGCGATTCGGTGTAAGTGCTAGTTAGAGTAAGGTTCAGCTTAGAGATCAAAATTTAAATTATATACTCAAGCATCTAGTTTCGATTGATACGTTAAGTGAAAGTTCTATAGTGTGGAAACAGAGCAGCTCAGCAAACTCAGGTCGTATAAAATCCCGTTAAGCATTTCACTGTTTCAACTCTCACCCCCTCTTCTTAACCGTTTGGCGCTAATGTACGAATGTACGAGCGTTGTTATTTACATTTCCTAATTTTAATATAGTAGTTTATAAGTTTTTTATTCATCGATAGCTGATCAACTCCCAAAAGAACTCCCCCATCCTCCGAAGGATACAAACTCTTCCTTTGCTCTTTGAGCTGGTGGCAGCGATACCAAAATTAAACGGATTACGTTAAATAATCCAAATTACTTAGCCCGGTCAAGTTATTCCTCTCAGTACCACCCTTATCAACGGGCTGGGGTGTAACACACTTACTAAAATTATAATGTATTCATTATATTTATCCCACACCGAAAGATAAAAGGCCATAAGACTATAGATATTAATTATTATTTTTTATCCTGTATGTTATGTTAATTTAATTTAGATTTAACTTAATTTACTTTAGGTGTAAAGGATTCAAATAATAAAGTATTTATCTTTTCTGAATTGAATTTTGTTAATTAATTTTCATTGCTACCTACCTGTGCAGATAGACAGAAGTTTTACATTGGAGCGAAACTTTACTCCAATGTTGCCAGCCAGCTGCAGTGGGACGGGGGGGGGGGTTCTCAAACCAAAACGCGAAGGCCAAACTAAAAACAGGCGCTACTTAATTTTTTTGTAAAAGGAATCACGTGAAAAATTAAGAAAACACGTTACGTCCAAAGCATGAACAATTTTATTAACGTACACACTAAACAAATAAAATAAAATCAACGCAGGTTGAACAATTCAGATAAACAATTAGGCTATAAACATAATACGGGAATACCTAATTTTTCGGATCCGAAACAGCTACAAAGTTAATTAAAATGACACAAAATAATAGTCGTCTATTCTAGCGGCCAAGAAACCGTGTTGTGCGCTTGACACGCAATAGCCGGAGAATTCCTCCGAAACGGATTTAATTCGCGAGCGTACGCAAACTACATGCACAAATGCGGCTACATTCAATCCACCAAGAACCGAAAATTTCAACAGACACGAAAGAAATATGACCTGCTTAAGTAGCGTCGTTACGTCCGTCTATGGGGCGTTTCCGTGGACCTCGGCTTTTCCCCGGATGGATGCGTCGCTTTGCAGTCGCAATTTGCCACGAGATACCAGAGCTTGATCCAATCCAAGATCAGCAATAGAAGGTTGGCCCTAACTGAGACCAGTAACAGAAAGATGGTCAAAACCGTGACCAGAAGAATGGTCAAAGCCGTGACCAAAAGCCTATAAACGAAGGAAGAGAAAGACGAACGTCAGAGTCAGGTCGAGAGAGTAACATCATGCAGAACTTACCTAGTCGCAAGGCTAGGCTGACACAAATCGCAGAGTAAATGCGGCTTTCCCGCCCCCAAATGAGCTAAAGAAATTCGGCATAAAGCCGTACCAATCACTTTCACCTCCTCGATGAAGCGAACACGACACTAAATTTTCCACGAAAGGCACATGCAGCTCATGGGACAGACAGAGTATTACTGAAACAATGACGCTCCCCCGACCGGTGGAAAAGAAAAAAAAACAACTAAAGAGAGAGAGAGATATTCGAATGTGCCAATGGCAGATTTTAAGTCGTTAGCGGAAACCAATCAAGATAAAGGGTAAAGGTTACTGGCATCTGCAACAATTTCCGGCCTCAACCACATTCCTAAAGCTTGAACTCGTTCCTCCGCTCATACACGCGTCACAAAATAGCACCATGTAAATTGGACAATTAAAAATTGCGTAGACACAAACTCGATACAAAGCAAGGATGGGGTTAATTATTATAATATGTACTTATTCGGCCGGTCTGAAATTTTTAGCGAAAATATTTTAAAAAAGAGAATTTTGAGTGAATTGCGTAGGCGTGGAATGGCACATTCCTACGCCTAGTGGGGAAACAGAACAAAACGGGTTAAAATTAGCTCGAATCGTTGAAATATGCATTATACAGGGTGTGCTCGCGCACGATCGAAAATAAATTGTAACATCATGTTATCTTAACTTATAAGTTATGGTACAATTTTAATTTCATACTAATAAAATTTTTCCATAATTTTTACGCTAAAATAACTACATTTATTGGTACTTAAAGTTGGTTCTTGTCCGATGAAATTTGTATCACAAAATCTTTTAAGCGGACACTAAATCGCGCACTATACACTTAAACACTTAACGTTAAGCGTTAAAAGATTTTGTGATACATTTATTGGCTACTGTAAATAAATTTTGAAACAAGCATTATCTACCTATATTTATATGATATATCCTGTCCCCAATAACAGATGGCGCGAGAAACACTGTCTCTATAGAATGCAATGGAACATCGCATTCTATAAGTATTTCTTTCTAGGGTTACTGTTTTACGCACGAAATACTGTTTCCCGGTCGAGTAGACCAGGAAACAACGTCAAAAACACTGGCCCTTTGGAGCATTCTTAAATAAATCAGTGTTGATAATAATAAAATCTAGTTTATAAAATATCATTTTACAACAACTTTCATTCATTAACAGGCCAAGAAAAGGGAGATATCGTAAAAAAATTCCAATAAATTTGACAGCATCATCTATTGAATACTGAAGCATGGCTTGCTTAATTTTACATTTTTGGTTTGCCATGACGTGAAATTATATGAAAGTATTTCCAATTAAATTTTTATATTCGTTTCAAAAAATATAATACGAAACTCTTGCGGGAATCATTATCCCGCATTCGAGCATATGAAGCTTCAAAACTGCGCTCACGCGGGAAAAATGTATACCCGCACTCGGTTCGTAAATAACTAATAAGTATGTCAAACTTAGCCTAATTCACAGGAGATTCAGGATATGCACTTCGACCTTGGCTATTAACACCACTACCACAAGAAGAGCCAAATACTCCTGAAGCTGCCTATAATGACAGATTAAAGAGCACTAGGTCTATTATTGAGCACTGTAATGGAATTTTGAAACTAGGATTTAGGAGTTTGTTAAAACACAGAGTATTACATTATTCTCCAACTCGAGCCTCAAAAATTATTAATGCTTGTTGTGTTCTACACAACATGTGTATTGATAATAATTTGCCACCTGTGCAACAAGAATGTGGTGATGATGAATTAGATTTTGGCATGTACTATCGCTGACACTATAAACAGAACGATTGAAAATTTGCTTGGCACTAATTCCTCTTACGACCTAGCGAAATTGAGCCTTATAGCACATTTTATTGCATTACCTGCCGGTGCAGGGGTAAACATCTGGAGTATTCTCTTCTGGTTTGCTCATTTGAAATTAAAATAAGCAAATCAGTTGTTTTCCTATATTAGAATCCTGTTAGAATTAATTTTCTGATGTTAATATTATAATTATTCGTTTTAAATAATAAAGTCATTTTCAATTAATTTATTAATATTTCATAAATATATAAGAATTCGTTTATATTCAGTCAGTAATGAAATGGACAAATTATGTTAGCCAGCATAATACTATAAGCTTAAACATTTCGGAGCTAATTTTAAGAATTTAAATAATTAAAACCAATGTTATAATGATTAGTAAGCCAGTGACTATACTATTTTCCAGTTAAATATATACTTAGAAATAATATTTATAGTTAGTTTCTGAAACGGCACTCCATTTTGATTTATTTAATGCATATTAAGCATTTTGCAAAAATTAGGATAGCCTGTAAGTATTATGTGGAGAAGAAAACAAATTTTTATCCAGTAAAACTATATTTGTTTAAAGAATTTACAGACGTTTTGTCAAAATGAATAAAGCTAAATTAAAATATTAAGCTACTAAATTTTGAAAGTCTTTGCGAAGATACTGTAGGTAATATTAATTAATCTCAGTTATACAAATATTTAAAAAACAGCAACAATCAGAACAGACAAAAAACTAGTAAACAGTTGTTAAATACAAATGATTATTATTGTAAAATTTATTAAACATCAATAACAATAATCAATAAAACATGGAAAAGAAATAACTATCCACTTATCCAACATTTAGTTGAGATTTTGAAATTTTGTTCATACTGACAAATTGTTTACTCCATTAAAAATGGAGTTGCTGGTTCTTGGCGACGCACTTCCAGTGGAAAATAAAACTTCTTATCGTTATAATAATAATAATAATGTTTATTTGATCTGTTGAATAAAAACAAGTAATTCCAGAGACATGTTCAGTAGTTTCATACGTTAAGCTGTGGAATATAATTTTTAATTTCTAATTTCAATATTGTTCTTTTGTTTAGAAAGAAAAACATTTCAAAATAACTTTCTTTATATAACATATAATACAATTCGTTTTTACATAAATACTTGAAAATATTAATATTTAGTATAGTATCCTCCATTTGTAATGACTTCCTCTAATCGCCTCGACATAGAACCGACTAAATGTAGGCATAAATTTCCTAACCCCAATTGATTCCAAATGCCATTTATATGTTCTTGTAAAAATTCCTATTCCTTAAATTTGCATTTCCGTCATCCCATTGTCGAATAACATTTGCCCACAAATTTTCAATGGGGTTTAAATCCGGAGATTTAGCAGGCCAGGGAATCACATCAATTTCTGGATGTTCTTCAAACCATTCTTGAACAACTCTGCCAGTATGAATGGCCGAATTATCCTGGACAAATGCAATACCTCTATCATTAGCATACGCCAAAGCTAATAAATGCTGTTCAAGAATGTTTGTATATTGCCGGGATGTTAATCTTCCATTAATTGGGACTAATTCGCCAGGACCATGCGTTGACATCCAGCCCCAATAAGCGACTGACACTCTACCACTTCTCTTTGTCTTATTGACATATGGTGTAGCATATCGTGTATTTACTGGACGATAAACTAGTTTTTGAATATTTTCATCCGACCTAAACACTTTCTCGTCAGAAAACACTACATTTTCCCAGTTTCTGTACAGATTTTGAATTGCAAAATTGACTCTTTCTTCGGCATGGCGCGGTGTGAAATCTATAACTTTAGCTGATTTGCGGTTTCGTAACCCTCCATTGGCAAGCCTTCTTATAACGGTCCTCGTCGAACAAGCAATTCCCGTTGTGTCTAGAACTTGCCGACTGGAAAGAAAAGGACTATTTCTTATTGTATTTAAGATTTGTTCATCCTCATTGGCTGTAGTTTTCTTATTTAGACCAAGTGGTCTTCGTTTCCTCTCTACGAGACCTTCGTTTCTGTAACGTAGTATCCATCGGTGAATGGTAGATTTCTGAAATAATTCATTACAATATTTGAAATATATGAATAAATAATGAAACTCTATTGTGTAAATTATGATTTAAATTAAATTATAGTAAATTATGAATTAGAGCCAGTTTTATAATCGAATTTAAAGGAGACTTTAAATTTAAAATCTCTTTCAAGCGTAAAAACAGCTGCAAAAATTCATTTGTTCACACATCTGAATGTGACTTTCATTTTAAAATTCTCGTTTAAATTCCATTATAAAACTGGCCCTTAGAAAGTGTTTTAAATTTCCAAAAGCTAATAATTTTGAAAATTCAAAGTTTCTTTTCAATTTCTGCATTTTTTCCAGTAGT
This sequence comes from Dorcus hopei, assembly GCA_033060865.1. NCBI lineage: Eukaryota > Metazoa > Arthropoda > Insecta > Coleoptera > Lucanidae > Dorcus > Dorcus hopei. The sequence goes on along the minus strand of CM065426.1, from coordinate 76,030,340 downwards.
AAAAAATAGCAAGTAGTAAAATTCATATATTTATTAACAGAATTCAGTGACATCTTAATTTTGCACACAACATAAAATATTAGTATTTTATTTGAGAATTCTTAAAAACTAAATCACCGAAATTAAAGCAACCTAACGTGGTTTATGAAATCAAATGTTTAAATTTTAATACAGGTCACATAGAAAAAATATAAACCAATATAAATATTGTGTTCAAAAAAGTAATGAAAATCATTAACATTCGTTAGAAAATAATTATAATTTTGATTTTGAAAATACATACTAATTATATTATATATGTATACAGGGTGCAGCACCCGGTATATACCATCGAACGCAATTAGTATAGAAATGAAGAAACAAAAAATTCTTCTACCAATTTATATTGTTTCATTTAAAAGTCGGGATAAATCCTATTCACTTACCCTCATAATTCATTATAGTGGCAAAACCCAGAACATAATTTCTGGGAATATTTTTAATTCGGTTTCACTTATTTCTTTAAACGATTTCCAAAAATATAAACAGATTTAGTATTATTTACAGTATAAGCAGACCCAATCTTTCTCAGAAAAAAAATAAAGTAAGCACTATATAAGGAATTCTCACATATATGTATGCTAATTTTAGTGTAACAAAAGAATTTGATCGTAGTTTACTTATCCGAGAAAAATTAATAGTACAAAGTAATGACATCAAATTTATTATAAAAAATAAATCCTAGAAATATTTATTTACAAAAAAGGAATTATTGAAACCGAAATTATTTGTGTTTGACTGAATATGCAGAAATAAAAGATACGAACATGAGACCCCAAATTTATATTTGCTAATTCAATATTCAATTTTAATACCCGTTTCCTAAAGCGTATTTTTCCTGTCCAAGATTTATACCTGGCATCCTAGATTAACACATTTTATGACCTGAGCGTAAGGCTCACATCATGCCGGTGCAATAAGGTCGAGTTTCGCACAGTTTTATTGCTTCTCGTTCTGTTTATAGTGTCAGCGATAGTACAATGCAAAAGAGCATTATGACGCAGAACTAGAAATTCAGGCATTTAACAGGGTGAATCCAGATTTAGCAGCTGATAGAAGATTGCAACAAATGCTTATTAGAAATCACTTTGCAGTATAAAAACAAAAACTTATGAAACAAAACATTCTTTATACAGAGTGTTAGGTAATTGACTGGACACCTTCAAACCACGTATTGAGAACACTCTGTAGAGTAAAAAAGCCTTGACATTAGAGGGTGCTGCGGCTTTTGTTTTCCAGGAAAAAATTCAAACAAAAATCGAAAGAAATTGTTTGGAAACCACTGATTTTCTTATCTACTGTTACACCCACGTGCCGAACGCCATCCGGGCGGGCGATCCCCTGCCATAAATTCCCAGATGGTTTATTGTTTTACGACAAGCAAGTAATGCACGTTCAGTGTCTCAACAGACTTCGGAGTGTGTAGGTCAGTGTGAGGTCAGGGTCAGCTTACAAAAATAACGAAATTGTTGACATTATTCAAACGCATGGAGAAAGTAGGTGCAATGCACATACCGCAGAGCGTAGATATCGGCGGCTGTATCCCCAGCGTCGTACACCGAATCGTCAAACAATTATTGCAATTGTGCAACGGGCAAGAGACACTGCAAGAGACATCTGCTTTAATAGCTACGTAAGTAGTATCAGCGGTCCTCAATAGTTCATTTTTTCAAAATGTACCGACAATTCATCATGTCTACTTATTTTTTGATCGGATTTGACATCCTTAATCTGCAGTTTTAATTTGACTAAGCAATAACCTAATACCCTGTATAATAGTTTCTTTATTTCTGTTTCACGTAGTTTACAATCAGTGTATCATTGTAAGAACAGTAATTTTAAAAAAAGTTTAAAAAAAGTGCAGTACTGATACTACTGATCTACTGATACTACTGACAAGTCCAGTACTGATAGTATAACATTTACAAAAGAAAAAACTAGTTGAAAAATTGTGATATGAGCTGCATAAACTTGCCATCACTCTTACTTCTTTGGTTTTATTTGACAGAACTTACTTAAATGAATCGCTTATTTACAGTTCGTTTGGTGAAGAAAGATCTCAAATTCCTCTTGCGATTATACACTACTTTACTCTGCCTTTATCATCATTTATTTGTGAAACAACCCAAGTCGCCGACTTGGGTCATTTCTCCGCTAAAGATAACCTTAAAAAGTTTGTCCGTGTGAGTAGTGTGACAGCGACAGCAAAACATATACCACCTCAAAAACGACGCAAAGGTGTTATAAATAAAGAAAACTACAAAAGAAATGTTATAAAATCATCTAGAATACAAGGAATTGAATATGTGAACTACAAAGGAAAAACTGTGCCAGCAAAAAGTATTAGTACTTCTTGTAGGTAAGATGATTTGAGAGTTAGGTATTTCTGATTTCTTAGAACAGCAATTTTAATACATGTCCAATGAAATGTTTCGAAAAAATTAGTTCAGAGGAAAAAACAGCTTTGTTCAAGAACGAGCAAGATATTTATCTGCAAAGTCTTCTAGAAATAGTTCCCGTAGCCCATAAACGAAAACGTAATGGCTCTGATCGAGAAAAGCAGAGATTTTTTCGTCACTATTTGTTTGTAAAAGGAAAAAAACTGAAAGTGTGTTTAGGAGCTTTTTTAAGCATACAAGGAGTGACCAAAGCACGAGTGAAGAGATTGAAGAAGCTGTTAGCTGAAGGTGAAATTCCCAAAGACAAAAGAGGTCAAAACTGTTCTAAAGGAAATACTATCAACGAAAACAATAGAGAACAAGTTAGGGCTCATATTCTCTCATTCCCAGTTAAGAGTCCCACTATTCAGGAAAAGATTATAAATATCTTAATAGTAAACTCAATGTTAAGATTATGTATCAGTTATTTAAAGAGAAGTTTCCTGAGTCTCCTATTAAATATAGCTACTATATAAAGTTTTTCAATGAAAAATTTCAGCTTCATTTCGGCAGACCTCAAATCGATACATGTGTTACTTGTGAAGATTTAAGTCTGAAAATAAGAAGTACTACATTAGGAATCGAAGCAAAACGGGTAGCCGTGGCGGAAAAAATGGTTCATGAAAGAAGGGCCAAAAAATTTTATAATGCACTAAAATCCGCAAGTGAAGAGTGCAAGAAACGTAACGATTTGGCAGTTTTAGCATTTGATTTTATGCAGAATTTGCAGTTACCGGAAATTCCAGTACAAGACTTATTTTATTTATCACAGTTAAGTGTCAGTGTTTTTTGTATTACTGATTTGAAAACAAATAAGTCACACTTTTATATTTACCACGAAGGAATTGCATCAAAGGGACCCAATGAAGTCTGTTCTTTCTTAATGGATTATACAGGGTGTCCCAACAGTGTGTTCTCGGGCCATATCTCCATAACTATTGAAGATACAAAAAAATTTTCAACACAATTTCGTTTTTAATTTAAGAGATCTACAACACAAAATTATTTTCATCTATACAGAGTGAATCAAAACAGTGGTGCCGGACAAAACTTTTTTATTTCAAATGGCATGCCCTATATATGAAATCAAATTTGAATTGCCCATAAAATTCTACACATTTTCTGTATACCATTGCCTATACCTAAACCTAACCGTTCTTGAGATATTTAACATTTTGTCTAAAAACCGCCATTTGCAGCCACTATTTTATTTATTGATATTTTATTTATTTTTAACCCTAAGAAAAAGATTTTTGGTACAGATGTAGTTGATACATAAGCTTATCATAAGTCATTATTAAATATACTTTTATCGCTACAGGGTGGTCATGGTAATAAACGAAATCTCAGAAATTTCAAAATGACAGAACTCAATTTTCTTAAATAGCATGCCCTATATTTTTGTATCCTAAATTCTTCGTTTAATAAAGTACTTTCATTTTTGTTAAGTATGTCTTATACCTATCTAAGATATTTTCTGAGATTTTTAGATTTATTTGAATTATTTCTTTTAAAACGAGTTATTGTCTAAGGTGGCCGTGGAAAACGGCAAACAAATGAACCTGTTGACTTTAATAATTAATTTTCAAGCGACAATAATGTACAGGCATTAGTTAGTTCTAGTACGTGACTCCTTTAAACAGTTATACATTTTTTTTGTACTTACGTCATACATGCCCCAAGCGCTCTATGAGCTTGTCAGGAATGCGTTAAGCTGGTTATTGTAATATTGCCCGCTGCGGCTGCGACCGACCTACTAAGTGTTTTCCATCGGCATTCGTCTTACAAACCGGGAAAACGCAGAAAACCTAGTTCGGAGGGGCCGAAATGAATCCTGAACACAATCCGATACATAAGTGTTCCATTTGTCACATAGGACCCATGTGTACCAGGAGGGGATTCGAACACACACCTGTAATTGTCCGACCAAGCGTCAAGCCCGTTGCCAGCGGATCCAACCAACTTTCGCTATGCAACCATTTAGTAAAGAAATAATTCAATAAATCTAATAATTCATGTCTTAACAAGCACCCAACAGTCTAACATTTTGAAAAATAATTATTAATGTCAACCGGTTCATTGTTTGCCGGTTTTCCACAGCCACCTTAGACAAGTGTTCGTTTTAAAAGATATCATTCAAATAGATCTGAAAATCTCAAAAAATATCGCAGATAGGTATAAGACATACTTAAGAAAAATGAAAGTACTTTATTAAACGAAGAATTTAGGATAGAAAAATATAGGGCATGCTATTTAAGAAAATTGTGTTTTGCCATTTTGAAATTTCTCAGATTTCGTTTATTACCATGACCACCCTGTAGCGATAAAAGTACTTTTAATAACGGCTTATGATAAGCTTATGTATCAACTACATCTGTATCAAAAATCTTTTTCTTAGAGTTAAAATTAAATGAAATATCAATAAATAAAATAGTGGCTGCAAATGGCAGTTTTTAGACAAAATGTTAAATATCTCAAGAACAGTTAGGTTTAGGTGTAGGCAATGGTATACAGAAAATGTTTACAATTTTATGGGCAATCCAAATTTGGTTTCATATATAGGGCATGCCACTTGAAATAAAAAAGTTGTGTCCGGCATTACTGTTTTGATTCACTCTGTATAGATGAAAATAATTTCGTGTTGTAGATCTCTTAAATTAAAAAAGAAATTGTATTGAAAATTTTTTTCTATCTTCAGTACTTATGGAGATATGGCCCGAGAACACACTGTTGGGACACCCTGTATAAAAAAATCATATTTCTGCAGAAACTACTGAACTGCGTTTGTTCTGCGACAACTGTCCAGGACAAAATAAAAATCATTGCGTGATAAGAATGTGTATGGCACTTTTAGCAACTGGCCGTTTTAAAAAATTCTACAGTTTTACCCAGTAAGAGGATATTCGTTTTTACCTTGTGATCGAGTTTTTGGTATTATCAAAAGAAAACTGAAAAAATTTGATAGAGTATACAACGTACACCAATACACAGAGTTAATAATACTATCTAGTGCCACAAACATGTTTACGGTGAAAGAGATTGTAACAGAAGATATTTTGAACTTCAAGGACTGGTGGCCAACTATCTATAGAAAGACATGCTTTTCAACACAATCTGAGAACCTACCAAGAAATGAAAAAATTGGCTTTTCTATAGCCAAATTTCATCATTTTCTCCACGAACAGCCTGGCATTCTAAAAGCATCTGAACACATACATGGCTTTACATGGGAAACCTTTCGAAATCTAGAACTACCGAGAACATCGAACCGAAGTGTGACATTTCCTACAACACAAAAAGCCTATAAAGAAAAACTTCCTATTTTAGAAACAAAACTCTCAAACTTAAAAACGTTGCTAAGATGGGTAGATGATGAAAATAAAAACTTTTATGAAGATATACTAAAAAACCACAAGTCAAAATCTGCCAAAAAAGCTAAAAAATAATCTCTTCAGATGATTAATATGTTGCTTGTTTGTTTTCTTTTTTAATTTTGTATTCTAAAATTAAATAAAAAACATTGGTAAAATTATTTTTTCTTTTTATTGTAAAAACAACCCAAGTCACTTTTTTCAAAATTAATTTTTGGCACTAATTTTGTTTTTTATTTGCAAAATGACAGCATAGGTGGTATTGTATAGTCTCATCTTAGGTTTTAGTTCCGTTGGTTGCAAAAAACTTTGCTTTGTGACTGATTGCAACGTTTTTTTCGTCTCCTGAAAACTAGCAAAAAATTACTTGGGTTGTTTCAGCAATAAGCGATTCAAATAATGTTACTAATAGTAAAATCAGGTACAAGATGAAACATGACAGAAACACAAAAGAGAAAACCCACAAATAAAATATGTACACACAAATCAGTACAAAAATAACTTCTAAATAAAATATATGCAATCGAAAGGAATAGTAATTCTCAATTAAAATAAATACAAACATAACAATAGGTTTGTTCCAGCAATAGTTCGTAACTAGTTCGAAACCGTCATCAGCATACAGTCATCAAAATTGTACATTTGACGGCGCCGTTAAAATCGGTCATTACTTCAGTGGGCAACTGTTTTAACGGTTCCGAACTAGTTACGAACTATTGCTGGAACAAAGCTAATATTTCTCAATTAAAATAAGCACAAAATTAACAACATAACTCAATAATATCAGTCAATCTTATTGAAATATTCGCTGATAGTTTTCAACGATTTACTAATTTCTTTTTTTGTTGCTAAGTTTTGCTCCATTATTTCTAGTATTCTGTTGTAATAATTTTTCATAATTTCTCGTTGATTCTGATTTTGATCAGCTAACCGCTCAGTAGCATTCATGGAGTTTTGCAATTTTTTCCTTTTCTTGGTAGTTGTTTTTAATAAACGTTTACTCTTGTAGTTTTTGCTCTGATGAAAGCAATAAAGGCTGCCGAAAGCTTAGCATAAAAATAAAAAAAGTCTTTATTGACCGCTAGCCCGACAATTTTCAAAAATAGTTTAATTCCCAACGGTCAAAAAACTCCTTGGTGCATAATTTACTCTCAGTCTCATTGATATTTTGGCTACATGGGAGAATTGGTCATTCATCATGTTTACGTTGGATAATATATGTCGTGCTGGTGTGGTTGTATTACTTAACACTTGAGTCATATTTGGTGAAATAGAGGCTATATCTAAATTTTCAGTGTCAGTTATTTCAAATGTTATGTATTCCTGGGTTGAATTAAAATCAAAATTTACTTTTGTTTCTGGGACTCTTGTGTCTCCTTCGATAGCCATTGGTCCCATTATCTCTACTATCTTTGTTTCAGTAGGAGTTCAATTATTTTCTTCTGGCAGTGGACTACCCCCTCCAGTACCATTACGATGTCTTATTAAACCTGATTTTTTGTTTTAATATTGTTTCTTAAATCGTGCCATGTCTGCAATAAATTGAAATACAAATAAATTCATAAATTATTAACTGCATTGTATTCTAATTACCTTTCGCCATTGGAACCATTCTTTTTTGGCTCCTGCTGATGCATTTCAAATTTCAGCAAGTTATTTCCATAGTTCTTCTGCTTTCACTTTGGTAAATGACTGGCAAAATTTTCCTACTTGCATCTGGGGGTGCTTTTGTAAAAATGCGACCAATACTTTTGCTGTTGGGTTATATTCCCCAATCGTTTACTTGTCTTCTTGTCTGTCATACCTTCCGTCATAACAATATCACACGATATACAACTTCAACAGCCTTCAACACACATACTACACAACACCAGCGGGGTGAAACTAAATAGACTCATCCAGAATACCAACCATGAAAAGTAAATTATAAACACTTTAGTCACTGTATATATCGAATTTATCTGGTATAATCTATTGAAAAACAAAATAATTCATTACTTTTGGGTTTAAATTGATACCTAGAATCCCAAACCAACAAGAATTTTATATTTTAAAGTGAAGTTGCACTTCTACGCCGTTAGGTTTGTAGTCCTATTTGGGAATCCATAGGTTCAGTCTTGAGCGTCAGGTGATTTTAGAAAAATTAAAATTATATTCTAATTTTGCGAAAAATACCTCATTTTCGATCATGTTGTTATGTTGGTTGCAACAATTATAACACTAGTGTAAAGAAAAATATCCATTTATACAGTTTTCCAGTCGACCTTGAGAGGTAGGTAATCGCAATTTTTTTCAAATTTCACATACTAATAAGCCAATATTTTTTAAAACTCATATAGACGAAGAATCTGGGCGGAATGCACTGGTAATCCGGCCATTCTCAGTGTATCGGTGAAGGACCTGAAAAACAAATTTCTCTGCGAGCTCCATTTTGATGAGTCGTAATTTCATGACAGTCGCAAAAATAAATTGATACGTGTGGCTGTACCAAAGTGTTTTGGTATGTACTTATATCCTAATCATATTGGCCCGCATTCACATCTTATGATTAATTTAATAACGTGTTTATTTTCCATGGCAGTCCATCACTCTTATGTATTAAATTGATATAAAGCTATATCGTTTCTTACTTATTTTAATCACGACTTCAGTTACAGACGTAAGGTGTGAATTCGGGCCAGTGACCTTTTTTTTATTCCTTATTAAATTTCAAAATAATTGTGTATTCAGTTTCTTTGTTTTGAACTTTCTTATAAAGAATTATTTCAATAAAAAATAGTTATAAGTTATTATTATTTTCGTTAATTTTTACTTTAACTGTATATAGATTTTTCACAAATTTTCTGTATAGATTTCCTTTAAATATTCTGTAGATCATGGTTATGACCAAAAGTAATGTGCAAATACATAAATTTTGAGATACGTGACTTTGAAATTTAACAAACATTTTGTGAAAAATCAATAGTAGTTAAAGTAAAAATTTGCCATTACTCTTATTATTATCACCTCTAGAACACCATGCTGGCGATGGTTGCAATCTAAATGTCGAAAGCATCCCTTTCCAGACTGACCAGGACTCAATCTCACTAGTACCTCAAGGTGACAGAATGATTTAAGGGATTTGTATTTCTTTTCTAGATGATGTCAATATACTGCAAGACATCAGTTTTGCTGATAGTGTCCAACCTCATGTAGAACCCATTACTCCCAAAACTAGTAGATTGTCTAGTAGAGCCTTACTAGAGGAATCTGGAATTTCACCATTAGAGATGAGTCCAAGGAAACACAGAATGCTTCTAACAACCAGGAAGTACCAAACTACAGCTAGAAGATTGGCAAAGAAATTATCTATGTTAAAAAATGATGTGGGAGGCCTACGGAAGCTCCTCAAAGATGACAGTATCTGGACTAGAATTGATAAGTTGACGTCTCCCGGAGTGAGTCTCCTAGTCAAAAATGATGCCTCCAACCTCAAGAAAAAGTCCAATGGAAGGAGATATTCTCCTGAATTTAAAGCTTTTTCAATGGCAGATTACAAGAGAGGAGCAAAGGCTTACAGATATCTTAAAGTCTTCTTGCCTCTCTCAAGTGAACGAACCATCAAGCAATGGCTTTCAGAAATTCCTTTGGAGATAGGAATCAATCCTAAATTGATGGCGCATGTGAAAACTGTAGTCAGTAAGTGGTCCATCATGGACAAGAAGTGTTGTGTCCTTCTTGATGAAATGTCCTTGAAGGCAGGACTCTTTTATAATCATGTCAAGGGATACGTTGTTGGTTTTGAGGATTTCGGCAAAGGTAGGAAGTCAAATCAAGTTGCCAACCATGTTCTTGTGTTTATGGCCCAGGGAGTTCAACGGAAATGGAAACAACCCATAGCTTATTAAGCTAAGGTTTGTTAGAACAGTGCGCGGCGCAAAACTTACAGTAAGTCGCGCTCGACATACGTGCGCTGAAACTTAGGGCTTTCATTTAAATAAAAGTGGATTGTTAGAGTAAGTTCAGTTGGGCGCAAACGTTTTGCTCAGCTCACGTGCTGTAAGTTTGCGTCGAAACCTGAGTGCAACAGATTTCGACGCAAACGTCGAGCTCGACTCACGACAGATTGTCATTTATCTATACTCTTCAAATGCAAATGTTTTCTGCTTAGCGTGTCTGCTTTATGTTTGCGACATTTTCTAACAAAACATGCTGACGCAAAACTCAAATGCGCTCTGCTTGGCGCGTCTGCTTTACGTTTGCGTAACAAACCGCAGCTTTACTTTGTTAAAGACACCTGTAAAACTCACATGTTAGTCCAGTTAATTAAAGAAGTTGTCACTGCCCTGGAGGAAGTTGGTATAGAAGTCTTGGCGACGGTGTGTGACAAAGGTTCCACCAACCGAGCAGCTGTAAATGAGCTGCGTAAATCATGTGCTGAGGGACAATATGAGAATGTATTTCTTCAAAACGGGAATCTCATCAGTTGTACTTTTGACATGGGCCATGTTTTGAAAGGCATTCGAAATAATTTTCTCCATAGTAACATCATTACTTCCCAAGGTGTGACCAAATGGGAACATTTGCAAGCTGTGTATCAAAAGGATAAGAACCTATTCCGACTGCTCAACAAATTGACAGATGCACACATAAATCCTCAAGGCCAAGAGAAAATGAAAGTCAATAAGGCAGCGTAAGTCTTGAGTAGGACAATGTGGGCCACTATGGGGACAATGACAGAGGCAAGTGAAGGAAAGTTTTTACCTGACAATATCCCAACCCGGGAAGTAGTACTGAGTATTAACAAATACTTTGACCTTACAAACGGGCCTAGCGGAGAACAAGATATTAGACCTCCTCTGCGTGTCAATGTTTCACAGAAGTCTGTCCACCATGAAGAATGGCCAAAAATGCGAAAAGACCTTCAAACATGGAGCTTTTGGAGAAAAACTGGAAAGAGAGTTGACCAGAATTACCGACCTCCAAGTATTATCCCATGGGAGCAAAACGTTGTTCAGTTTCAGCGTCTGTGAAGGAGATTAAATAAATGTGGAGCACGATATATGAATCTGCGGCAGTTCAGTCAAGATTCATTAGAAAACTTCTTTGGAGTCACTCGTCAAAAGTGCGGATCCAATACCAACCCAACAATCTCACAGTTCTCTGCCGCATTTAAGACTGCTGTTGTTACAGGACTGTCTGCAGGAGGCACGCGAGGTCAAAATTGTGAGGAGGACAACAATTCTCTTTTGTCTAATCTGCGATGCTTCTTAGAAAATGCAAAGTTTGCAGCTGAAAGTGTGGAATCCACGAGCCAGGGCACATCCAATGTTAGTAGTGTATACGATTCTATTATATTAAAATTATTTTATTTCCTCCATTCTCATGTAAATAATTTAATAAGTATAATAATGCTGATTTCAAAAGCAAATTTGGAAGTTTCCATTGAATTTTTCATTGCGCACCAATAAGTAATAAATACAACAAATAAAATAGATGATTTTATATGTTGTGTATGTAATTTATAGCACTTGCAACTCAAATCCAATTTTTTTTTATTTAAAAGTTTTTCCTGCCTTTCGTCAGTTAATTCGCCTTCTTGACACAGATGGTGCTGAAAAATATCATTCCCCTTGTACCCCTTCCATCAATGTTACCACCCTATAATTTCTACTCTATGGTTGGAATGCTGCATGTGCCCACAATTAACGAACGGTTTCATTCCATTGAGTGACGCGTCTTATATTATATGGTCTGTGCACAGCACCCTCAATTACTACATTTGCTACATAACCTCGCAAGCGGTCGGTGAAACCACCGGTGAAACATTTTGCGTTTCTCAAAGAGCCAACATTATTTTAGGTTTTTCTTCGCACTTAGTTGGAAACAATGCAAATTTACATTCTTGTCAAGTTTCCCTTTGAAATTTTTATTTAGTTCGTAACTGAAAATTCGAATCACTATTGAAAATACGTATTAACAGCGCCGTTCGAATTTAATCGCCATATGAATATTTTCGAATGAAGTCGAGAATAGCAGCCCAGATCGTCTGGTATTGACGGGAAGCCATTTTGGTCTTCAGTTTAGGGCACTTTTCAGAATTAACCGGTTACTCCACCTGTAGACATTTTAAAATTCTAAAATCCACTGTAAATCTATAATATGTTATTATAGCTATAAGTATATAATAATAATACAGTTATAATAAGTTAATAACTTATTATAGCTTTACAGTGGATTTTAGAATTTTAAAATGTCTATCGGTGGAGTAACCGGTTAATTCTGAAAAGTGCCCTTAGTAACTCACTGGGGCAATCATTTATAGGAGGATTTCTGGGTACTGACAACCGAATGAAAACCAATTAATAAACATTATTGCGAACTCTAAATGCGCATTGTTCACAAAACTCAAATTTGCAAGCACTTTTGACAAGATAAAATTACAAAACAGCCAAAAGTCATCGTGACACTGAAATGTCTTGACAGTTATGACAATGACGCTAACCTTTTCATTCGATTTCGCCGTTGGGTCTGATTGGTTGACGCCTACGCGCCATCAAGTTCGAGCGCCAAATTTAAAAATATACAGTGGCTCTCAAACAAAAACAATAAGTTGTATATCTCTGAAACCAGTAACTTTTGTATAAAGGAAGTTTAGGTATTTAGCATCTGTTTAAAGAGTACTATCGTCAGTTAAAATATCTGTACAACTTTCAATAACACCCAGTATAAATAATAAGTAGTTATGACTCCCTAATTTGTATAAAAAGATTATGCTACTACCTACTTTCATTCAGTATTTACCATATTCTATATTATGTCGTATATGGTTCACATTTAAAATTTAAAAATACATAGTACAAACATCAATAAAATTTGTAAGCATCAGTAACTCGCTTTGATATATCGAAATGCAATAAAAGTAACTTTTTTTTATTATGCCAAATACACTAAATAGTAAAATTAACGCACCGCGAAGAATTTTATCTTTATTTTATAAAAACTATAAATGTTTGAATTGCTATTTAAAATATAGAACACATTTTGGACAGTTTTCGATAATTTTGCAATCGCTGGTAGTCTAATTTTACATCACATATTTTTCTTATTATACGCCACTGTGTTTCCACCCAAACTAATGCATTTATTTTGAAAGTTTATACATATAACAACCGTCATGTTTACTTTGGGGTTACGTTGAACCTCCCTTCTCCAAGAGCTTTGCCGAGCGGTGCTGGAGAAACGTCAGTCCCTTGCACTAATTTGCTGGCCTGCAGGTAGGTAGCAGTGGAACACACAATTGGCTTGCTTAAACAAAGGTTTAGGCAATTGTATTATGTTAAACTACATAAAATAACAAGAGTGGTTGCATTTGTGAAGTCATGCTGTGTGTTATATAATTTGTGCCAAGATATCGATAAGATAATATTTGATAATGAAGCAAACCCTTTAGACTTACAAAATAATAATGTAGATGCAGATTTAGGTGTAAACTGAAAAATATATAAATGCAATTACAAAACGGCAATGCAAAAAGGGATTATATTGTAAAAGTTTTATAAACTAAAAACTTCAAACACAATTACAGATGTGAAGTTGAGAAATAATAATTCCTAATTTTATTTTATATATTTACTTGCTACCGGTTTCGACAATATAATGTCTTCATCAGGCAGTTAATAGTCAAAAATCATAATGATAAACATCATATTAATAAAATTTTTGGAAAAGAAAAATATTAATCAAACTGTAATGGCTGAAGGCAGGCTAATAGCACTAACTATTAACTGTCTGATGAAGACATTATATTGTCGAAACCGGTAGCAAGTAAATATATAAAATAAAATTAGGAATTATTATTTCTCAACTTCACATTCAACACTATACCTAATTATGGACATCAACACAAACAATTACAGATCTTGACATGAATAGTTTTATTATTTATTTTCTAAATATTGTTACATAAGTGAAAATTTTGTGTTCCAACGTTTCATTTCTTTCTTTTCTTCTAACTAATTTTTTCCCCTTAACTCGTTTCTCTTTTGCATTTCTAACCGGATTTCTTCAAGAACAGTTGCTGTACTTTTATAAGTCTCTTTCTCCCTTTTCTCACGTGAGGGTGCTTGTGACTGGGAAATTGTTTCAGCACCACTTGTGGGATCCAAGACACTTATCATTTATTATACTAAAATATTATTTATCAATGTGCACGACAAAATACATGTTAATAATAATTACCTGCTATTTGAATCTGAAGTTGTATTAAAGTTAGATGACGAAGATAGTACAAAAATTACAGTCTAGTGCCTGGAGTTCAGCACTTCTGGATAGAAGCGCGGTTCCTTGTGAAATATTTCATGGAGCTCCTCTAAAAATTCAGTTTTTTTCTTTTCTCTTCCAGTTAAATTATTGTTTTTCATACAAGTTTATAATGTGCAAAATTATATCCAAACTCCTGTATCTTTTCTCCAATTGCAACAAACATCTTTTCTTTAGAAAGTATTTATCTATTTGAGAATAATTGTAAATATTCAGAAGTTTTTTTGCAGCTGTAGGCCATAACTCAGCAAATGCTGGACTATCACCTACAAAGTTAGCAACATAATTTCACGGTGTAATTTATCACATGTAAACTCTGTGAGATGGAGGGATCAATTTGATTTCTGTTGAAAATCAAAAGTTAACAAGCGTGGTATTAATCACATAAAACAAATCCTTCCACTCACGTTCATCAAAAATTGTATTTTTATCCAAATCTTCTGCGGGTTCGTATGAGTTAACTAAGTTGGTACCGGTTTTATGGTCTTGCTATAAAAAAAGCGACAGAGAGGAGACCGCAATGCCGGTCTCTTTATTTTTTATAGCAAGATCATAAAACCGATACAAAACTTGGACGACTATAACTATCCATATTTTTTCGGCTCCAGCAACGCACTTGTGTTTTTTGCTTCACTTGTTGTCTTTCCAATTGCTACTTTACAAATAAACCAGTTGTCTCTTGCAAAGTTCTCAGCACCCTGTAATTAAAAACGTCAATACAAAAGCAAGAACTACCAAACATTTTTTATTTGTGTGCACTTGTGCAAAACAACTATCTGTCAGATTCCACCTTGAAGACATTGAATTTCTTTTCTGTAATAATAACTCATTTTGTTACATCGCTAATAATAATAATATGAATAACATTGTTAAAGCAAAAATATTGAAAAATGTCTCAGAGTTGGAAACTTGCAACCCTGTACCTGCTTAGTTACACTGTAAGAAATCGAGCATTTTATAATCGTTAAGCTCATTACATAAGTTAAACTCGATACAACGCAAGCGCGAAAAATTCGCTCACTAAAGATTATGTAAGATTGTGTAAGCAAGCATAACAGCGGCTCGCTTTATCAAAAACCTTGGCCGATGAGAGTCATAACTAGACAGTGGACGGCCATCGGGCAGGCGAGAGTGGGGGACGTGTCGAACGGGCGAAAAATAACTTGTTAATATACACGTTTATTTAGCCTGTAGCGTTTTGATATGTGTCGATTGATTAAATAGAAATGTCATTCTGATTAATCAATGACTTTAAGAAAAGACATGCGTTCACACTTCCAAAGCCTACTGGGGTGATTTAAAATTACACGGACTAAGATCACGATGCGTGTATTACACGTATACACGTATACTGACATATACGTAAAATAGAGAGCTCTAGTTATTACCAAGTATAATAAACATTTGGGAGCAATTGATTTGTTGGACAGTCATATAGGGAGATACAGAATTCCTCTTCGGTTAAAAAAATGGTACATCAGAATTTTTATTTCACTTGCTGAACGTAACTGTTATCAATGCTTGGTTGATGTATCTGAGAATACACAAAGATAAAAAATGTTTCTTTGGGAATTTCGATTGGAAATTGCTGAATGTTTAAGCTTGATGGGACCCAAAAGTCAAAATAAACGTGGAAGACCTAGCGAGACACAGGAACGCTTGGAAGAGAAAAAGAAAAAGAAATCGGCTGCTCATGTGCCGGTGAAGAACGTGCGATTAGACGAAACCAGTCATTGGGTGATGTAAGAAAAAAATCGACAAAGATGCAAAAGGCCCAATTGTAATGGTTTCACACATTACAAATATTCTAAATACACAGTTTACTTGTGTTTAACGAAAGACAAAAACTGTTTTTGTAAGTTTCATTCATAACAATTTATGTTATACCTTTGCATAATGTTGCAAATTTACTACAGGTTATTATTTGTTTTTAATAAATTTTGAAAAACATGATTTTTTAATTATTTTTCTGTTCTAGTATTTGACCTTTACAACACAAAAAAAATTTTTTTGTCAAAAATAAAAAAAATCATACAACAAAGGGTTAATATTATAATAATTGCGTGTTCTCGATTCGTGAAGTTATTCGCGTTATAGATTATAAGTTTCAAAATTTTAAAAAAGAATAAATAAACTCTTTACCTCCGCATATCCTTGATTTTGTTTTGTACTAATTTATCAAATGGTGCAGTGATATTAGCCTTAGCTAGGTACCTTAACATTCCTCTCTTTTTTGTTAATCTGTGGTAATATTATTCCGATGCAATGAGAAGAAATGTTTTCATAACACTAATTCACAAATCACCGCCAGGCGGCGCTAAACGCAGTGATACGCATGGTTCCTATAGATGTAAAGTTTCATTTTTTAAATGAAAAGTATAAAAAAAGGAATGCTAGATTTAAATTATTGAAATACCGTAGAAAACAATGCAGATATTTTTACAAAACCATTACAGAGCAAGAGATTCAATATGCTAAGGAAGCAGATTGTGATTGACATTTGAATACAATTATTTTACAATGTACCTACCTTAAAAATTATCATTTCCGTAAAGTTCACGTGTAAAAAACATTGCGGGGAAGTGTGGATAAATATAATTATATTCTTAATATACTAGGTTGACAACACTGAAATTATAAGGCGATTACCACGTGTATTGGGGTCTAGGAAAATTCCTCGATTACAATTCACAGACAACAATTCATCGACAACAGTTCATTGATTCACAATTCACCGTTTGTACAATTCACCGAATGGTAATTCACCGTCTCCACAATTTATCGTCTTAGTCGAAATGCACAGAGTTTTCGTTTATATTTTGTACGGTATACCGACACATCTTATTACATATTAGATATACCAAGAAGTGTTAAATACAAAAGTTTTATGGATTTACCCGAACCGCCAGAATTTACTAAAAACAAAAACAAATGACGATCGGAAACCTAACAAATGAGTATCAACTTTGTTATTTTAAATATTAGATGTAAAGATATGTTCATATGTCAATTCGCTCGTTCAAATTTTGTTAAAAATCACTCCTATATATGTAATGACAACCTATTTTAACATTAACATTTTTAGTCGACCTAATAGATATCAATACGACAACGGTTAATACCCTGAAAAAAAACATCTTAGAGAAGCTGACGATTGACTTAATTACGAATCAAATTCATGCTCAGTAATTGGCTCTTTAGCTGTTGAGCATTTCATTAATAATAATAAAATGGAATACTCAGTATATTTTCTCGAATTAAGAAAGATACTTTCCTCCTAATTCCAAAAATACCCAAGCAACACCATTTACTTTATTAGACGGTTTATATACGACAATTAGGGATATTTTTGTTAATGGTAGATAGAATACCAAAAATATTCGCATTTTAATGGTGCTAGTTACCCTAGGATATAAGTCATACCTTAATTAAACATTTTTATTAAAATGTGAATCTTAGGTCAAAAATCGGAGCGAGATCCCGCGACCTAAACTGTTGCTCACTAAAGCTGTAGTTCATATTATGTTAAAACCAAAGAACTTTCTTGTCCATTACAAATGATCACAAAATACCGCGTGATTTTTTAAATTTTTTATCAACTTTTGTCATGGAATTTGGACGGCATGTCGTAGCTTTACTGTAAAACAGCATAAAGGAGTGCAATGAGGTACTTTTCAATTAAGCTAAGACATTCCGTCCAGGTCTCATTGTAAGAGTTCATAAAAAATTTAAAAAATCACTCGGTATATAATTACTACATATGATCGAATACTTTGTAAAATTGAATTAAATTTCAACATTTAGCTGTACGTTTGACAGCTTCTTCAGAATAAGTTGTAATACATAAATATAATTATAGTTTTGAAATATACGTCTAGTATAAACGTTGCGCGTACACTATAAATATACATTATATATTAAGTAGATATTATATTTATGCCATAAATAGACGTTAGTTACACTGTCACTCCTATGTATAAATTTTTGTTAGTAATATTCTACATAGACTAAATTCAAAACGTGTTTTAGACATATTCTATACCTGATGTGTTACAGGGGTATGTAGTTTGTCTGTATTTGGTTTCATAATGTTTGCTATATTTAAGTTTGAAATAATTATTGTTTTGCTATATTTTTATTAATTTATTTTATATAGTACGTTTATCTGTCTTAGTTGTTAGTGTTTTGTCTTATAAAATGTCCCAGATGAGCAGTCTTTTAATTATAATTAACACTTGTTACATAATATTTTTATTAATCAAAGTAATGTTCCATTTAAAATAACAAAGTTGATACTCATTTGTTAGGTGTCCGATCGTCATTTGTTTGTTTTTGTAGCAAATTCTGGCAATTCAGGTAAATCCCTAAAACTTTTGTATTTATAATTTTTTTGTATGTCTAATAAAAATGTGTAGTTACCGTTCAAAATATAATCACAAACCATATACATATATTTGAAAGTGATGTAGTTATAAATTTAAGTAATAAAGAAGTAACATACATTACACAAAAAAGGAACTTCTGACAGAAAGGGAGTGGAAAAACATATATAACAGTAACACCGAATTTAATAGGATATATTATGGGCTATTCCTCTAATATAGTCCAATATATGGTCAAGATTATACTGACGAACAATATTCTTAATGCGTCGAGCACAATCTCTATATTTCTTTTTCGATGATTGCGGTTTGATTCCGCTCACATACTGTTCTATTCGTACTTCATTCAAGCTCTGTTCTTTCTTTATTGAATTAATGAATTTCCAAATGTTAGGATGCGTCGCTTCTATCTGTTCTTCAAATCCTCGATGCCATCCTTCCACGGTGTTATTCGTTTTAGGGCGATCCTCCAAGATAGTATCATAAACAGTCCACATTTCATGGGAAAATTGTAGAGGTCGCCGCGTTCTCCTATTGGGACGCCCTATCCATGTATCTTCGAAGTAATCTATAACTTCTTGGGCCTCCGGAGGGAAAATATTATTATCGACTAATGTTTCGAATACATCAACTACTGACTCTGATGGGACAAAAGCAATTGCCGACAGCATTCGCATATGAAGAGCAAAATTTGCATCAGTCTCATACCTCTGTTTCAACCCGTGATTTTGAATGCGACGGAAAATGCACTGTGTGAAATGGAAAAAGCAGCATTTTAGTTTTGCATTCGGAAATTCTGTCATAAACGCATTGCTCATCGCCTTTTCATAGTCCGTTGTAACTGTCCGTGGTAAAATTAAAGGCTCCAAATTCTTCAGCGCTCGAAGAAGGCGTATGTAGGTGTCTTCTGATTTGTCAGGTAACAGGGTATAAACCAAAGGTTTCGATCCATTTTCTTTCAACCCATGTACAGTATACAGTTGATGGAATAAAAGTGGTACTGTTTTGAAGGTACCATGTGCATACCAATGGTCACTTCGTGCGAGCAGATGCAAATTTCTCAGAGTTGAAAAAATCAGTATCCTTTTTTCTTCTGGCCCGGAATCATAGAGCAGAAATTATTCTCCATTGCAGGTTTTTGTGTATTCGCCCAGGAATTGAATATCTTGACGACGATTGGGCAGAGTTGGACCAGACACTCGCTGCTGACGAATATGGCGAATTGTTCTCTTCATCACATCTATAGTTGGAAGTCTGGGGGCTGCTGCTTGACTACATTGACCGGTTTCATCCGTAATTATGGCCTGCAGGGTGTCGTTAGTTGTTTTGGCAGCTGTTCGAATAGCCTGGTAAATTTTGGCCGCCTCCACTTCAGCTGCGTCAGCGACATGATTATGTTCCTTTGGAATTGTTATAATTTCGTCATTCACTGATGTCACTCTTACTTTACACTTTGTTTTTTGATAATTTTCACATTTCCAATATATTTTTTCATCACTTTGTTTTTCTTTAAAGAAAAGGTGCCCATCGAGGAGCAACTTTCGCTTTCCTTTTTCGGACAACACAAACTCAGGCATTTTTCAGAAGCTTCTAACTATGATAATGGCTTGATCTCAAAAATAATTTTTTTCAAAAACTATCAATAAAAGTTTATACCTAGTTGACAACTATATGACGCGAAGCGACTGTTTTACATCCAGAACCTAAAAGTCTGTGCTAAAAGCATCATACGATCAATTGAATTTCAGATTAGAGTATGCTATGGATTAAGAGCAGGTGTCGTTACTTTATCATAAATCCAGAAATGTGTTAAAGACTGATATGTTGATAATTATATGCATGTTATATGAATATTTTAAAGTTAAATAAAATGCGTTAGCCTGGTAACAGCGACACGTGTCAAAATATAAATAAATAATTCAGAAAAACGTTAAAGGTTTACATCACAATTTGAGCGACCGCTGTTGCCCAGACTCGCAGTTTAGTTGGAATTAGTGTTTTATTTGCATAAACAAGCACAGAAAAGAAGAAACAAGTAACATAAATTGGAAGCAGAGCGTGGTTTATACACATCAAGTTATTAAGTTGTCTCCCGACGTCCCGACGCGTCAGTAAGCGGAACGCAACAACATAAGTCATCAATAAAAAAGTGAGTCAATCCTTTTCTTGTATCTTCAGAAAGGGAGCGAATGCAGAATGCGGGGAAATTCATTTCTAAGATTTTTTAAAATTATTTGCTCTTTTTGAGCAAAATAATGGAATCCTGGCGATAAGAAAATGTGCGGAAACAGGAAATTCTATAAAAGTATTGATTGAAAGTTAAAAAAGAACATCTACAATTCCTACCTTTTAAATGTTATTTTTCAGTAAATTTTGTGTAGAAGGTTTGCTCAGTATTTACTACTAATATAGTTAAATTTACAGTTGGTTCTTGTCCGATGAAATTTGTATCACAAAATCTTTTAAGCGGACACTAAATCTAACACTTTACGTTTCACCGTCGTTCGACAGCTTCGAACGACGGTGAAACGTAAAGTGTTAGATTTAGTGTCCGCTTAAAAGATTTTGTGATACAAATATAGTTAAAGTTTCAAAAAGACCAAAAATTTTGTACATTTGAAGATTAAAGCATAAAAAGATACACAAGTATTAACCTTTTCGTTGTGATAAAATGTTCTTTACTGTAGGTATTTTGGGTATTTTGAAATGGAACTAACTTTGTTGACACGGTTACTATGGTGAATTTATACAAAGTTTGCATTAAGGCCGCTTTACACGATGCAATTTGTATTGCAGCAAGGCGCCCGCCCTAAGAATCGCAAGAGAGTTAATTTTTTTTTTCATCTAATGTCCCCAAGCTCACAGAGCTTGTCGGGGAGGGGTGTATTGGCGGCTACATAAAAACGAATGCAACCCTACAAATATCCAACCCAACCATAATGGGTAACTTTCTAGAACAGTCAAGACCTATCGGGACCCAACTTCTTCAATATTGCCCAATTTTAAGAGAAACTTGCACTCTCAAAATCTGTGCATTGTGAATGAAAGTGTGTTCTATTGTACTTTTACATTCGTACCTGAGAAGTAGTTATAGTGAAATATGACCACCTTATTTATTTACTTACCTATCAGATACTACGGCCGGTATTCATAGTCAGTTCTTATACATATATTTAAGAAAATCTTAAGCAGTGTCTTAGGCTCAGTTGTACAATGCTAGTTTAAATTTAAACTTAAGCTTAAACCCTTAACTACGATTATTTCAACAATTGTTGTCAAGGGTTTAAGCTTTAGCTGAAAGTTAAGCTGGAATTGTACAACTGGGCCTTAGACAGATTTTAAGAAAATCTTAAGTATTTGCTTGAAGCCTAAGGGCAGTAGTCATAGTCGTGACTTAAGCAAGTGCTTAAGATCGTAAGTTCGTCTTAAGTATATACAGGGTGAGTTTTTAAGCACCCTTTCTTCCATAGCTTCTTTATAAAACGAGATACAATGTTTTTCTTTCACAAGGACATTCTACCTATTAAGCACTATAACCTGAAATTATTCTGATACAGAGTGTTACGTAAACTAATGGCAGCATGCATCGGGATTTTTTTAAATGGAACGTCCTGTATATTTTCTTATAGAAAGACATAACCAGGCTTGATACTTCAGCCCACTTATTATTAGGCGCTTTTGAGAACGAATGTACTTACGCACTCCCTCCATCTTTCACGGCTACGATCTGCGATACTGACAATACGCCTACAGCGCGTTCTCAATGCTGTGCGTGGACAAGTACAATCCGCGTACGCAATTTACGTTCTCTTCGCGCGCAAGGTGGCCTGAAGTACTAACCCTGGACATAACACTTGATCCTCTAAACAGTAGCACATAAAATATTTATATTTATTTAACCAACTTAGAGTAAATATAGTAGATTATATTATAAGTAAAGACTCCAACTCTCAAGCCCGAATGCATAGGCGTCTCGATGCCGCGTATGGCACCGGTCATTTAATTTTTTGAAAATCAGATTGCAGAATCCAAATTTCTAAGAAAATTCAACATATCTCAAAAATGATGCATTTTAGAGATAGGGAAATGTATTGCAATTTTATATATTTTTACATGTAGAATTCAAAAACATGATAAAAAATATAGCATTCCATTTAAAAAAGCGAGTTGATAGCGACTTCCGGTACAACCGGAAGTGAGACAAAGACAATTTTATTTTATTTAAAGAGATCTCGACGGAAAACCATTGCTCCTTAAATTTGAAATATCTACGTGAACTACAACCTTGAAAACTTTTAACGAACGGTTTATGTGGATATCCCTGTATAGGCTTGAGCAAATTTTGAAAAGTTATTATTGTTAAAAATTTAGTATTATTCCAAATGAAGATATCTATGTGAACTTGTTCGAACGGCACTCTTTGAGTAGGGGTTAAATTTAATTTTGGCTCATTAGGTTTTCTTTCATATTTTGCTCTCTGACAAATTTCACACCGGTTGATGTAATCTGTGACAGCTTGTTTCATTATTTTCCAATAATAACTTCTTTTAATTCTTTCAATGGTTTCGGTTATTTCGCGATGATTACTTTTTCCTTCGTGCACACATTGGATAATTTCGATCTTCCTTTCTTTTTGATTTATAACTTGACATCTTTTTAGACAACGAACTAATTTTAACTTATTAGCTAAGAAATTATCTAGGTAAACTGAGCAAATTAATCTATAGATCTCGCCATTACAATAAATAAATTGGGTAGTTGGTCCTGAATATTCTTTCAGCATCCTAAGGATTTCCGCATTTCCTTATAAATATGAAATTCCGTAATTTTGTAATCGTCATTAGTGTTGGCTAGTGAATCGTGATTCGATTCATGGATCTCTGGATTCGATTCAGGTGAGTCGAAACAATGAATCGATTCAGCGATACTGAATCGGTTCATCGGCAATGAATCGATTCAGTTAACGAACAAATAATCGAATCACTGGATCGTACGTTTAAATACAGTGTATAGGAACCACATTTTTGAAGAAATTGGTAGCCGATGAAGTTAAGCGTTGGCTGGCAAAGCCGAGTTACGGTGTTCGAGACTTGTGCGGTGTTGTAATTTCTTTCTTGCATAATGATTTTTTTTATTATAAAAATTGGTATAGCTATATTTTTCATAATATTATTTAGCAAAACAAACATTTTCGTTTTTATGTTTAATGTTCGATAAAAAATTCCACTCTCGTAGGAAAATAAAATTGCGTCTTGGTAAGCAAAAAAATTCATATCAGTAAAAAATACAAAGAATTGATAAATTATCGATTGGAAGCTAATAATTATTTTTTAAAATATTTATTTCGTAAGATACAAAACGGTACTACATGAAGACTACAATAGGACTGCCCTTCTTTATTACATCATATCTTAATATGAGAATTGGTAATTATTTATTTAGTAACGTGAATAAATTTATTCATCTGCCCAATCATTTGCGCAATTTTATATCAATACCGATGATTCATTTATTCGTTACCTATATGAATCTTCTTAGTTCAGTTTAAATTAATTTTACAAAGTGGAACACATCTCACGGCCTTGTTTAACAGAAGAATGATGCATTAGGAATAATCGTCACACGAACTTATGCGCATAAGGTGGAGAAGCGAGTTAAACGATGAATGATGCCTATAAAGTAATAAACTGCATCCCATAATATAGGTAATAAAATGCGTTTCAATGTTATAACTTATATATTTGGTTATACTATCTAATAATTAAATATTTTTTTAATAATAATAAATTAACGCTGGTTGT
Organism: Dorcus hopei; assembly: GCA_033060865.1. NCBI lineage: Eukaryota > Metazoa > Arthropoda > Insecta > Coleoptera > Lucanidae > Dorcus > Dorcus hopei. The sequence continues at coordinate 76,006,008 of CM065426.1, read as the reverse complement.
ACTACATATCTCAAATCTTAAAATATGTAAGCGTTAATTTATGGTACGGGATATTTTTTTTCTCAAGACGAAGGAAAACAAAGTAAAATGTAATTCAGTAAATGAATCCATTCAGTAAATGATTCGATTCAGTAAATGATTCGATTCAGTAAGTGAATCGAATCAGGATTCACTAGCCAACACTAATCATCACTAGTTCGTCTGTGTTCTATATCAGTAGCTTTATTATATACAAAAAAGAATAACTGATTTGATTTATTATCGATTGGTTCATCTAAAATTGATATTGACCCATGTAACACACCGGGTATAGAATATGTCTAAAACACGTTTTGAATTTAGTCTAAATGTAGAATATTATGGACTAGTATTTTTACATATGAGTGACAGTCTAACTAACGTTTCTTTATGGGATAAATATAACGTTTACACAGAATGTATATTTATAGGGTACGCGCAACGTTTATACATGATTTATACTAGACGTATATTTTGAAACTATAAAATTATTATAATTATATTATTACAACTTATTCTAAAGAAGCTGTCAAACGTACAGCGAAATGTTGAAATTTAATTCAACTTTACCAAGTGTCTGATCATTTGTAGTAATTATATATTTTGTGATCATTTGTAATGGGCAAGAAAGTTCCTTTGGTTTTGACTTATAAACGACAACTTTAGGGAGCAACAGTTTAGGTCGGGACATCTCGCGGCGAAATTTATAACTTACTCATATTTTAAGCACTCATTTCATTTAGTGATTTTGAGATATTTTAAACTAATTGTAAGTTAAAGGCCTACGCCTACATGATAAGATGGAATTTAATACATAATTTGATATCGTGTTTTGCAAATCGCGACATTTTATTACATTTTAAAGAAAACGTTTAATTAACGTATCACTTGTATCCTAGGATAACTAGTATGTACCACTAAAATACGAATATTTTTGGTATTCTATATACCATTACCAAAAATATCCCTGTCTATCGTATAGAAACCGTCTAATAAACGAAATGGTGTGGCTTGGGGAATTTTCATGTTCTGAAAACATTCGACATATTCAGAATCAATTACTACCTCTTGATTATTGACTAGAAATTTAGTTATTGGTTTAAGAATTTTTGCATAATCTTTAATAAATCTACAATAATATCCTAACAGTCCGGTAAAAGCTCTAATTTCTGTTTTTGTTTTAGGGATTGGATATTTCTTGATCGCTTCTATTTTTGAAGGATCAGGTTTCACTCCTTGAGTCGTTATTAGATGTCCCAAATACCTCATTTCTTTTTTTAGAAAATCACATTTATCCAAAGTAATTTTAACACCGTTTTCTCTAAGTCTGTTAAAAACTTTACGCAAATTATTTTGATGTCCTGAAGGCAAGTTGAAAATATTACGATATCGTCCAAATAAACATGACAAATTTTATCAGTTAATCCACGCAAGATACTATTCATTGCTCTTCGAAATGTAGCAGGTGCATTGCACAAACCAAATGGCATACGATTATATTCGTAGAGACCTTGATCGGTTATGAAAGCTGTCTTAAATTAATCTTTTTCGTCAACTTCGATTTGGTGATAGCTAGAAGCCAAATCTAGTGTAGTGAAATAGTTCGCGCGTCCGAGTTTGTCTAAAATTTCATTAATATTGAGAAGAGGATACCTATCTTTAACAGTTTTGTCATTGAGTCGTCTGTAATCTATAACCCCCATTTTTGTTCACCTGGATTATTAATTTTCTTTGGAACCAATGAAATCGGGAACGACCATGGACTATTTGATTCTCGATTTATTCCTTGCTCTAGCATTTTATTAATCTGCATCTCTATTTCTAACTTTTGTGCATACGGTTTTCGGTATGGTTTTTGGTATACAGGTATGTTATCTTTAAGATTAATTTCATGTTTTACATTTGAGTGAAGAGTTAAAGGTATGTCATCTGAATGAACTATGTCTTTAAATTCTAATTCGTTCTTCAAAATTTAAGTGATTTAAACTTAGTTTCTCTTTAACTGTCTTATATTGAATTTGTTCTATTAGCTTGTAATGTAATTTTTGTGTCTGTATATTGTTAAATTCGGTATTTTCTTGAAAATATTCTTCAACTTGAATTGGCTTTAATCGTACTTTAACTGAGTAATCGTTAAAATTTGCAATTTCAGCAATTACTCTATAAGATTTAGCATTTACAAGAGAACTAGGAATTTCTACTCCTTTTGTTATTATCTGATGATTTATTATGACTTCACCGTTGTTTAAAGTTACGGGCAAATAAGCTATCTGTCTAGTTCGCGGGAGTAATTCTATTAGTGGGTCGTTAGTATAAAAAGGAATTATACTATGATTTGTTTCTAACTGTGAATTTTTATAATTTATTTATTTTTTTCCCTACACTAGTAGAAAATTCAATTTTACCGGCTCATCAGAGAGGAGAAAGCAAACGTTTCCACGGCTAGCCCGGCAAAATGAACATAAATGCCTAGCCGAGAAAATAATTTACGAGGCTTTACCACTAGATGGCGCGATAATAATTTCTGGAATGCATTCTCCTCGACATCAAAAAATTAACAAACGTAAGTTTTTTTTATTTAATTCCACTGGTATTTGGTTTTAAAAAGGATTAAAATTATCAAGAAAAAAAAAAAAACTCGGCAGCGGTGGAACTCGAACCCATGCCTCCGAAGAGATTGGTGTATTAAACCACCGTCTTGACCGCTTGGCCACGCTACTATACGTATTACTGTGTTTTAAAACATTTATAATAATTTTAATAGTAACTCAATTTTAATATTTTTACTTCGAGAAAAAGAACGTTTGTGTGATATTAACAAAATTAATTATAATTGTGTAGGAAAAAAAATAATGTGTAAACCGTGGCGGTAAAGCAATTTTCGAAGTCTCGAGAAGTGGCCAGGCTCGGCTGCTCGCCTCGCCTGTCCATATCGTCTCTCGACCTGGAAAACAAGCACTTTACCGCCTCGGTATACAATATACTATTGCCTGAAGGTGTATTAGGATGTCATTACAAATTATTCCTTGAAATTTTGTGGAAAAGTCAACTACTGCAAAATTAAATAAATGGCTTGTGTCTCCAAGAGATTGTAAAGCGGGAATTACTATCTTATACTCGTGTAATGTTCTACCGTGTATAGTATTAACAACAAAGGGGGAATAAAATACATAAACAGAAAAGTAATGCCTGACTAAATTTGAGGATATTGATAATGCACTTGCAGAAATTTAGCATTATTTAGTTCCGGTAAGAGGATATAAGATAGGTGGATAGCATTTTGGGTATTGAAGGAAATTTCGGCTAATTCCGACTCTCCTTCGAGGCTTGTTCTTGAAAATTTGTCGCTTCCTCTAACTGCTGGTCTTCGTCCGGTTCTTCTTCGCACTCTTCTTCACTTTCTTGATAATCTGCTTGGTACCATTGCTGCGTTTCTTCAGCGAAATACAAGCTTTCGTCGTATTCGACATTGTGTAAACTTGCCCTCGGTCTTTTTGGAGGTGGTAATCTAACTCTTGAGCTCGAAGGATCTACTTCCATTGGTGTTGTTTTTGGTACATCATTTTGACGATTAAATGGTAAATTAAAATTATTTTGTCGCCGATAAAAAGGTCTAAATTGTGATTGCATGTTGCCAGGATTTCTTAGAATTTTTATCGAGAGATGGTTGAAATGGATTTTGTCTGAACAGAGGTCTATTTATTTGTTGGAATTGATGACTAGGTGTATTTTGAAATTTTGGTGGTTGACAGAAATTATTTTGTCGTGGAGTGGTATTTACTGGATAGAACAGAGGTTTGTATATTACTTTTGGTGTAAATTTTGAAGGATTTGTTTTCGACAGGTCAGTACCCGGTGGTTTCGGTACTACCCTTGGAGAATTGTTCACATTTAAATGGGAATCTTTTTCACACAAATATAACCAATTCTATCGTTCCAAAACAAGTGCCATTGCAACTTCTAAACTGTCTGGACTTTTATTGTAAATTACTTCGCCAAAACTGGGATTTTTCATAAGGCATCTTAAGTACGTTTGTAGCGCCGTTTTCTTGTAAAGGTTTATCTCCAATGTTCTTTCTGCGACTTCGGTTGTTAATTTTATTTTAGTTAATAAGAGGTTTAAAGATGTTCTGATTCGATCGCCAAGTGAATATGGATTTTCGTCGAATTGAGAGGTAATCTGCATTAAATCGGTTAAAAGACAATCTTCTGTTCTTTGATCGGAATAATTTAGTTCTAAGCAAGCTTTGATATCTTTCCATGTTTGAAGTTCTCTCGAAGCTATTAAATACTGGGCTTCTCCAATTAATCTTGATTTGATAATTTTAATTAAAAATGGATTAATTGGGTTTTCGAGATTATTTTTGTCGGCATAGTGCAATAAAAGATCTTCGCATGCTTCTATAAACAGCGGAAGTGTGATTGTGTTACCGTCGAAGTTTGGAATGGCGTTGATTTCGACTTGAGTAATATTAGCTCTTGTATGTGGATGAGGCATATTGAATGGATTTTCGTGAAAATTTTGTGAAGGGGAATCAGTAGATAATCCCTCAATTAGATCGATTAAGTTCTCAATTTTAGTTAAGGATTTTACACTTTATAAACTTAAAACTGCTTACATTAAAATCTGCATTTGAGCGTTTCTCGTAATTCTTATCCTATGACCAAGAGTCCGGAAATGTAATCCTACCCCGCCGCCGCAATTCCTTGGAAATGTTTATCTGTGGGAATCCGTTGCTCCTAGTTATGCGGGTGCGTTATCCCGAATTTTACAGGTGCTCCCTCGCGCTGTCCTCTGGAAATTTGATCCAACAGAATACAAGCCTCCGTTTCACTTGTTCACTTGTTTGCACGATAAGTTTTCAAAGTCCGAAAATCACGTGAAGTACTTGAAAGCACACTCGAAAATCAGTAATCGATAATCGATCGCGATAATTCAGCTGACTGCGCCAAATTTGGTAGTCGATAAGACCAATCAATTAAAAAATGTTTTATTGAAAACTAAGGTGTTACATACATGCAGTGTAAATGTGAAACTAAGGCCCGATTTATTCACCTCCAAGTAAATTTATCTGGTCATTTATTCCCATAGTAACAATTGTGATCACAATAGTTACTATGGGAATAAATGACCAGATAAATTTACTTGGAGGTGAATAAATCGGGCCTAAGACTAAAGATAAAAACGTGTTGCGCGCACTTTATACGAACTTGTTATCTCCTTGGATTCCTGGAATGGCCACACCTAACAGTACCATCTTACAAATGTTCCAGGGTCATAACTATCGTCACCTTACTTTCAAAACCTCCTAACTGCATTTTTACAAACATGAGGTTTTAAAAACTTTGGACTGAATATACTTCTTATTTTCGCCCGTTATAAAACCGTACATGTCTGAAAAAATTTGTGCGTCTTATTAGGCTTTATTGAATCCAAAGTTGTAAAGAACTTCATTTCTTGAAAAAATGAACTTAGAAGGTTTTGAAAGTTGGTGACGATATGCTATAGCTATAGAACAGACAGATTTAAATTTAATAGAGTTTATGTAATGTTGAATTAATTTCAAAATAAAGTGTTTATGAGCAAGGGTTCATTTCTGAAACGTAATTGGCGTTCTTATTTATGATTAAAATGCTTGGCCGTCAACGGTGCACGCTCGTTTCCTACCTAACGACCGCTGATCGAGAACTGGCTAATTTTTGATATTTTTCAAACCTTTAATTGGAAAGGTTGCAGTTATAAAATTCATACTATTTCCAAAGATATATTCATATTTGCATTTGAGGTTACTAAAATTTAGAACTTTACAGTTACAATCACATAAATTTTATGTTTCTAATTTCTCAACAGCTACCATTAACTGGCCTAGAACCGGCGAACTGACTCTAGTATAACAAGGGTGAGGTATTTACTATTAGTAATTGGTTTTGCCGCTCCCTTATCGAAAATATCCAACACTTACAATTAGTCCTAAAACTCGGTTTAAAAACTTCCGTGCAACAAAATAGGAAAATAAGCAATTCCTGTATTTAAGCAGTAGTTACCTTCTTTTAAATTTAGGATTGCTCGGTGAGATAGGCCATAAATGTTCAAATTGCCGGTACCTAATATAAGTATGTACAGCCTCAATCAAAAGTAATGAAACTTTTAAAACCGAAACACTATAGTCAGAGTGCAACGATACCGAGTTAGAGAGAGCGCAACGTGTTGTGGGGTTCCGAAGGACTTCGGAAACATTCGTTCGCCATAAGAATTCATCTCACTCAGTATCTTCTCTCTCTGACTACAGCCTTTCGGTTTTGAGCGTTTCATTACTTTTGATTGAGGTTGTACCTTAATTTACATTATTTATTTCTCAGATAACAGTAACTAAGAAGTTAAAAGTACTTTATACCAGAAAAGCAGATCGAAATCAGAATCATCTTGTAGACAATAAACTACAAACGTTCGGACTGCGAACTCGAACAACTCTTCATGCTCTAAACACTCCGAATCCGTTCGGGCTTGTACAATTGGGGTAAATAGAGCAGCTCTCGGATCGTTCGGTCTTATTCATCCTAAATGTACGGAGTTTACTTTATTCGCCCTACCTCGGGAAGAGTGAGCTCAAGAACTCGCGCTAATTTTTTGATATACATACATATGTGACGCTTGACGCACATAACCTTAGAATTACGTTTTACGTTGTTTATATTGAAGTATTGAAAAATGTGCTCATCGCATTATAATGCGTATTCTGATTCATATGTGCTAGTAACAATGGAAGACAGTAACGAAATTATTCAGCAAGCCGGCCATATTATTATTGATTTAATTTTAGCCAAAGAGTGTTCTTTTTACAACATTACAAAAGAACTGATAAAGTATGTTGGTTTTGTCAGAGGATTTGACTGAAGAAGAAACCATTGGTCAAGCTATCGAAACTACAGATGACAAACGTGAATACACGAAACAGCTGGAATCTAAAGTGTGGTATACAGAAAGGGTTCTAATTCTTATAGAGACTATAAAAAAGTTTGATAAAGACTTTCAGAGTAAGTTAAAGAAAAATGTTTGGGAAAAAATTGCCCAAGTATGCTCCAGTGAACTGAAGTGTACATTAAACGCCCAACAAGTAGAGAAAAAGGAAGAGTCTCAAACGCACATATAAAAGCATATTGACTCATAATAATACATCCGGTGAAAAACGAAGGCACTGGAAATACTTTGACGTTATACACAGTTTTATGTAAAAAAAGCCTGAAATTACGCCTGTAGCTACATGCTCAGATATAAATGGTTTACAAAACACTGAAGTGGCAACAGTTGAATTAACTTCCCAAGACGGACAGTTAATGAAAAAAGAATCATTTGAAAGTAGTTTCTGCAAAAAAAGAAAAGCCCTAACTAATCAGACATAATGATAGAATGGCTCTACTGGATCGTTTTACGAGTAATGGCTTCTTTGAGAAATTTATCGAAAAACTGTAGGTAGAAGATTATGTTTAAAGAACTGAAATATATTGTTTCCATTTTAAAAATGTTTCTGCGGTTACAATTGTTGCAATTAAGAAAATATTTTTTTTATTTTGAAAATGTTTGTGAATAAAATTGTTTTAGTTAACATTGCTGAAGGAAGTAAAAATAGGAAAAAAATTAATTTTTTTAAGTTCTTAGTCAAAAAATAGGAAAAGTTTATTTATTTATTTATTGTTTGGTTTCAGAGTTTATTAATATGTTTCTAAATAAAATATTACATTTGAATTTCTGTTAATTATTTGTAGAGTATTCATTATATCATTTCGTTTATGGATGGCATTATTTCTTTCCTCTTCTATATCAATGTCAAGTTGGTTGTGTGGAGCATTACGTCTTTCTTCTTGGGCTTCGAATTCAATATTAACATTATCAGGTAAATGATCGTTTAAGATGCAATTATGTAATACATATGCTGAAACTATCGGTAAACAAATTAGATCCAATCGAACAGTTTCCAACATTTTTAACCGTCTAAGTCTAAAGCGACCTTTTAATAAACCAAAAGTCCGTTCTATGGCAACTCAAAGTATATTACATTTCTTTTGTCTGATTGTTAAATGTCCTGCATTTTTAAATCCAACAATTAAATTAGCGTCTAACTTATATGCTAAATCTCCAATCAGATAATTATCATTATGAAACTGTATCTGGTTAGATCTAATCCCTCTAAATAAATCTGATCGTTTGTACACGGTGTAGTCATGAAGAGAGCCTACTTCACCTGCATAAACATTGGTAAACAACAATTTATGATCATTTACTCCTTGTAATAAGACAGAATGGAAAATTTTCCGTTTGATATAAGATTTACATACGATGTTCTTTAGGAACAGATATAGGTATATGCGATCCGTCAATACTGCCTAAAAAATGATGCTAAAAAATGATGCCTAAAAAAATTGTAAATATGAAACCACATAAGTAATAAATAATATTGCATTTTACCAGCAAATCCATGTGCATTAAACTGACGAAAAATAACCTCTTGTTGGTTTCTATCTGGCCAAGACATAATTTTATATTTTTTATTTACTGCCAGTATTAAGCTGCCGGTTCTATACAGGTGTGAAAAATTTTACCCAAGTTTCTTTAGGCCAAAACAAAGCAATTTAAAACATATCTTAGTACCAAAATGCCCCCATAAAAAGATACGGGATATTAAAGAAAACATTTCCGTTTCCATTTGTGATTATAACTTGGAAGGTGATTATTCAATTAATTTGAAAATGCATTATAATAAACACAAAATTAATAAAATAGAAAACTACAGCAAATGTTCAAAATGCTCCTGTAGCGACCACAGCGCCACCTGCGGCACATCTCTACACCATTGCCACGCACCAAGCTCTAACTCCCTTCCACATCACACTCAGCCCCTCTACAAGATGGATGCCGGAGCTATATAAACGCATGCAGAGCAGCTCGAAGATCATTCCTTCCCCAGCCAGCTGCAAAGTTGGAACCTCCTGACCAAACCCAGCTGCAAAGCTGGACCTCCTCTCCAAAAGCCAGCCGCGAGGTTGGACTCCTAACCAAACCCAGCTGCAAAGTTGGACTCCTAACCAAAAGCCAGCCGCACGTATGATTACCGCCGCCAAGCACCTCACGACATCCCAGCTCCGTCGGGCCCTGAAACGTGCATGCCGTGCACCCCGTGCCGTGTCACCACTTCCCCCGACGCCAGAGAAGAAGCGGGTCGGATCAGAAGACGTCGCCCGTCACCTGGCCAGCTTACCAGCGACCACTCCACCGAGGAACCTAGTCTCGCACGTCCATCGCCTGCAGCCATTGCACCAGGACATCTACGAGCTAATTCCCGTGGACATCCCAGCACCGGCCTACCAGCTGGTGCTCCGTAGTTCAGTTCACCCGGCAGATCCTCGGTTGGAGCTAGTGCGACGCGCATACAGATCCTTGGGGGAGCACGGCGAATTCCCTGAACCGGAGGAGTTGGGCAATCTCTTCCCCGAAGAGTAATCACACACCTGTCATGCAGTAACTAAGATCGCCCACCGAACACGTAACGACGAGGCGTTCTGACATATTAACATCCTTGTATTATTATTATTAATAAAGACATTTTGTTTGTGTTTGTGACAATCAATTATTTGGCTAAAGGACACGACACGCAACAACCCCCCAAACTCCCCTCTAGCTTCATTACAAGTGCACTAGCGAATCAAACGCTTGCTGAATTGTATTGCATTTCGTTCTTTTAAAACAATACAACTGTGACTTTCAAACAATTAATGGCTGTTTATGACAGCCGTTGTCTTGATATTCTTTTAAATTAAAATTGACTAGCAAAATCAGACTAGTAGATTTTAAAAATTCAAACGTTTACTTTCCAAACTATAAATAAATATGTTTTCATTAATACCCTGTATCTTTTTAAGGGAGCATTTTGTTACTAAGATATAGATATAAGAGGTAGCAGATGCTCGTGCTTCTATTAATGTCGACTTAAAAAACTTGTGTACAATCTCGCGTAAACACTGTCTTTACATAAATCCTAGTAAATCTAATGTTATTGTATTCGGGAAGAAGAACGACAGGGCTCGCATACTTGACCAGGTAGCAATCTTTCTTGATAATACCAAATTAGACACTAAAAATACTGTCAAAAATTTAGGCTTAACCATTGATCATACATTAAGATTCAAATCTCACATATCCAATTGCCTGCAAACCTCCTATTGTAACTTAAAAAAAATTTACGCTAATAAAGACATCCTCAATCGTAAAAGCAAAACTATTCTTTGTGACTCGCTAGTCTCATCTCGTTTAAACTTTGCTGATATGGTGTATGGCCCATGTCTTGATACAATAGATATTGCACGAATTCAGAAGTTACAAAACTCATGTTTAAAATTGATATTTGGTATAAGGAAGTATGACCGTATCTCTCACAAACTAAATGAAGTTGACTGGTTGAATATGGAAAATAGGCGGTTGCTGCACTCTGCATGTTTAATGAATAAAATCATTCAAACTCAAATACCTGCATATCTCTTTGAAAAATTAACGTTCAGAACTGATGTTCATAATCTGAATTTAAGATATAAAGGCCTACTTACGCCACCTCAACACTCTACCGAATTTTTTAAGCGATCCTTCAGTTATAACATCGTCATAATTTATAATAGTCTGCCAACTTCTATAAAAGAACTCGGATTAAATTTTTACACTTTTAAAAAACATCTGAAAAAAATTTTAAAAGCACGTTGACCAGGTTATTGCAGAACACGTTACATTGCATGTTCATGATTTGTTTTGTTTTCTTATTACAAATTTTTTTTTTATATATAATTAGCTCATTTTCGAATCGTAATTTTAAGTTTAACCCAGAGGTTAAGTGGAAGAGCAGGCAAAGCTAAGGCTTTGACTGAACTTCGCCTCTTATTTTGCGAATCACATATATATGTTTGTATTCTATATTTAATAAAGACATTATTATTATTATTATTATTATTATTATTATTATATATTAGGTTAATTGCTTTGTTTTAGCCTAATGAAGCTTTGATAAAAAAATTTACGCCAAATTATGACAACATGTAGATTTGCTGAAACCAAATCATATACCTACTGTAGTCTAGTCACCTAAAACTTTCTATACTGCTTAAGTACTACACTGTGACCATTAATTCTTTTTCTATCGAAGTACCCTGTCTTTAATCCATATACATATACGTTATGCATAAAATGCATAAGAAGTAAGACATTTTCAAAGGTTGTTGGGGACATACTAAAGTGTAATTAAAATTGCTTACTAGTCATATTGGGAACTGTAAATTCACAAAAATTGTCCACTTTCTGTAATATAGTCCTCTTCATTCTCGAATTCGTCATCGAACAGGATGTTCTTTATTTGATGAAATATCGGAATCAATATATGTATTACAATTCATAATTTAATTTTGAAGTAATTTGCGGAAATGAGCACAAGGTAACAAATATTTTGAGGTTAAATTTACACTCTAACTACACTATGGGTCACGTGATAAATACTCCGCACGTGCCCTGCTCTAACGCACCCTAAAGGCTCGTTTACAAAGAGCACATTTTTTCCGTGACCGAAGTTTAATTTGTGTTACGTAGATGGCAATGTTTACATAAAAGCGTGCTTGACATGATGAAGTACAATTCGGCACATGTCAATGCGCACGGAAGTTTGGAACTTCCAAACTTTGTGCATGGTGTGTGCGCGTTGTGTTTACGGCGTCGCACAGAACTCAGAGTTTTATTTTCCTGACAAGTTATTAACTTTTTTTAATTAAATATGTCTAATCGTGACGAAAAATTAACATAAATAAACATTATTGATCATTGTGGCAGAAAAAAGATTCAAATTATCACAATAAAATAATAATACCTTTTAATATATCATGCATTGACAATAAAAGCACAAATAACACATATAAATGTGACAAATCATCTACAACGTCGTTGACATCAATGTTAATACTTTATACTTTACTTCCACAAATATACGTACCATGTAATTCGCACAATTTTTAAAAATTTTGTGTAAATACTCAAGAGTCGTGCACGGCATTTTTCAGCACTCACACTCCTACGATGAAAGTGTGTCTGCCGTGACAAGCCCAATGTAAATGAGCCTTAAGAATAGCTTTCGTAGGGAGAAGTCGAACCAAGAACGCAAGGAAGAATTTAACTGTAACCTGTGCGCTGCGTTAATTGCGTCAAATATACCTTTATATAAACTTAATAATGTGAACTCAACAAATTTTTAAAAAAATATATTTTAAGGAAAATAAAACGGAAGAGTCTACTTTACGCAAAAATGATTTGAACGACGAATATAAACAATGTACAAAATTATGTAGGAGAAAATTACTTCTACATATGCTTTGATGAAACTACCGATGTATGTGGTCGATATATTGAAAATTTATTAATTGAACCACTCAAATCTCAGACATACTCAAAGCCAGTTTTAATCGCTAGCATGCAGCTAGAAAAAACTAACATTACAATTGCGCAGTTTATAAATGAAAGTTTAGCAAATTTTTTCTTGCCTCAAACTATCCCTTACATAAAACTACTTTTAATATTAACGGATGGAGCCCCTTATATGTTGAAAGCATATAAAAATTTAATAATATTTTTTAGCAATGCAATTCGTTGTACATGCTTGGCACACGGGATTAATCTCGTGGCAGAATTTATTCGTGATCAATTTGAAGATATTAATAAATTATAAATTATATAATTAGGGCCGTTTTCATAATAGAACTTTAAATTTAAAGTGACTTTAACCTATAAAAATACATTAGTTTTCCTATGCTTAAAGTGACTTTAAATTAAAGTCTCCTTTAGCACTATTATGAAAACGGCCCTTAATAACAACTGTTTTTAAAGGCACCCCTGGATTTCGGGGTTTATTTCCAAAATAATTATTTGCTGTCGCGCACACTCTCACCAAGGAATCTAAATAGAATAAAACCAAATAAAAGATCCAATGAAAATCTGACACTTAAATCGCGAGGCACAACCGAGCATAAGGCCACAGTATAGAACAAATCAGTACGGACAAAGGATGAATCATCGCACTACCAGTCTGAAATTGCATTTTTAAAATCTACTCGGTTTGAAGATGTCTGTTTATAATCAGCTGTCTCAAACGTCAAATCGGTTGTTTATGTGAGGTTATCAGAAGTAGGTACGTACATTAATATTTACTCTGAATAATTTTAAAAAAATTTGTTTAAATAACGTTTTTATGTGTTATATTGTGTCCTTTGCCAGTAGAGCAAATGCTTTTCCAGTTTTACCATTGTCATTTGTGTGTTTCTATGACGGTAGGCATTGTTAGTTCTTGTGTTTTCTATTTCGTAATTTATAGGTATTTTACAAACGAACTTGAATATTTTATTATTGCTAGACTTAATTTACTTTTTTAGAGTAATGGATGGCAAAAAGCATAAAAAGTTAAAAGGTGGTAGAGCTAATTCAAACTCGCAGGAAATTAGTTTCTTTAGTTTTCCATCTAATCCAGAAAGGTATGGAAATCAATATATGAGTACATTAAATGCATAAGTCGGTATTTGCATTAGACATTGTTTTGAGATAAAGCGAAAACAAAAGGAATTTTCCTTTTGGTAAATGAAAAATTTGAATTTCAATCGCAATTTAGGAAGTAACTACGCAGTTTTTCAACTTAAAACCCAGTGCAGATAGTAGGTATTTATAATAAAAATATCAAAAATTAAGTTTGATATTTCTGCAGGTACTGAGTTTTGCATTTAATGTTCTCATACACCTATAAGTATATTGGCGACTGTATTGATTATAAGTATTGTTATGTATGTATAACTTATTTATGTATTGCAGGTGCCGAATTTGGATTCTTAATTGTAATCGGCTGGATTTGTTAGAAAAAACTACAGAGTATTGTCATAAAAATTGTACTCTCTGCAGTTGGCATTTTGAGGAAAAAATGTTCCTGAACCATTTACAAAACAGGCTTAAATCTGATGTCAGGTTAGTGCAATATATTTAGGGTTGATTTAACATATTATGTATTTATCAGATCTGTAAGCAACTAGGTATTCACTTTGTAGAACATGTTATTTGTAAGTTGTCTCTATCTTACACAAGACAATTTCTTGTAATGTGTGTGCATGTATCATTAGAGCTAAAAGTACATTCACCTTGAAATACCGGGTGTGTTAAGCTACCATTTCTTTTGCAGTGAAAAAAATAATTCTGTTAAACATGATATTTCTGTGTTGTTTATAGGTCAATGGAAGGAGGAGGATCCTGTAATGCTAGTATTTACTGACCAACCAGCAACAATAACTGCACCTGAACAATCCTCAATAGTCTCAGTAGAATTCAGTCCAATACCATCGACAAGTTATGCTCCAAACTTATCAAGTACATCAACACAAACACCACATTCCTTGTCAAGCCATAGTCCCCGAAAGAAAAAGTTACGTCGCCAATTGAAAACATCCAAAGTAGTCAGCACGAAATTATTGTTAGATGCAGAACGTGTTACTCAAGAGGAAGAACTAATGAATTTTCATCACTTGTGCGATAAATATTTACCAATTAACTTATCAAATCTAATAAAAATGCAAGTTGAATGTAGTAAAGCAAGTAAGCGAACATACTCCTACCAACTGAAGCAGTTTGCATTGACCATTTATTTTTACGGACCCCAAGTTTATAATTTTTTATCAAGTACATTTTCTTTGCCGTCTGTCAGAACATTAAGAAGATTTACCCAGAATTGGGACATAGAACCTGGCATGAATGAGTTCTTGTTCAGCACTATACATTTGAAAGTACAAGGCATGAGCATTGAAGACAGAGCATGTATACTTTGTGCTGATGAAATATCTTTAAAGCCAATGCTATTTTATAATGCAAGCAAAGATAAAATCATTGGATTTGATGGAAGTGCGAGGTCAACTAGTTTAAGTATTGCGAAATTTGCTCTAGTGCTTATGGCAAGAGGAATCAACGCAAAATGGAAGCAACCATTAGCATATCTGTTGCTTACATCTAGCTGTCCATCTGTGGATTTGCACGAATTAGTGTCAAACATTATTAGTAAACTTGATAACATAGGGTTGCATGTGAAAGGTTTTGTTACAGACATTGGTTCGAATTTTTTAAATTATTCCAAGCAAATGGGAGTATCTCCTTCGCACCCTTATTTTAAAGTTAATAACAGACAGATTCTGTATTTTTTCGATACTCCGCATTTAATAAAGGCTTTAAGAAACAACTTTTTTATGTATAAATTCATAATTAAGGAGCAAACAATTGATAAAACTTTTGTAGAAGACGTTTATAAAAAAGATAAGCAACAAAAGTATAGAGCTTGCTACAAGTTAACCGATGCACATTTGTATCCTAATGGATTCCAAAAGATGAAGGTTAAACTTGCTACGCAACTGTTCAGCGGATATGTATGTGCAGCAATGGAGATGTATATATCATCTAGATTCCTGCCACTTGTTGCGATACATACAGTTGAATTTATCGACAAAATTGATAAATTATTTGACCTGCTAAATTCTAGTAGAAAGGCCGAAGCTAAATATTATAATAGGGCGTTTGTAGGAGCAGACTACCAAATTCAGTTTTTAACTGAAATGTGCGAGCTTTTTACACAAATAAAAGTGGTTAGTAAAACTACTGGTGCTAACTTAACTAATACCATAAAATCACTTAAATGCTGGCAAATTACCATTGCAGCAATACTGGAATTATGGAAACAAGGAAATTTTTCAGAGATATATACCCGCCGTATAAATCAGGATTGTTTAGAAAATTTCTTTGGTTCAATTAGAAGAGTATGTGGCAATGCATTCAATCCTACACTTGTGCAATTTTCGAAAGCTTTTAAAAAATTATTTTTGATTAATTATTTTGCACAGCCAGAAGGTGCCAATTGTGCAGAAGATTTAGATAGTATTTTACTACAAATATCCAGTACCCCTGTTACCAACATCGTTTCTAAAGATTGTAAGACACCCACTGTTAATCACAAAATTAATGTTGATACAATAGACTATCGACAACTTGATTTACCAGAGGCAAATGCATTAACATATGTTGCTGGATATCTGTTAAAAAATGTTTATAAAAGCACCAATGCGATAGCTGTGTATTATATGCAAACAGTGGAGAATTTTCTAGCCAAAGTTTACTTATACACTTTCGAGCATACAAAACAGACACTACCATGTTTAGCAAGTGATGCAATCCCAGTCCGGAGTTTTGTGAGTACGTCAAGAAATTAGAAGACATGTTTGTTGATAAGTTTGAAACATACTCACGACAGTGTGGAGTCGGAAGACTGATACTTACTGAATTGCAAAATGTACATTTGTTCATCCATGTACAGACTTCCCTTACATGCATTTTCTCCGGTTGTTTGTCCGCGTTAGAATATTTTTTAATCTCAAATTTGCAAACAGAGAATTAAGAACTTCTCACAAACGACACCGCAAAATTATAACTGTGTCTCACTTATAACGTATTACATGCAAATATTTCATTTTTTTCATCATTTCACATTTAATAATTTATTGTAAATATTTGTAACTTCTAATTTAAGAGTCCATCATAAATAAGAACTACTTTAATTTTTTGTCATTTTTTTAATTTAAGCCGCATTCATCTACCATGAAATAGGATTTAGTTTAATTTTAAGTTATTCACCTTTTGTTACTCATGACGTTTTCAAACCTACACTTTGTAGTTGTTTTGAAATAAATGTTATTTACCGACTTATACTCCTATTTTCTAAGTAAAAGCTTACGGTCCAACTAAATACGCACAAAGTTACAGATTTCCATTTAGAAATATATAACTTTTGATTATCCTTCAAATACGGGACAACCTGTATGTCAAAATAATTGTGCAATATAGTGCTTATCGGCGCGAATCATGACCTGTAATTAAATATTTTCATTATTCACAAATAGCAGCGTAATTGAAAACCGGCACATTGTTGGAACACGCTGTATATCCTGTAAACGCGTCTAAAATGTTGTGTACTTTGGAATGATAATAAACTGCTATATTTCTTTTTAGATTGTCTTTTAATATTTTTTACTTATTTCCACATTTTTATACAATTAGTTTCCATGATTTTTAGTTTGCAGGGTAATACATAAGTTGTTCGAGTGCATTTCATTTTTAATATTTTAACACAACACATACCTATATTTTTACATTTGTTTTCCTGTATTTTTATAAGAAAGAAAATAATAGCATGTGAGGACTACGAAAATATAATCAAATTCTATTCAAAATTACCGGGCAAAGTAACTTGCAAACTTCATTATATACAATATATATATGTTGAATCTACTCGGTTTCAATATGGCTCAAGGCCAAATTTTTGCGTCTTTCGAAAACCTATTGAAAAAAAGCTTATGTCCGTACTGATTTGTTCTATACTGTGATAAGGCAAAGCAGAACCTCGCAGCCGAGTGTGTACGGCAGATTACCTGGTGGTGATCCGCCCCAGAAGAGGTCGTAAGAAGGGGGGTAATATCCGCAAAATAACACAATGAATAAAAGGCAACGTTGACGTTAACAAACTTTAATTGGTAGGCCAGCGTCAAATATGGTATAGTACGATACGCCTAGCGCGTATCCGACAAGCCACAAAAATTTGGTTGCAAAATAAATGGCACAGTGTGGTACGTACAACGAAATAAATTTGTAAAACAACAAAATAAATATGACAGTGAACACGCGTATCGCGTATTAAATTATACCGTTCGTCCGGGATCCTAAGCGTACGTTTACAAAACAGGACTGAAAAGCAGTCGTGACACGTATTTTTTTTTTTTTTTTAGCATTTCGGGATCTGAGCCCATATGCCAACATATTATGCATCAGAATTTACTATCAAAAGATAGTCTTATATATCTATTTTGCTTTGCTTTAAAAAGTTTATTACCGCATGATAAATGTTCTTATGGTTTTCTCTTAAAATTAATACAATATTTGTGGGCATCTGTACACCCAGCTTTACTAAATTAGAAATCAATTCTTTTTGAAATCCCTCTAAATTTGGACAATTAAATAGAATATGGTTAATATCGAACACCAATGCTCCGCAAGTGCAAGCTGGGGAATCCACAAGACCCAATCTATGCAAATGCGAAGGAAATTTACCATGACCAAATTTTAACCTGGCAATAGTGGAATAGAAGTACCGAGATACTTGGAAATGTCTGTGCCAAGGTCTAATATTAATTGATGGATGTATTAAAGCGTACTGCGTCATTTTGTTACTATAATATTTGATCCATTAATTATTCCAAGAATCATGCAAGATCTCAAATTTTACGACATTATTTAAATCGCCTCTGTGTAATTTAAAATCCGAATCTATTCCTTCAGTCGATGCCCGTTTCGCTAACTTATCAACTATTTCATTAGGAATAATATTGGAATGAGCTTTTACAGAGAAGAACAACAGTTTTGTGTTTTTCCTGTAAAGTCAGATATTGTTCCCGTATTTTTAAAATTATTGGGTGACTTTTGCTAACTTTATGTTTGGATGCTAGAGCAAGTAAAACACTTTTGGAATCACTCATAATACCGATATTAGTCGTAGGGATATTTTGGGCATACAACATGGCTTGTAAAACAGCTTCAGCTTCAGCCGTGAATATGGATGATTTGTTATGCAATCTAAAAAGCCTATAGTCCTTAGTACTAGAATAATAAATGGCGCATCCACATCCAACAGTTGTTTTTGCTGCGTCCGTATAAATAAAATTAAAATCTGGCAATTTACTAATTATGGCCGAAAAAATTCTATTATTACCATGTGGTTCACAAGTATATCCCGGAAAATAGGTGTTAATTACCTGTAAGTAGTCAAAATAATTAAAACTAGGAGGGAGGGAAGTGTCGATAACATCGTCTATATTAGCTATGTATCTATACGCTTCAACTATGATTAAGGAAGCTTTCTTCTTCCAGTATTCACTAATTAAATCAAGGATTGCTAGTTTGTGAATTTTGTCTATCAGATGTACTTGGGAGCTAGTTTTCAGTTTTATAATATATTTGCTTGCAACAAATTGCCGACGAAGTGTTATTGGTGGTTCTTGAGCTTCCACATGCAGAGCATCAATAGGGGTAGATCTCATCCCACCGACCACAATCCTTAATGATTTGTTTTGTATGATACCTAATATCCTAATTTGTTTTTTTTGTAGCTACTTCGAGAATAGTTGAACCATGATCTATGTGTGATCTAATACATGCATTATAAAAGTTTTTGACAATTAACACGCCAGCTCCCCATTTACGTCTGCAGATCATCCTCAACACGTTGAGGAATCTTTCGTATTTAGAAATAATATGGTTGATATGACTGTCCATCGAAGTTTGTTAACAATTATTAACCCTAGGTACTTTACTTTGTTTTTTACGAGGCACTTGGTATTGTTAAGAAAATCAGAGTCTGGTGTTTGTATTCTGCGTCTTGAAACAAAAACAGCACTGGATTTATTTTGCGATATTACTAACCCATTATCAGTTAACCATGTTAAAGTATTATCAACGACTACCGACATTCTATTTTCTAACTGTGTAAGGTACTTTCCTGACTCTATGATGCATAAATCATCGGCATACTGAATAATTTTTGATTTTAAATTAATATTTTCATGTAGGTCAGTAGTATATAGGTTAAATAGTAGCGGGCTAAGTACTGATCCTTGTGGAAGCCCTGTTGCTGCATTTCTCGGCCCTACCTTTTCATTCCTGTTTCCTCTAATAACGATAGACCGATTCCTGTATAAGTTAACAATATTGTCAGCTTGTTTAACTGGAATTCCCAGAATAATTAATTTTTCCTCTAATTTATCTAAATCGATACAATTATAGGCATTTTTGATATCCAAAAACAGACCTCCCACTATTTCATTTTTTGTGAGGCCTAAATGTATGTCTGTTATAAGATCTGTTAAAGCTTCTGTGGTACCCATACCCGATCTAAAACCGTACTGCTTTAGTGGCATAATATTATTACTTTCGCACCACCATTCTAATCTGTTTTTTATAAGTCTTTCGTATGTCTTAGTTAAACATGACAATAATGATATGGGCCTGTACGAACCAGGGTCTGTAGGATCCGAATTATTTTTTAGGATTGGAATTATCACGGTATTTTTCACTGTTGGGGGAATTTCTTCACTTAACCAAAATGTGTTAAATACCGATAATAAAGCTTCTTTTGCGTTTCTTGGGAGCGCACGCACCATATCGTAAGTTATATCATCCCATCCAGGGGCAGAATCCTTAGCAACAGCTAAAGCGTTCTTTAATTCCTCAAACAAAAACAGTCTTTGAAATAATTCCCCGGTACTATCTTCGATTGATTTATCTACCCGCACCTTTCTACTGTTCTGCACAAAATCCGGAGTGAGCAAATTTAACATAGACTCTTTTAAATTTTTTAATAGTTTTCCAAATGCTGTTACACGGGGTATTTTTATTCAGTCCATCGCAAAATTTCTGCCAACTTTCTCTTTTTTTTATTTTCAAATATCTTTTCGAATAGGCCATCGATTCTTGGCATTTGATGTAATTTTCAAGAGTACGATTGTCTTTGTATTGCTTTAGTATCTTTTTCCTCTCTTGAATAATCCTGGTACAATCGTTGTCCCACCAAGGAGGGGGAGGTTTGTTTTGTATGCAAAAGGGCCTGTTAATTTTACAAATTTTATCTGCAGCCAACGTCATCAAGCCTTTGATGTATGTAATTTTTTCTTCAGCATTGTTTATACGAGAATTAATGTCAAAATTACTTTGAATATAATTAGAGTATTCTGACAATTTCGATTTGTCTATTTTCCATTTCCTTTTTGGAAAAATATATTTGAAGTCATTCTCTACATCGATATTAAACAAAATGGGGAAATGGTCAGAAGAATAGGAATCCTCCAAGACTTTCCAATTAATTTTTGGTACTATTATGGGACTTGCCAGCGTAATATCTACTGCCGAAACCCCTTGCCCAGGACGTGTAATGCGAGTAGGTGTACCGTCGTTAAGAAAGACGAGGTCAAGTTCATTTAAAGCTTTTAGAAGAATATTACCAGCATTATCGTTTTTTTGCAAGCCAAGCGCTTGATGGTGTCCATGACACGTATTTATAAACGAACAATTGTAAAGTACGTAAATTAACGAAATCAAATAAAACACCTTAAAACTAAGTGCCAAAACCAAACCGAAATCTTCAACTCACAAGCGATCGCCACTGACTGTACATGCAGCGAGCGCGTGAATTCGACCAGATAAAAACGTTAAATCGTGCGTAAAAGTTCCACAGAAGAAATGAAGCGGCAAATCTCTCACCGAATGTATCCAGCGACGTGACGAGCGTAATATAAAGAAAAATTCTCAAGAAAAATTAAAAGTAATTCACCTTCAGCTGATAGAAAAAATGACAACGTTTGAACAACTAGAAGCCTTTAAAAAGATTACCGCCCCATTAGAACCAACACTGCTCGTCATAAAAAGTAACAAGAACGAAAACACAATACCCATACTAAGAAAAATAATATCTTAAAAATTAACAAAATCTTGTGTTATTAGACTGTAGTAGTAGTATTTACAATTTGTTGCATATGTTACAATTTTTTAAATTTAGTCACAAATTTGTAATACTTTGTATGTCAGGCGTTTCATAAAAATATTTTTAAGTTATATACGAAAACCACGTAAAATATTAACATTATTGTCGCATTTTGTAGCATTTTTGTCGCATTTTGAATTACTGTACTGTCAAAAAATGTAGAAGAGGATATGAAAATGTACAACTAATAGTTCTGCACAAATGTGAAGAATTTTTTTCTATAAATTGTCACTGGAGCTATTTTAGATGCAAATTGTAGCATGTTGTTCTACAATTGTAGTAAATAAATTCATTTTTCTCTGTGCACAAGCAGCAAAAGTACATCACACAACAATATAATTGATAAACAGCGACGTTTATTTTCGACGAAAAGAAAAAGTAGAAAATATGAAAAAACTGTGTAAAGCTACTTCGGAAGAAATGAATATCATTGCAATTACATTTAACTTATTATACATATTAGAAAACAATTTTGACAATTAGGCTCCCGCGCATGTGGGATATTCGTGTTAGAAGACTCGCGTCTAGTCTTCTGTTGTGTGTGCTGTAGCACCATCATATTGGAAAAATCAGTTTTGGAGCTTATCATCATGTAAATGTTCAACGAAGGCAGTTAGGATATTGTTTCGGTATCTTTCAGCTCTAACAGTTTCATCAAGAAATATTGGTCCTATGATCCTTCTACGAAACATTGCCAGCCATACACCAGTTTTAATGGGATGTAGAGGTGTTTCACGAAAAATATGTGGATTTTCACCACTCCAGAGCCTCATATTCTGACAGTTAACATAACCTACAAAAACATTTAGGCTCAGTTGTACAATTCCAGCTTAACTTTAAGCCAAAGCTTAAACCCTTAACAACAATTGTTGAAATAATCGTTGTTATGGGTTTTAACCCTTAACAACCCAGTACTGTCCAACGGACACATTTTCAAATTTACTCGTATACAAAATCGAGATTACTCGTTATTTGCGTTGTTTTGACTCAACGTATTTTATGTGTTATTGTTCATATAATACAATAAAACTTTAAAAATAAAATTTTATTATTTGCTTTGGCCATTTTTTCAAAAATATAACGTAGCACTTTGACTATTTGGGTAGCTTATTGAGTCTAAAATGGTGTAGACGTGTCACTGCTTGCAATTTTCGTGGTGCCTATAAAGTGTTATTAGGCTTGTTCGGGTCCTCGCCACTAGAACCGTCCTAGAACGTCCTAGAGCGACCAGTGTAAATTGAATGTGTGTAGTGAACGCTCTACTAAAAAATCATTTGTGTTAAGTGTTTACCAGCATCATCTGGGACCACTGTACACTACATACAGACAACAGGACCTCCAGTATCGCAGAATTGTCGACGACTCCCTCCTGAGAAATTAAAAATCGCCAAGGCTGAATTCCAGTATATGCTAGAACAGGGAATTTGCAGACCGTCGAAGAGTCCATGGGCAAGTCCTTTGCATCTCGTACCCAAAAAGATTCCTGGTGAGTGGCGTCCGTGCGGCGATTATCGTAAGCTAAACAGTGTAACAATACCCGATCGATACCCAATTCCGCACATCCAAGACTTTTCATTAAGGTTGCAGGGGAAAAGTGTATTCGGGACAATAGACCTTGTGCGTGCATACCATCAAATCCCCATAGCCGAGGAAGACATTCCCAAGACCGCGATCATTACTCCTTTCGGACTTTTTGAGTTTAATGTGATGACGTTCGGCCTTCGAAATGCCGCCCAAACTTTTCAAAGACACTTGAATTCCGTGCTTTCAGGTCTAGACTTTTGTTTTTGTTATATAGACGATATTCTTATCGCATCTACTTCCCCAGAGGAACATTTAGAACACCTTGAACTGGTTTTCGAACGGTTGCGCGAGTTTGGAATCGTTGTGAATCCGGCAAAGTGTGTTTTCGGCGCCCCTCAAGTAGACTATCTTGGACACCAAATTTCAGCAGAAGGTATAAAGCCGTTACCCAACAAAGTAGCTGTAATCACTGATTTTCCTAAGCCTACGACAATAAAACAGTTGCGACGTTTTCTCGGAATGTTAAATTTTTATCGTAGGTTTGTTAAAAACTCAGCTGAGTTCCAAACACCGTTGAATGATTTTTAAAAATAGCAAAAAGAATGACAAAATAGTTTGGACTCCTGAGACAGACGCAGCATTTGCCCGGTGTAAAGAAAAATTAGCTAACTCAACCCTTTTGGCCCATCCCTATGACAGCGCGCCACTACTTCTGACGACTGATGCTTCAGAGGTAGCCGTAGGTGCAGTGTTAGAACAAAAAGTTGACGGAATTTGGGAACCGTTAGCATTTTTCTCCAAGAAGTTGAACACCGCTCAAGCTAAATACAGCACGTATGACCGAGAGCTGCTAGCTATTTACGAGGCTATCAAGTACTTCCGCTACATGGTTGAGGGCAGGAATTTCAGCGTACGAACGGATCACAAGCCACTGACATACGCTCTCCTGCAGAAGACGGATAAAGCGTCACCTCGACAACTGCGTTAATTAGACTTCATAGGACAATTCACTACGACCGTCGTATTTGTACCCGGCGAAAGCAACGTTGTCGCCGACGCTTTGTCACGAATTGAAGAGATTTCGAATCCCACAGCGATTGAACCGGAGGAACTAGCAAAGGAACAGAAGAACGATCCCGAACTGAAGGAACTTCAGCAATCCATAAATACTTCTTTAATCCTCAGAAAGTTCACTCCAAACAATTCTGCAGTCACTATTGTGTGTGAAACCTCAACTGACACCATCCGTCCTTACGTCCCGAAAAGTCTGCGCCGAAGAATTTTCCTACTGTTCCATCAGTTATCACATCCTAGTGGTCGAGCAACCAGCCGAGCTATCAAACAAAAATTTGTTTGGCCATGCATGAGCAGGGACATCATTGAATGGTGTCGCAAGTGTATACCCTGCCAGAGATCAAAATTTCTCGTCATACTCACAGTCCTCTAAAGAATTTTAACATGACTGATTGCAGGTTTGAACATGTGCACATAGATATTATTGGCCCATTACCACCCTCCCAGGGTAATCGGTATTGTTTGACGATGATAGACCGTTTCACTAGGTGGCCAGAGGTAACGCCGATGGTGGACATGACGGCTGACACCGTAGCTAGAGCTTTTACGCTACTTGGGTTTCTCGTTTTGGTTGCCCACATCGCCTCACCACCGACCAAGGAAGACAATTTGAAGCCTCTCTTACAACTGCCCTAACGAACCTCTTAGGGATCAAGCGATGTCGCACCACAGCATACAGACCGCAAGCGAATGGCCTCATCGAACGTTGTCATCGGACCATTAAGGCAGCTATTATGTGCCACGAAGACAAAGAATGGACAAATCTTTTGCCCACAGTTCTTTTAGGGCTGCGCACCAGCTACAAGGAGGATCTCCAATGTTCAGCAGCAGAGCTCACGTATGGTACGCAACTGCGTATCCCTGGAGAATTTTTCTTCAATGGCGCGGTTCCCCCAGATGCTGCAACATTCGCAAGAGAACTGCGTCAACAGATGCGTGAGATTCGAGCAACACCTGCAGCTCGTCATGGTAACAAGCCTGTTTTCGTTCATCCTGCCTTGGAAACATGCACACATGTTTTCTTACGAGACGATGCAGTCCGACGACCATTACAACAACCTTATACTGGACCACATAAAGTTACTAAACGGGACGCCAAGACAATCACCATTTTCTTCAATGGAAGACAGTTAACCGTTTCCATCGATAGGGTCAAACCTGCATTTTTGGTGAAGGAACTGAACACATTTCCATCCTCAACACCTGTACAGCCGCCAGCACTCAGTAGCAACAAAAACTCTACTCAAATCAAGGAATCAGTGACACGTGTAAGGCGCAAGGTGAAACCACCAGTTCGTTTCCGTGACTACGAATCGTAGACACTAGAGGGGGAGTAACTGTGGCGACTATGACTTTATTATATATTATAAAGAGTCCAGTAGGTGGAGAAAACAAGTTTAGTTTTTGGTTGACACTTTAAAATAAAAATGTAGTTTAATGTTTAATAAAAGTTCATATACAAATATAACTACAACGGTATTTATATCCAAGAGTACTCTTTTCAAACAAAAAGTAGATCAATGCATGGTTAATTTTCAATACAAAGGATGTGTCAGATCGGGTGATTATTTTATTTTAAGCATTCATTCAGGACATATTCGGTCCTTAAAAATATTTCGATGTAATAACAGCACATGCGCAGTAGGAGAGCAGCTTTTAGACGGTCGTACTTGATCAGAGAAGATTAACTTTTTCCAATAAAATTATTGTTACGGTAGTAATTTAAGTAACATGAAATAAGGGTCGTAGCTCAATATAACACATTTATTATCAACAATTTACAACTAATACTCACATTGTATTTGGGGCACTTACTGATAACTAGACTAGATGACACACTGACGAGAATTGTTCTAATTATGAATGAAATCATCGCTGTGCATGTGCATTTTCCGCACGCGGATGAGACATACTTACATAATTGCAAATGAGTCATTCTTATGTTTATGTTACACTCGACTGATTTTCAGCTGTACATCTTTGATGGTTCTCTTATCCTAGTTACATTTTCCCCTCTCGCAAAAAAAAATTTATTTACATTTGAAATGAGTGAGGCAATTTATCTTAAAGAAATCAATGAAGTTATTCTATCGTATAGAGGTAACATAAACAAGTGTCTTGTCCAAGATAAGGTTTGTTATGGAAGACGCAGCAAATGTAAACTTAAGGGAAAAAAGTATTGCGGATTAATTAAATATTGGGTTAGTCTTGCGGTTGACCTGGGGTTTGTAGCTTCGAAGACTCTAGTTGTGGCATTGTTGACCATGCGGGTTTTCATAGTGTTCGCGGCAATTATCTATTTGCTGGGGCGGGTGGCTGATCCGGTTTTGCGAAAACGGGTTGTGGAGACCGCAGCGCTGATATGTAGCGTAATGCGGCTAACACATCGAATTCATCCGGGAAGTGCCTTGGACAAAGGAATGAGGCGGCTTCAGCGGTTCTGTGCTGTACCAAGGCCTCGCCTTCCAAGGCGACCCGTGATGGAGGCCGTGTTGTCTTTACGGTCCAGCGGGTACACCGAATGGTATCGACGGTACCGTTGGAGCCTTTGGGCTGCGGTTACGGAGGCGGCTCAACCAGCGAGGCGTCGTACCCGTTCGGCTCGTGTTGTTACACATCATCGTAGGAGGGCCGAAACGGGTAGACGGCCATGGTCAAGACCGGAAGTTGCGATTCCGATGTCAGGGTTGGCGGGTGTTCGAGGGTTGACACCCCCTTTGATGGTTCTCTTATCCTAGTTACATTATTATTATTATTATTAGAATCAACGATTGTCTAAACCGTCACATGCATGTAGCCTGTATTTTCGTCGACTTCTCCAAGGCATTCGATATTATCGAACACGATAAACTTGAAGAAGCACTACAAAAAATAGGGGTGAGAGGAATGGCCTTGACTTGGTTCAAAAACTACTTACATGATAGGAAGTACTGTGTTAAAATTGGCTCTTCGATGAGCACAGAAATTGCATCTACACGAGGTGTTCCCCAGGGCAGCATTCTAGGACCCATCTTGTACCTAATTTATGTCAACGATATGGGTGCTTGCTTCAGTAAGTGCGAATATTTATCATATGCAGATGACACACTAATCTTCTCTGTTAACAAGGATGAAAGTATTGCTATGGGTAATCTGAGAAAGGAATTCCACACGTTCCAATTGTGGGCACACGATAAAGGTCTTGTTATAAATGCTAACAAAACAAAATTTATGCATATAAGATCTCCGCATCAGATAAGCACACTGGATATCCAAACTGATATTACCTTTCATAGCAATAACTGTCTACATATTAATAGGAGCGCACAAACTAATACGATCTGCAATTGTGACACCGTCTTAGAAAAAGTGAAAAACATAAAATACCTGGGCTTGGAGATAGATGAGAACTTTCTCTGGAGCGGTCACATACACAATCTAACCATAAGACTGCGACGTCTGGCAGGTCGCCTGTTTTATCTTAGAGACCTGTTTCCAGAACGAATCCTAAAATTGGTGTACCACTCGTTAGTGGAATCAATTCTGTTATACGGCATCACAATATGGGGTCGTGCATCGCCGACATATATCCTCACATTACAGAAAACCGTGAATAAGATTGTTAAAAACTTAAAGCGGGGAAACATAAATCGGGAAAGTGCAGATACTATATACAAGGAACTTAACTTAATGAACGTGACACAGTTATACTACTTCAGGACTATAGTGAACAATTACTTTAAAATACGAAATCTGGACACGGTAATGCATGATCATGAGACCAGGCTGATGGACATTGGCTATGCAACTTGGCCATTGTCCAGCAATAAATATGGACAAAGGACGGATGATGTGGTGCTACCGAGAATCCTCAATTCCCTTCCTCCGGGGTTAAGGCAGGTTGACAGGTTCGGTGAACTGAAAAGAAAACTAAAACAATGGTTACGAGATAGCAGTATGTTATAGTGGACTTACCCCACGTATGTCGAATTGTTGATCTGCTTTTGTAACTCTCGACTCGATGTGTTCCTCTCCTGCCGTGGAAGCTGTTCAATTGTGTTCGTGACTGGGACCTGACTTTTTGCCTCGAGGCCTGGAGTTGCTACTAGACCTGGAAGCTTCCTGAGTTTCTTGAAATGGGACCTCCGCATCTCAGGTGTGCCCACAATCCTGGCTGGTTTAATGCACTGTGGTGTTGTGTTGTTTTGGATTTTTCCTAACCTGTAATTTTAAGTATCGCCGGCCGTTGGTCTGTAGGAAGTTTGTAGATTAGTTTGATTAATTTAATTTACTGTAAAGTTTCGGTTCCCTTCACTTATTCACTTATTTTCTTAGATTTTTTCTTAGATAAGTTGTTTCACTACAAAATTTCTTAACTGCGTAGTAGCCCTCCAGTAGCACCGCCTAATGCCTTGATGATTTTCGCGGGATAGCAGCGCGTGAGTGTGGACTCACTTCCGCCATTATGTCTGATACCTACTGACTTGCAATCGCCATGCACTTCCTGCGGGTATCAAACGGTGTAGCCGTTTTGTTGGCACTGGCATTGGATGGCGCTGCATGGGTGTTACTTGTTTGTAATTAATTTACCTTAGAGTCTGATTCTCCTTGGTTTATTGTTTTTGCTTTTAGTATAGTTTTAGGTAATAGCGCGCACGACGAACTTGTTTTCAGTTTATCTTCGTTTGGCTTTGAATTGCCACTGACAAGCTATAGCTTAGTGGCGTTTTATTCAATTATTTAATCATACCATTAAGGATCAATTAATTTAAGTTATAATCATTAGTTGTATAATGTTCGATTTCTTCTTATTCAAATACTTAAGTTAAGTTCTAAGAATAAAACGTTCTGTAATGTTGATTCTTATTTATTTACTTATTTAATTCAATAAACATTATTATATATAAAAAAAAAATTATTATTATTATTATTATTACTATTACTATTACTATTACTAAAGTAATCCAGATTGATTCCGAGGACGACTTGAATCTAATAATTTAATTTCTTTCTACTGGATGTTCTTTCCCCGTTTTTATTTTTATTTTTATTTCGTATTTTTATTTTCTATTGATTTGTTAATAAGTAAAAATGATGTGCAACAATACAGATTGGTTACTTGAAAACAATAACACAATCGTCATGAATGGTTTAGACAATTTTGAACAGTTTTTACACACAAAGCAATCTCCAAAGTTTAACATCTTGCACTTAAACATCAGATCGTTACTCACTCATTTCGATGAGTTTTACGCTTATGTAAAAAACTACATGAATGCTTTACTTTGATCATACTAAGTGAAATAAATATCATGCATAACTTCATGAGTGTACACAGTCAAATGTTTGAGTTAGATGGATTTAATCAGTACTTTAAATGCAGGCATAACAAAAGGGGTGGAGGCATAGTGATATACTATGATCGTTCAGTAGAAGTTGAGGTCGATGAGGAAGACTTTGTGCATTTTGAGGGCATTTTTATGCGTTTACATATTAAATCTATGAGTGCTCACATTCTTGCGCTCTATAGGCCTCCGGGCAGTAATTACGTCCCCTTTATTCTAGAGTTAGAGCACCTACTAAACAAGTCAAAAATTAACAACTTTATAATTATTGGGGACGTGAACATTAATTTACTTGATCAGGTGGATGCCTCTCCATATGAAGATCTCTTAGCGGCACAAGGATTTATTAAAAAAATAGATAAACCCACTAGAGTGCAATATAGAGGAGATACTATTTCATCAACATGTATTGACCATTTGTACATAAGGGGTTTTACTGAAAATGCATATGGAATTGTAGTAGAGTCTTCCATATCGGACCATTTTTTACTCATTGCCTGCTTAGAGATAGACCCCCAAAGATCCAATCGGGAGGACTTGTTCTACAATGAACAAAAAACTGTTTATAAAAAGTTTGAACAGCTACTTCGAAACTCTCTAAGCTCTGACAGATACGAGCATATTTCCTCTGCTGACATCATGTACTCGTATGTATATGACTCCTATCATATGGCTCTTAACAACTCCTCCTCCACGTTATATCGTAAAAAAAGAAGAAGCGAGACGGCCATCAAACCGTGGATTACACAGGACATTATAAGAGACATAGAGTTTCGGGATCGACTGTACGAGCCCCGTCAACTATAGGTTCGGACATTTTAACTTTTTTTCTTTTTGCCACGTAACTGACGAAGTTCTTAATAAAATAAATATATGTTTCAACATGCTAATGAAAGTATACATCATATAAGTACGTTACAACAGAAAAATTATTAAAAAGGAAATTAAATTTGGTTTCAGTAGCTATAATACATTTTACTCAAGAAATAAGTAAAACAGTAATGTCCGAACCTACAGTTGACGGAGCTCGTTGGAGTAATAATTTTTGGTTTTTAAAAACTATTTTGCCCTATTACCAACTATGTACGACATGGACGATGTTAAGCAAAGGATAGCCAGGATAACAAGGATACTAAAGAATGTTTTGCAAACAGTCCAGAGAAGAATAAAATTATGTAAAGATAAAGATATACGATGACATTTCTTATTTAATAATAAATAAATTTGCTTTCAATAGCTATAATATATTTTACCCAAGAAATAACTAAAACCGTAGTGTCCGAACCTATAGTTGACGGGGCTCGTACAAGTTATACCGGAGGTCGTCAACAAACAATATTCAGTTCCTGAGAAGTCTTTACAAAAATATAAGAAATAGAATTACGGCTAAAATTATAACTGCTAAAAAAGAATACTACCACACAATCTTCAACAGTTGTAAAGGGGATATGAAGAAAACCTGGAGAGAAGTGAACGCCCTTCTGGGTAAAAAGAAGCTGCAAAACCTTGATATACATATCATAAAAAGCTTTAAAGCATCTGAGCATATGATAGCAGCAAACTTTGCTTCTGCTTTTAAAGAGCAGGTGGAACAAATTACTCATGACTGCCATATAAAGCTATTTACACCACGTTCTCCCATGGCAACTCAAAGTCAATCCATCTATATTCCAGATGTCTCAACTGAGGACTTGCGCAAAATTATTCTGAAGACGGACTATAGGAAATCTCCTGGTTCAGATAAAATACACATGAATCATATTGTGACATTCGTTAACATATTTGTTGATCCGCTATGTAAACTTATTAATTTAACCTTACATGATAGATATATTCCACCGCTATTAAAACATTCAGTGGTACGGCCCATATATAAAAAAGGGAATCACGACAGATACGAGAATTATAGACCCATATCGCTTTTATCTGCAATTGATAAAATATTAGAACGATACGTACACAGCATACTGGTTAATTACCTTGAAAAGTATCATATACTAAGTTCACATCAATACGGTTTCCAGAAATCTAAAAGCACGACTCTGTTACTTGAAGACTTCGCTGATTTGGTGAACTCTAAACTTAACTCCAATGTTCACGTCATGGTTCTATTTATCGACTACAGCAAGGCATTTGATTGTATAAACCACCAAATTTTACTGCATAGTCTTGAGAAAGTTGGAATACGAGGTCCTATCTTCGAGTGGCTATCAAACTACTTGCTGGACAGAAAATATTGCGTTAAAATCAACAATACTTGCAGTGATAACATTGAAGTCCGTAGAGGTGTGCCGCAGGGTAGCATACTCGGTCCCCTACTGTATCTATTGTATGTGAATGATGTAGGTGACTGTTTCGATAACTGTTCGTGTTTCTTATATGCGGATGACACAGTAATTATCGCCTGTCACAGAGATGCTAATCAAGCAATGTCAATCTTGCAGGAAGAATTTATTAAATTTCAAAAATGGTCGCATGACAAAAATTTAGTTATCAATGCTCAGAAGACTAAACTAATGTACATAGCATCACCACATCTCAGAAAACACGTACAGGGGAACTTAATCATTCACTCAACATCCTGCTTACACGACAACTTGGACAAGTGTCACTGCTCGAGGGTAATTGAACTGGTTAATTCAATAACCTACTTGGGTATCGTGGTAGATAATCGCTTCCTGTGGCAGAATCATATAGATCTTTTATGCAAAAAACTACATGTCATTGCAATTGTACAACGTGAAGCCCTACTTACCCGAAAGTACTCGAAAATTGATTTATTTCTCTCTGGCTGAATCTTTAATTAGGTACGGTATTACGATATGGGGATGGGCTTCAGAATACATTTGGCTCGACTTCAAAGGCTGCAAGACAGGATGGTCACATATTTGGGCTCTAATAGTACATCTGCAACTAACACTTATGCGACCCTAGAGATCCTAGAAGTCAAAAAACTACTGCACTACATAATGGTTACTAAGTACTACTTCTCAACCGATTACAGAAATCCTATCACACATGCACACTTCACAAGAGATTCGACTCGAGGTATACTTGCAATCCCGTTTTCTTTTAATAAATACGGCGAGCGTACAAGGGCTGTGACGGTTCCAAAGCTACTTAACTCCTTACCCGACGACCTAGTGCATATGAATACTTTTGGTGCGGTCAAAAGAAGTATGAAATGGTGGCTACTGTATAAGTAGTTCAAGTGCGTCCAACGTCCTTGTGGTTCGGTTCTGGTGTGTATTGTGTATAAACGCTCTCTTGGATTAACTTTTTTAACTTTTTTACGGATCTCTGGTTTACAGTGTCCTTCAGTACTTTTCGGTTCCTAGTGTCTATGTATACGAAATAAGTTTTGTTTTGTTGTATGATTGAAGCTAATCTATGTAAAACTTGTAAAATTTACGTTGACTTCCTATTAAGTTTAACCTGATTTTTGATTTTGACTAGATGTGTTATTAGGTTACGGGTTATCCTTTTGCATAATTTCATCCGAGTTTAATTAATTGTCGTTTTCTCTATTCTTACCTGTAAGTGTGAAGAACCAACTGACTGTTTCTTTAATTTTCAACTTTGGGCCCATGATAGACAATTAACAATCAATCACACCAAAACCAAATTAATGCATATAAGATCTCCACACATACGAGAACAACATGAAATTAACATCACTTTTCATACAATAGAATGCTTACATAAAAACGGAGTTACTTGTGACTGCTCTAATAAGATTAACGTAGTTGACTCATACACTTACCTGGGATTAATCATCGACAACAGATTTCTCTGGCAACAACAGATCAACAACTTATGTAAAAAACTAAGAATCATTGCAGGAAGATTTTATTACTTGCAATTCTTCATGCCCAAATTTATATTAAAGACAATATATCTCACAATGGTGGATTCTGTCATAAGATATGGTTTAACATCATGGGGATGGTCTTCTACTGTCCACCTACAAAAAATAGAATACTTGCAGAACAGGATAATTAAATATATGACACCGACAAACATTGAGCGCAATGAAAGATATAAACACTGGAATATCTTACCTGTACAGAAATTACTTTTATATGTAATCATTGTGCAAGAATACTACTCCACTTCTTATAAGACACACATACTTCACCAATTGGACACACGGTCGAAGCAGGAAGGCGACTGGATAGTTCCCATGTGGCACAACAAGTATGGTGTAAGAACTAAATCTGTGACAATTCCCAAGATCTTCAACAAAATACCTGTGCAACTCAGAAATCTAGAAACATTTAACCTATTGAAAAAAGAAATTAAAAGGTGGTTGCTAAATGAACAAAAAATACTGTTATAGGGTGTGACATGCGAACTTACCTCTGACTGTTGACATGTGTTGCATATATGTTCTGGGTTCTCCCTTTGTTATTTGCAACTACTGTAAACACATTCTTCTTTACAAACTTGAAAGATATAATTTTACTTACTTGTCGAAGCCGCTGACAAGCCGTAAGTGCTTAGCGGCAAATGTGTATTTTTGTATCGGATTATTTATTTAATTTAATTTGATTAATTTTGATTTAATTTGATTTAATTTAATTTAATTTAATTTAATTTAATTTAATTTAATTTGATTTGATTAATTTTGAACTAATTTGATTTAATTTAATTTAATTTGTTATGAGTTTATATGATTACTGTTTTAAGTTATATGTTATTATTTGTTACTCTGTAATTGGTTAATTGGTTACTCTTTGGATTGGATTTGAATAAATTATTATTATTAAAAAAAAAAAAAAATAGTATTAGTATTAGTATTAGTATTAGTATTAGTATTAGTATTCATTCGCAACATTATCAATCAGATTCCATATACTTACCTGAAGCGTCAACTGAGGAAATTGAAAAACTTTTAAAAGACTTGAAGACTAACAAACCTGCAGGACACGACACCATAGCAGCAAGGGATATTGTAGAAAATGTGAAGTGTTTTACTTACCCAATACATAAACTAATAAATTTATCTATCCTACAGGAAACTGTCCCATTGGGACTAAAAAAAGCTCTAATAAGACCTATATATAAAAAGTCAAGCAGAAAAGAATACACTAACTATCGCCCAATTTCGCTTCTTCCAACTATCGAGAAAATAATGGAAAAATATATTTCTGAGAAAATTATATCCTACTTAGAAAAGAATGACATAATTGATTACAACCAGTATGGTTTTCAAAAGAATAAAAGTACTGTAAAACTGCTAAACACCTTAGCAGAAATCATAAACGGAAAACTAAACGAAAATATTCATGTCATTTGTACGTTTGTTGACTTCAGTAAAGCATTCGACAGCATTAATCACGTGAAACTACTAGATATTTTATACAAAATAGGTTTAAGAGGAAAAATCCACGGCTGGATAAAAAGTTATCTAACTGACAGAAAGTTTGCAGTTAAAATAAATAAAACAGTGGGAAGAGAGTTTAAGCAAGATGTGGGTGTACCTCAAGGGAGTATCCTGGGACCTTTATTATACATTTTATACGTAAATGATATTAGCTCGAGTTTTAAGAAATGTAAATATATGTTATATGCAGATGATACACTAATAATGGCTAGCCACATACATTTTGGAACTGCTTGCAAAATAATGAATGAAGAATTTAAGAATTTTCAAAAATGGGCTCACGATAAGGGTCTGGAAATAAACAAAGAGAAAACAGCTGTAATGCACATCAGATCCCCTCATATGCAGCCCCAGGACGTAATAAATCTTCGCTTTCACTCGGCAGATTGCTTACACAAGACTGAAGACAATACATGTATTTGCAATAAATTAATAAAACAAGTCCAGTCACAAAAGTACTTAGGTATAATATTTGATCAGTCTTTTCTATGGACAGCTCATATCGAAAAGCTTAATAAACAATTAAGGCATTTTGCAAATAATATCTACTACTTGAAATTCTATGTGTCGCAAAACACATTATTCACTATTTATTATGCACTTGTTCAGTCGATATTAAATTATGCAATTTCAATATGGGGACATGCTTCGATATCCCACATTAGAGGTATCCAAAGATCACAAGATAGCATAATTAGAAGTATTAAGGAAGCTGGAAAGGAATCTGAAATAAACAAAGAAATTCTAACAATAAACAATTTATTCATTTACGAAATAATAACAAAAAATTATTATAACAGAAATCAATGTAAGAGGTACGAACATGACCAAAATACCAGATCTCAAATGAGTCTACAATACATAATACCTTCTTATAACAATAAATACGGCAAAAGACTGTTAAATTTCATATTACCAACAATATTGAACTCCTTACCAACAGAGTTACGAGATCTGGAAAAAATAGGTGAAATAAAAATTTAAATTAAAAATTGGCTAACTAATAAATCTATGTAAAAAAAAAAATAATAAAAAATAAATATGTATGCTGATGGTAAATTAACATTTGGTTCGGAATTTGATGGGAAGTGCTATTAGTTTCAGTAAACCAGACTTGTCTAATTTTGAATACTTTCACTTTCTGGGCGGTGGAGTGCGGGTGTGAGATGCTGTGTTCGGCGATCTGTGGTATGGTAATTAAGCTGCTGAAACAGACATGTTGTGAATCAGTATTGTTTTTGACTCAAATCTGTATACTTACACAGTTTTCCTGTTTGTGTGTTGGATGTTGATTATCTCCTTACAGAGTAGCGACTATTCAAAGGTCACCGATAAGCCTCATCAGCTTGGTGACAGGATCTAGTAGATATAAGTGTAGTTCAGTACTCTAATTGTTTTTTGGTGGCTTATGTAATTTTAGCACGTTATGTTAGTAACTTTAGTTTATTTTTTGTTTTTCTAGGTATCTTTTTCTACGTTTCGGAATAATTTTTAAGTTTCATATTGTCATTTAGATTTAGTTTCTAGGTAATTACTTATGGTTTTCACTTACAAACTTACTTTATAGGTTCTACTTTAGATGGTGTGAAATACTTACCTTTATCTTGGTTACACTGCTGAATTACAGATTGTTACAGATTGTTAATAAAAAAAAAAATTAGTATTAGTATTAGTATTAGTATTATTATTATTATTATTATTATTATTATTATTATTATTATTATTATTATTATTATTATTATTATTATTATTATTATTATTATTATTATTATTTTTACTTTAGGTAGGCTTCAACTACAATGGTCATTAGTCATTATTATTATTATTATCATTATCATTATCATTATCATTATCATTATCATTATCATTATCATTATCATTATCATTATCATTATCATTATCATTATCATTATCATTATCATTATCATTATCATTATCATTATGATTATTATTATTATTATTTATATAGTAAAAATTTTCAAAGTGTTTTTGCTGCACCTTATGCACCACCATTATTAACTTTTGCACCGGTCAAATAGCTGAGAAAAATAACATAATAGAAATAGAAACTTAACTACTCCCCAGTGAATTTTTTTATGAAGAGGAAATAAAACAGAGACTTGGTTAACCTTCCCGTACAAGTTCTTTCAAAAGTTTTTGATTTTGTGTTGTTGCATCCTTTATGTACCCATATGTACCGCTATATTTGATTGACTTTTGCACCGCTCAGACAATTGAAAAACTTAGCTAGCACCCTCTTCCCTATCGCTCAGTTATTTTAAGTTCTTTATTATATGGAAAAGGAAATAAATTTATATCAAACAAAACTATATTTAAGTACTTGAAGTTTTTCATTTATCAAAAGTGAATAATGATAAATTTAACTATAATAAAATTAGTCTACTAAATTTAGAAAGTTTTTTGAGAAGAGAATGCTGTTAAGAAAATGATTAAATTCAAAATGAACTACAAAATAGAATACAATAATCATTTATAAATATCAAAATGTAGGAAAGGTACTGCAATGTTAAGCGAGAAAGACGTACTTCTCTGTTTCATTTTCTTGATGAGTACACATTTAAAGTATCATTAACATATTTTAGTATCATATAATTAATTTTGAGATTGAGATAAGCCAAGTTAAAAACGGTGATGATACCCAGCAGGTAATGGATGCAATAAGACGCAACAAAAAAACTGAAAATTTTTGCTGGGGTGGACTAGCTAAGTTTCTATTTTTGTTTTCTCAGCTATTTGAGCGGTGCAAAAGTTTAAAAAAAGTGGTGCATAAGAGGTACAACAAGATACACCAAAAAAAGTTCGAAAATTTTCACTGGGGGGGGGGGGGGGTAGCTGACTTTCTATTAATTTTTTTCTCAGCTATTTCAGCAGTGCAAAAGTTAAAAAAGGTGGTGCATAAGGTTGCACTAGGGGTGCAACAAGGTGCACCAAACGACTTTTTTTCCCTGGGGGGGGGGTCTAGCTAACTTTCTATTTTGTTTTTCTTTCTCAGCTATTTGAACGGTGCAAATATTAAAAAAGGTGCATAAAGGGTGCAATAAGATGTGACAAAAAAAAGTTCGAAAATATTCACAACTTAACTTTCTATTTAATTTTTCTTTCTCAGCTATTTGAGCAGTACAAAAGTTAAAAAAGGTGGTGCATAAAGGTGCATTATGGGTGCAGCAAGGTGCGACAAGAAAACTTCGAAAATTTTCGCATTTGCGAAAATGTACACTCCAAATTGGTCTAACGAAATATTTACAATTTCATCAGTGCAGAATACTAATTCCCGAACATACCTAATTAAAGACGCTGACGGTGAAGCTATACTTGGTGGGTTTTATGAGTATGAATTACAAAAAGTGAAACATCCTGATGTATATTTAATTAATGTGTTGAGAAAAAAAGGTAATAAAGCACTAGTTAGTTATTTAGGATTAAGTTCTGAACATAATGCTTGGATACCAAAACGCAATGTTTTATAATAACTTTTTATTAACTATAATTAGAAACATACATTATTTACAATAAAAAAATTTTACGAACTAACATATTTACTTTGTAGCATATTATTATAAATGAAACATATTTAATCTATTTACTATTTTTATTACTTTTTTCTAATTCCTTTTCTAATTCTTCAATTAATTCTTTCAGATTTCTATCTCTTTCTATATCAGCTATTTTATAATGATCCCATGCGAGAGTATGAATCTTCTTATCCAGAATATAACGTTTATCATCTTTCGATGATAATGCAACTTTATTTTTCAACTCTGTGTACACCGTATGAAAATCTCAATGAAACACGTACATTTTTTAGAAATGAAACCATCTCGTTCAATAATTTTTTTGTAGTCATCCACAGTTAAATATTTATCTATAACATATTTTTAACACCTATCGCTTTCTTAGTACATTTTGAAGTAAGCTTTACACAATAGGCTTTTGCGCCTGTACCAACAAACGATTCTATTACTTGTCCGGCGTATTCATCTTTGAATCTTCCAATAATTGATTCAGGTTGAGGCATTTCATGAATGTTATTTGTTGCGTAATTTGAAGTATCAAATTTATCTAAATTTTGTTTTATATCTTCGTGCACATTACCAGTATTAACGGATAATATTAAACTGTCCGTATCGGTATATAATAGAGCTAATAAAACTCGTACATTAGTGTTTTCGATATTTCCAAAACACAAAATCCTACGTATAAAGGTTTGTTATAATTTACTTGTACTGTGGTTAATTCTATTGCGGCCAGGTGATCACTAAAAATTTTACTCGATTTGTAGTTCGATTTAGCAATCAATGATTCAGCTCCCGGTCTCCGATTATGACTTTCCCACCTGGTAGCTAATTTAATGTCGACGCGATTCTCATCATTTTCCATGGTCTTACCGAAGACACTATTGTTATTTAACTTGTAAATTTTTTTCAAATTCGTTTTTCGCTTCAGCTCGTTTCTGCGAATTAAAGTCTATATATATTTTTAACCAACGCGACTGTTTAAATTTAATTGCCCTGTGGATTTG
This sequence comes from Dorcus hopei, assembly GCA_033060865.1. Lineage (NCBI taxonomy): Eukaryota > Metazoa > Arthropoda > Insecta > Coleoptera > Lucanidae > Dorcus > Dorcus hopei. Next base: position 75,966,468 of record CM065426.1, on the reverse strand, counting down.
AATTAATGTTAAACCATGTTCCAAACATTGCTTTAGATTTGAATAGTGAATTATGTATTTGGTTTTGTTAGAGATTTGGAATAAGTTTACTATATTTTGATTTTGGTGGAATTATGTTTTCCGGACAAAACGGTAAATCGTTGTGCTTTTCGTGTAAATAAGTCGGATATTCCAAATCTACTTCGAATACGTACCCAACATCTGAATTTTCTTCTAATTCTGAAATGTTAAGATTGTTAATTTCTTCTCTGCTTAACCAAGTAAATTCTCCCCATGGAAATCTCGAAAACATTGCATGCCCATAGAGATTTGTAGCATCAAGATAAAGTAAATAATTAGTTACCTTGCTTAAATCAAAGCTCTGTAAAAATTTATTATTAGCGTTTTCAATTCTTTTTGTGCACATGCTCACTCCACCACGAATACCCATTCTGAAAAAGTGTAACATATCAACATCCTGTAATAATTCTAACTTAATTTTCGTCATTCGTAACATTGCATCCCAACTTAATCCCGGAGCTGTGAAAAAATGGCAAGGGTCAAGTTTATAATTATCAATACAAAGATCTCTGAAATTTTCAAATACGTCTGCTAATAATAAAATATCTGATGTTACATATATATCGCTGTAATCACCCATACTTGTACAATTAAATAAATTCCAAACGCGCTGTGCTCTTTCATAATCTTCATCACTAATTTGTTTATCATAAAGCACGTCATAAAATTCTTCTCTAGAATGTAAGGTGGGATAATCTAATTTCTCGAATGAGTTAATAAAACAATATGGAAAAACCCCTTTTTGCCGTACTAATTTAAACATTTCATCATCATTGAAATATTTCCTAATTTCCCTATATTGCCAATCTTCCAAGAATGAGCCTAATTTTTCCAAAGACGATTGCATGAAACGAAAAGAATTTACGAATCTTATTTTGGAATAGACTTCGCGCTTTTTTCCTTTACAATCTATCTTATCCCCTACTATTAATTTCGAAAGTGATATATTTTTCTTTATTTTGTGCGATCACATCAACATCCTCTCCTTCTAATGCCATCGTCTTCACAAATAAATGACTATCATAATTAGAAAGATTATGAAAGAAAACTGGAATGAATTTTGGTATTTTAAAATTAACATTACACACCGAATGAGCAGCTCCTCTAAACGCTCCAGTTAAATGTTCATGGTCTCGGACTTTTTCCTTAACATCCAATATTGGTCTTTCACAAATATGACACATCGTTACGCTGTCGTAGGCCTCTTTTTCTTCTCGTGTTAAATCAAGCATTGTTTGATTATACTTAAATATTTATTATAAATCTCTTTAATATGTTTTTCTAACGATTTTATAAACTCAGTAGCAGCATTTTGTCCGCGATATAACTATAATTTTGACAAATTGTTATTAAAGCTACACTTAATATAATACGCAAAAGAATGAGGTTCGTGTTCATAATATTTAACTGTGAAAGACTTATCTGGAGTTGGTTCAACTCTATCTAGTGGTTTTAGTAAAGACTCGAAATCAGCGTACACAACAAAGGGCAGTTTCAATTGCTTCTCAAAATTTTCAAATTGTAATATACTTTCTGGGATAGATTCACCATATTTATTTATTTTTAACTCTGCTGATGGTAAAATTGTTTTGATAATTTTACAATTTTCTCTTTCGTGTCGTAGCAATTTTTCTACACATGGAAAGTATACTAAACATCCTTCACAAATATATTTCTCGTGACCGTGGTGTGACGTCTGTTTTGACACTAAACGCGATAAATTTTTAATCCAACAATAGTGAGTATTTTCGTTACCGTCATCAACCAATAACAAATTTATATGAATATCTTTTCGATTTTTAGTAAAATGTAGCGGTCCTACAACTTCATAGACTATAACGTTACCGTTATAATGGGAAGCAAGTCCATAAACATTTATAGAAATATTGTTCTGACTTTCAAGTTTTTTCACATCACAAACTTTTAGTGGAAATTTTATATCTGTGAAATCTGCTACCGTGCTATAATGGGGATACGAAGATATTCTTTGAGGAAGACCTGTCGGTTGACACATCGCTGATGTTATCGCCCAGGCAAAACAAGCGTTGTCATTATTTCTAACGTTTATGACTGCTTTTTTCGCACTTATTGAAGCCGGTAATGACATGAAGCTGGATGCTTTCAAAGGATTATATTTATTAATTTAGTAATGCTACATACTTTAGGGTTAAAGTGGTTTGAAGATCACGTTAAGGTTACTTCGAGGTTACATTCAAAGTCATATCAAGGTTACCTCAAGGTTATTTCGAGGTCACATCAAGGTCACCTCAAGGTTGTTTCAAGGTTACCTCAAGGTCATTTCAAGGTCACCTCAAGGTCATTTCAAGGTCACCTCAAGATCGATTCTGAAACCTCCTCCGACTTTGACCTTGAATCTAGAACCTCCTCCACGTCAAGATTATGGTGAAGGTCAGGAATAGGCCGATTCTGGAACCTCCTCCGACCTTGACCTTGAATTTTCCCGTCAAGGTCGGAAGAGGTTCCAGAGTCGGCCTATCCCTACTACTTATAACCTACAGAAAGTTAAGTGCGCACTCTTAGGCCACCTTACCCTACATATACTACCTTCAGTGGCTTCCCAGAATTTATTTTATTATTATTTTTTTTTCGTATATTTGCACCCCTCTTAGATGGGTTTAGATAACCGCGAAAGAATATTTCTTTTAGTATTGTTTCGACTGTTCTTGCTTAGATTCATACCTAGAATGCATACTATGAAAACAGAACGCGGAAAAATTTTCGCAATGTGGCAGAGTGGTATACATATCACCCAATGAAATTAGTTTGACAGTGGGAAAAAGTGTAAGTAAAGTGAATACAGTTTTTCTTAATAATAATTAATCAAAAATTTTAGAAAAGTGCTATTTGATTAGCAGACTAATTTAATAATAATTTTATGTTTTATAGTATGAATTCCTCCAAATTAAAAATATGTATGTAAAAAAAATTCTTTCAAAAGAATAAAAGTATTGAATGCATATATACAGGGTGTTTCATTGAAGATGCACCAAACTTAAGGGACACGTTTCTGACATTATTTCAAACAAAATATCTTAATAAAAATTTTTAATTGGTGCAACTTGAAATTTGCATAATTTGGAGCCGATGTTTTTAGAAATACCGTAGCGATTTAAATTTCTGCAGCCGTGAAACAAGACGAGCGATTTAAATTGTTTTATGAATGGCACGCGCCTGCAAGAAGACAGTAAATAACTATCGTAAACGAAAAAATTTATGACAGGCTTTTAAGTTTGGCCTTGACCGCAAGACGTGTTAAAGACGAACACTTTGAAAAAAGCGTGCGTTTTCATCGCACTAACATTTATGCAAACCGTAATTACATGAAATTTGCCGAGTCTTAATAATGTACGATAAATAATTAACGCTTGTAACGTTTTTATTTGTTTCTGTATCCAACAATTACTACAATTATGTACAATTAATAAATTGGAATTGTTGAATAGAATTGTTGCTTCCGCCACGCCGGTCTGTTAAATTATTTGCCTATCAGACTGAACTTGATCACATGAGGAAGAAACAATTTCGGAAGCGGGGGAATTACGCAAATGGCAATTACCTTACAACATGTGTTCGAATAATCTGCGTATTCTCGAAATGTGTAATTGCCCATTGCACCACCAACACACCCACACACACACTTACAGAATAAACTTAAAAATGAAAAGCATAAACTACACCAACTAATTACTCGCCACTACAACGTTAGTGAACGAACGGAGTGAACGAACTAAATGTGTTTCATCATATCATCTGAGGCGCGACAGTTTATGGGGTAATAAAGTAAAAAACCGAACGTTAAGGTAGGTTAAGAATTCGGGCCGCTCTCATCTATTGTACGTTTTAAAAATATACGATTCTCCTTTCCCTTCGATTATCTCAAAACTTATTCATTTAAAAAAAAAATATTATAGGAAACTTTTATTTCTTTTCACGATATCTACCAACATACCGAGTTTGGTGCATCTTCATTGAAACACCCGGTATACACACGGTATAGTTAACTTTTAATTTCTTAATACTTATTTTAAGTAAAGTAGATTTTTGTCTGATGATTACTCGTATAACAAAAGTCTTTTTAATCTATTATCGGACACTGAAAACTCACACAATCGCTCAACGCTTCACTATCAGTAATATGATCTTTTTAAATCTAAAAATTATTTTTACTAATTAATTTCTTTATTAATATTTCTAGAAGAAGTTTTAAGAAATACTAAAATTTCCAGATCTACATTCTGTTCTTTTTAATGAATCCAGAAGAAACTACAAAATATGTCATTTAAATTAGCAAAATCCGTATGTTTATTCGAACAGAAATCGATGACATTTTAATTTTGCACATTTCTACAAAATGCTTTTTGAAAATATTAGATTCACTTCTAAGGAATGTTCTACAAACATTGAATGATTTTGATTATTTTTTTAGATTTGATATTTATGTTGGTCCATAACTAAATTTTAGTTTATTTCTCCTATGTAAACTGAATTTAAACACTTGATTTCATAAACCATATTAGGTTTTTTTTTTCAATTCGGTGTTTTGGTTTGTACATTTGAGAATTTGAAATTATTAAATAAGTTTAGCTCCACAAATAATTTAGTTATTATGGAATCTTCTTAAAAATACATATTATAAAAAAAATAAATATTAGTTATTAAAAATAATTTTTACATTTAAAAAGATCATATTACCTTTACATTTCTCTTTTCAGTTTCCCTTGACAACTTTACAGTCTTTTTCTATTGCTTTTCCCCTTTTGTCAAATGTGTTTCCTAATTTGTCAAATGACTTTCCAATTCGTTCAAAGTATAGTAGGCCTGCGGATTGGAAAGTCATTTGACAAATTCGGAAACATAATTGACAAAAGGGGAAAAGCAAAAGAAAAAGACTGTATTTATTTATTCTTCACTCTTACGAAGCTATTAACCGATGGTGCTACGTTGAGCGATTGTGTCTTTTTTAGTGTCCGTTAAAAGATTAAAAAGAATTTGTTATATTTTAATATTTTTATTTGATTTGAAGACAATATTATTTAAATTGTTTACGAAAGCCTAGAATTTGTAATTCTGACATTCTTTTCGGGTTAGAAATCAACAATATGGAAATGGATTCAGCGATTTCGAATGGAGGATTATATGCAAACTAGAGATCGGTCAGGTCGTCCAAAAATTACAACCGCAGATGAAGATGCAAGATTGGTAGAAATAACTCGACAATGTCCATTCCATATAAGCAGACAGTTGTTAGAAATCGCAGAAGTCCGTTATTCTCGCCACACTGTATATAAAAGACTTAGTGATGCAGGAATTCACTGTAGAAGACCAGCCCATGTGATAGATTTCCAGGACCATCATGCAGAAAGCAGAATGATATCAGTTCAAAATTTGTATAGAAATTGGGATAATTTATTTATTTATTTATCTAATAGAAACATACAGGAAGTGATTTTCCTAATCAAGATATCTCTATACAAAACTATTAAAATAATAATCAATTCTTATGCCACTACAAATTCCAATAGGAGAAAAAAAGAAGAATGATACTATTACAATTGAACACTCGTTTAAGTTTAATGGTAACATATTTTTTATACACCATCTAAAAACATTGATAACATCACTTTGCAGAGCCAAAAAATCAAAAACGGAATTAACTCTCTTAAAAATTTTACAAAAAGCAAAAAGCAAGCATCTAGAATCTTTTATAGCACTTGTTATATCATTTATGAATATTTGAAATAAAAAAGATGTTGTGTCTTCGGACGAGAGAGTCTTTTGCTCCAACGAATTATGGGAGCCATACGTATATAGAACTAGAAATGCTTCAATTAAAATTAAGTCGTAAAAAATAAGTCTAGCGGGAGAATATCTTTGGCCTATTGGGGCTGGATCTCCTCACATGGAACCGGAAACCTAATTCGAATTCCAGCGAGACTAACTGCTGCGACATATATTCTTCTGTTAGAAGAATATAGCCTTTAACTTACGCCAACGGTGGAAGTATAACATTTGTGCACGACAACAATAGTGTCCACATAGTTAGGGTAGTCAAGGATTGGTTCAATGAACACACAGAAATAGAAGTTCTAGATTCGCCGGCAAAATCACCCGATCTCAACCCTATAGAAAATGTGTGGGCAACACTTATTCGAAATTGGGAAATTGTGCTTAAATTTCACTAACTCCATGCAAAGGAGACTGGAGGAAGTAATTACAAATGGCGGTTACTATACACATTACTAATTTATAATTCTGTACCTCAGAGGTAAAGAATCTTATCTCCATTATCATAGATTTAGAGAAAACGAAATTTAAAGTTTTAAAATGCAGTATTTTTTTACAATAATGAAATAAAATAGCAATGTAACTTCTGGATTATTTTATTAAGTATCTAATTTAACTAACATGTTTTACATTACAACTAGCAGTAACATGTTCTACCGGATGAGAAATATGTAAACGCATTTAACCAAAAACTGGAGATGCGATTCTTTACCTGTAAGGTACAGAATTAAGAAATATATAATATCATTGGTTTATGTTTTCATATCTATATATGTATAACTAATACAAATTATGCGTTTTATTGTAGTTTTGTTTTTATTTCGTAATAAGTTTTTCGTTGCTCTCAGATTCGGAAGTCTTGTATACTTTTTGCAGTTTATGTCGTTCCAATTTTAATACAGCGTCATATAATATTATAAGTAATTACCTAATTACAATGACTTTCAAATTTTACAATTTCATTTACATAGGAAGTTTATTAATCATTTCATTGATCAGGTGGGAAATCATTAACTCATTAAAATATTCAGAAATATACAAATTGAAGAACAATTAGCAAGCTTAATAACAAACTCCTAGAGTATAGTTTTCTTGGAATATAAAAATTGTAATACATAGTTAAAACACTTGTGTTAAAAATACATTCAAATTTTATCTAAGCTACAAATGAAAAAATAATATTACTTTTTCTAGTTTTAATAAAAAAGTCTTCTCAAATAATCTGACATGAGTAAAATTAGTTGAAAAGTTAATCGATAAAGTTTTCGCAAGTTTGTATTAATTCAGAAGTTAAAAGTAAATTATGCAAACGTATAACCTTTATTTTGTCAAAATATGCAAATGATGGGGCATTCATTCTTGATCATTTAATTTAATTCTGAAAAAATATTGTACAAAATCAATTAATATTATTTAACTTTTGTCCTATTCTGATAATATAAAATGTGCTCTCCGTATAATGAAGTTCCGCGCAACAAAGCTATTAATTAGTATGCAAATCATATTGCAGTGATAATTACCTGCGTACAGTACAAAAAACAGTTATTGTAATTATCAAAATCAGAAAGGCGCACAAGTTTCAACGTCAAGTGTATAGTCGCGCGCAGCTTAAGTGCTATAATTTGACAGTTCTGTGAGCCTTGTATCACAAGGTTTTAAGGGTGAGCTTTGCGTGCGGGAGGTGCATTTAAGGTGCGCGCAAACCATGTCGAGCGAAGGACCACCATGAGCTGAGAAAGCACCTCTACGTTTTTGATGAAAAAGTTCCTTGGAAGAGTGTTCGGCATACCAGAGTGAAAGAGACCATCGTACGCAGCTATAAAGGTACATCGTAAGCAGAAAACGTCACATCGAGCAAGTTCTCTTCATTCTACAAATATATCGGCAGACTTGTCACCTGGAATCGTGGTAAGTAGAGACAAGTAGATTTAATTTAAACTTGGGTGACAAGATTTGACGCCCCGACGTGTGGCCTTTTTGTTTGAAAACTCACTTGAGCTGGTGTGTGAAGGTAGAATTAAAATAATATGGATTTAAGATTGCGGTCTGATAGATTAAGTGGCGACGAACTGTCATATGAATTACTTGTTCGTGGAATTTGTGACGATGGTACTGCGGCTCAGAAGGCCGAACTGTTAAAAGACCTTTTGCATGCAGAAAAAGAGGCTCGCCTCACGCCTGTACCTTATCGAGTGCCAGTTGTCGATGACCTCATAGCTTTACAAACCAAGGTCATTGAAATTCGTGCGTTGGTCGAAACCTTGTCGCAGACCTCGACTAAATATTTTTATGAAAAGGCTTCTTCAAAGCTCGCTCACGCCTTGGCTCGTGCCGAGAGATGTCTAGCTGTCTCGGAATCCGAAATCGAGACACGCAATCAAATTCAAACTGAACTTATTAAATTGAGTGCGCAATTTAAAACAAAAACTAATGCGCCTAGAATTAATACGGCCGAAATTGTTGATTCGCCTCTGTCGAATGCAAACGCAATCGTTAATGACGTTTCGTTATTGAACTTGCAAGACGAGGACGAAACGAATAATGACAATGACGTGACGGATGATGACGATGCCGAATCTGTTCAATCAGTAGTTGCGGCTCCGGCCCCGAGCACTTTATTTCTTCAAACTAATCGGAATGATAGGACCCCTAAACGGTTGTCAACTTTCGAGAATACCCCTGTAAGACCATATGAGGTTAAACCTGTTCCGGTTTCGAAATGGAATTTGTTTTATTCTGGCGATAATAAAATCATGTCGCTTAATGCCTTTTTAGAAAGAGTAGATGAACTTTGCATTTCTCGAAACGTCTCTGAAACAACTTTGCTGATGTCTGCGTCTGATCTGTTTCGCGGCAAAGCTCTCATCTGGTTCCGTGCTAATAGACGTCGCTGTCGAACATGGAACGATTTGGTTCATCTTTTACGGGGGGAATTCCAGGCTCCAGATTTTGATGAAAAACTTTTTGACGAAATAAAACGTCGCACCCAGGGTCCGGATGAATCTATCGGTATTTATGTTTCGGTTATGACAAACCTTTTTAATCGATTGAACGCTGACGTACCGGAGTCTGTCCAGATTAAAATCCTCGTAAAGAATCTCGCCCCTTTTTATCAAAACCAGCTAGGATTGATAAAAATTGTTTCGATTGAGCAATTATTAAAGTTAGGTAGACAATTAGAAGCGAGTAAATCCGCAGTCGAATCGTATGTACCACCTCCACGTCGTGTAAATTCTTTAGAGCCTGACCTAGATTACATCGGCACTAGCTCTTCCAATCTTGCCGAGTGCAATACGGTTGCCCCAGGTCCTAAGCAACCAGCAAATCGAAACAAAAGGTGCTGGAATTTTAGAAAGGAAGGACACTATTCTCGTGATTGTACAATCCCGGTACAAAAGCATTGTTTTCGCCGTGGCAAGCCCAATGAAACCACCAAAACTTGCCCGAAATGTTCAAAAAAACTTTTCAGCCACACACTAGGAGGTCGTCTAGTGCGATGCTTTCGTTTATCTAAACCGACCACTCCTCAGCATATACAAACCTGTCTTGACTTTGTTTTGGCCAGTGCCCAAGGTGACGAACGTCCTTATCTAGAGGTCACAATTTTTGATACTAAGTTTTTAGGACTTTTAGATTCAGGTGCTTCCTGCACGATTATCGGTGGGCCTGGATGGGAAATTCTTAAAACGTTCGGACTTCCTTTTGTCAAACATCAGACAACTTGCACTGTTGCCAATGGACAACCCTGTTTGAGTTCTGGAAGTGTTACTACTCCGGTTCGATTAAGAGATCGAGTAAAAATTATCGACATTCTTGTTGTACCTGACCTCCCACACACTTTAATCTTAGGTGCGGATTTTTGGCGAGTTATGGAGATTGTTCCCGACTTAAGATCCGGTGAATGGAGTTTTCGTAGTGAAGCCATCTGTTCTGTAGAACATGTCACTGCACGCTCTGACCTTGACTATTCTCAACAATGTCAACTTGATGTCACCGTTTCAAAATTGTTTCAAAATATCGACGAAACAAAATTAGGGTGCACCAACTTGGTCGAGCACGTCATCAAAACAGAAAGCGCTCCTATTAAACAACGCTATTACCCCATCTCACCTGCAAGACAGACCCTTGTCAATCAAGAGCTAGATAAGATGATAGAATTAGGAATCGTGGAACGTTCTAACTCTGCGTGGTCATCTCCAATACTCCTGGTGCCGAAGAAAGATGGTACAGTTCGATTTTGCGTGGATTTCCGTAAACTCAATCAGGTTACCACCAAAGATGCATACCCCTTGCCTTACGTTTCTGCCACTTTAGACAAACTGCGTGACGCAAAGTATCTGACGTCATTGGATATCAAGTCTGCTTATTGGCAAATACCCGTTGCCAAAGAGTCTCGTCAATATACCGCTTTTACCGTCCCGAACCGAGGGTTATTTCAATTTTGTCGTATGCCCTTTGGGTTGCATAACGCACCTGCCACGTGGCAGAGGTTTATTGACCGTGTTATTGGTGCAGATTTGGAACCCCATGTGTTTGTCTACCTTGATGACATCATAATTGTCACTCAGACCTTCAAGAAACACCTCGAGATCCTCGAAGAGGTGCATAAACGTTTGGTATCTGCTGGATTAACTCTTGGCAAGGACAAATGTCATTTTTGCCGGAATGAGTTAAAGTATTTGGGCTATGTTGTCGACCGTAACGGACTTCGTGTTGACCCTGACAAAGTTGAGGCTATTCTTAAAATCCCTAAGCCTACCACGGTCTCAGAAGTTCGACGACTTATCGGAATGGCGAGTTGGTATCGCCGTTTCATTCCGAATTTCTCTTCGATTCTCGCGTCCCTTTCAAATCTTTTGCGCAAAAACACCAAATATCGTTGGGATGAAACCTGCGATGAAGCTTGGGAAAAAATTCGTGAGCACTTAGTGTCTGCTCCTGTTCTTTCGTGTCCCGACTTCACCAAGGAGTTCACTATACAAACTGATGCTTCAGACTACGGTGTCGGTGCGGTGCTTACACAACAACAGGCTGATGGTGAGAAAGTCATCTGCTATTTAAGTCGCTCACTCTCCAGAGCAGAACGTAAATATTCCACCTGCGAGAAGGAACTGTTGGCAATGCTTTGGGCCATAGAAAAACTCAGACCCTATATCGAAGGCACACACTTTCAAGTGATCACTGACCATCACTCCTTGTTGTGGCTGAATCGATTGCAGAATCCTTCTGGACGTTTATGTAGATGGAGTGTTCGACTTCAGCAATACGATTTCACTGTCATCCATCGTAAGGGTAAAGATCATGTCGTCCCTGATGCCCTTTCTCGAGCCGTACCCATTATTGATTCTATCGACTGTTCTGAAGTAAAAGATAAACGGTATTTGGATCTTTTAAATAAAGTTAAGGCTAACCAGTTGAACTTTCCGGATTATCGTGTTGAGGGAAACACCCTGTATAAGTTCGTTAAGTGTACATACTACCATCTCATCGAAACCGATCGTCAATGGAAGCAGGTCGTTCCAAAAGAAAAACGTTTCGACATCTTGCGTCAATGCCATGATTCTCCTACAAGTGGGCACTTAGGCGTTTACAAAACGTACAATCGAATCGCCCAAGATTATCATTGGCCAAAAATGCGTTCGGATGTTATCAAGCACATTCGTCGGTGCGAGACTTGTATCCGAGCCAAACCCGAGCAAAAGGCTCCTGCTGGACGCATGGGTGGCCATTCAAAAATTTCTAGACCTTGGGAGGTCATTAGCATCGACCTTATCGGACCTCTTCCTCGTTCGACGAAAGGAAACCAATATATTTTTGTAGTAACGGACTGTTTTAGTAAGTTTACAATGTGTTTTCCTCTTCGTAAAGCTACCACCCCGAAGATTGTTCAACATTTGGAGGAGAACATCTTTCTACTTTTTGGAGTCCCTCGTATCGTAATATCGGATAACGGAGTACAGTTTAGGTCCCGTGAATATCGAAATCTTTTGACGTCGTATCAGGTTCGACCCTCATACACTTCATACTATCACGCTCAGGCAAACCCTGTTGAACGGGTCAACCGTGTTATTAAAACCATGTTGATCTCTTACGTTTCCCAAGACCATCGTAAGTGGGATTTATTTTTACCGAAGGTTGCTTGTGCGTTGAGGACTGCGCGTCATGAGGTTACTAAGTTGACTCCGTATTTCTTAAATTTCGGCAGAGAGATGTGTCTCAAAGGTAGCCTTAACCCTGATAAAATCCCTGATTCTGACGTAATTGATGTGGAAATTGAGCAAAATCCGACTGATTTTCAATCCCGTTCTGGCAAGTTTGCTAGATTATACCAAGATGTTCAAGAACGTCTCCAAAAGTCCTATGAGGAGTCAAAGTGTCGTTATGACTTACGTAGGCGCAAAGTTGATTTCGAGCAAGATCAGTTGGTATGGCGTAAAAATTTCGTTTTGTCTGACGCATCCAAACATTTCGCAGCCAAACTGGCTGATAAGTTTGTCGGACCTTTTATTATTAATCGTCGAATTTCCACAGACATCTATGAATTGAGAGATTGTGATGGCAAAGTTTTACCCGGAACTTGGCACAGTTCACAACTTAAACCTAGCCCGGTTGAATAATTGTCTCGTACTTAATTTTTTTTTCTCTTTCCCTGCATTCTTTCTTCTTGTATCGGCCTGCGGGATGGGTCTCTTAGAATACTCCCGATGTAAAATTCTGCGTGGAGTAAAAGGCTCCTAAAAGATACAGTTTTTCCTTTTAACATCTGTGGAAAATTAATATTATCGGCCTGCGGGATGGGTCTCTTAGAATACTCCTGACGTAAAATTCTGCGTGGGGTAGAAGCCCCCTAAAAGATTCTGGTTTCCGCTTAACATCTCGGGAAACACACCCTGTATATATTTCCTTGCGGTTGTGTCTACGTTGGTGTTGGCTGTGTTTATTGTGGTTTCGTGTTTATATCGATGTCTTTGGACATATTATCGTTTTCGTTTATATCGATGTCCTTGAGACATATTTTGGTTTTGTGGTTGTATCGGTGTCTTTGACACATTGCGGTTTTCCGCGCTCTCGAAACGCACCAACATTAGTCGTGGGCATGACGCAATTGGAACTAGGGTGATAAATTTTTCTTCCCTTTCGTTTTCGCTTTCGTATCTTTTCTTATATTTTCGTCAGGAAGTTAGTGGTAGATAGGTCAGACGATGTCGACAGGCGGACCCTTCCTGTTTCTTGTTTTCCTTTTTCTTCTCTTTCTTTTCTTGTTTGTTTTTTTTGTTTCTTTTTTTTGTTTCTTTTGTTATGGACTTTTATGATTATTGGTGTATGTAAATTTACCCCGAAGTCGTCTCTACGTCAGGACGCAATTTTTCCTTGAGGGGGTAAATTATTTTATTTTAAATTAGGATTTTTTTTCCCGCAGTCCTTGACCGAAGTTTTCGTCCGGTTTTTATATTTATCGTTTAGTATCATTATTTCGTTATAGCCGATTTTGCTTGCCAAACCCAAATTGTAGGATCTCTTCTTCATACCATTTTTCCTTATGTACTCCACTGTTTTTTTTTTCTTCTTCCTCGTTGGATTGATCAGCTCAGCCTTGATGGCCGGGAGATGTTAATTCGATTGCGAGTATTGTGTGATTACCAGGCGTGCTGGATCACGTGAAGGCACTTCCTGCCCTCTCTACTAGTGAGTCATGCGTAGAACGTCTTACGTCTCTAGGTTGCGGTATGGTGTGTTCCGACTAGGTTTTTCTTTCCCTTCTTCTGTCTTCCTCTTCTCCCTTCTGTCTTATGATCGCTCATGTAGGTGTTCCCACTAAATCTTCGCTGGGCTCTTCCAACTTGCCCAAGTTTCTGAAATTTTTCCTTTCATGAAAAATTTCCTCTTTGGTAAAGGGGGGGTTGTTACATTTTAAATTTGGCGCTAAAATGTAGCGGCGATTTACTGTTTAGTAATTTCGTTTTCGCGCCGTGGCAACCCTGGTACCCCTCCTTTAGAGCGCTATGGGGGAAAGCCTGCGTGCTGCGATCGTTGATTTCTGATAGGTTCTGAAGGTCCATGTGACTCTCAGGCCGCCTACCATTGGCAATTTCCTTGCGTCAAGGCGATCTGCGTTCTTTAGCAGCTTGGTCGCTCTCTTTCGTGGTTCAGGCAGTGTGCTGTAAAGACGTATCTTTTCGCGTGTGAGAAAATTAACGGATTCCTTGCTCATTTGGAGAAGAAATCAATCGCAGCTTGGCTGGAAAATCATTCGACACTGCCGAACACCGATTGGGGATAGTTTTAATCCCCGTACCAAGCCTGAGGCTCCAGTTCTCTCAGGTAACATGTAACGACGCATATCACCGACCAAAATGGCCGCTAACGCATATCGTTTCTTCTATGTAGGCTTTTAGTTTTGGCTTTTCCCTTTTCCTACTTGGTTTTGCGTTTGGGTGCCAGTTACGGCGCAGGCCCAGGTAATCCCCGCAAGCTCATACGCGAGGGATTTCCCAGTTTATCGAGTGTTGGTGCCCCGACAATTCTTGTCCGTCTGCCGTTCCCCGTCGTGTGGGTACGCCATTTTGAAGTCTACCGGTCATCGACTCGGACAGGACCACTAGATGGCGTAGTGACAGCCAACTTCAGACGGTAAAAGACATATCAGTTTCGAGGTAAACTTTTGACATTTGTTGCGCATGCATTCTTACTAGCGGATTAAGGCCTTTTCACGCCGATTTTATTTAAATAAGCGTTACGCTAGAAATTAAGCACATTTAGTAACTTGTGAATGTATTTCTCTTTTATTTTATTTGTGCAATAAATTGTGTTAACTTAAGTACGATTTTAATTTTTCTACGTTCACACACACAGTGGGTAATAGTCTCGTCTCTATTAGTAGTTTCCTTTCTGCACGACCTGGTCGATTGAAGACGTCGGCCAGTCGAATTTCGATTAGTTGTTTTAAATCGTCTTCTGGCGCCCGTTATAAGTTACCATCGTTTAGATAACCTGCCCCCATTTCCACTGTTGCTAGCTGGGGCACAGCTGATCTAAGTATCGGCAGACTTGTCACCTGGAACCGTGGTAAGTAGAGACAAGTAGATTTAATTTAAACTTGGGTGACATGCCTTTGGGCTTCCGAAGTAGTAACAAAATCCCTCTTTAGAACGAGAAAGGAAATTTTTCCGCGATTTTTTTTTGTTATGCTTTTGACAAAACGTTTAAGACAAGAAAATAAATAAATTTAGATTGTTGTTGGAAGTTTTATATTAAATAAAGGAAACAAAAAAAAAGTCCTTGTCCAGAAGAACTTTCCTAGTTTTTACAATAACCAGAGAAGTGGGAGAACAGAAAGAAATGGAAGAAGTCAGATTCCATACAAACACATCCACACACACTGACATTTGATAATTTTGAATGTGAAGGCTCGCGAGTGCCAACTACATTGAAAATTTATCAATTTATTTATTTACTCTACAAGCAAGAATTGGAGATACACTGCAAAATCCATCATCAAAACAGGAGCCTATGCGAGTAAAACAACGAAGTAAGAAAGCAAATTAAAATTAAAATAAACATAATAAGAAAACAGAAAAATTGCAAAATAACCTGAGGGAACAGAGCATTAAGTTAACACACAAAATGTGCAGAACGCAGCATAAAATTGGCTCATAACCAAATAGGGGACATACTAATAGCAATATGTAAATACACGTTTATAACTTACCTAAATTAATTTAATTTAATTTAGTTTCACTTATTAGGTTGAGTAGAGCAGGTGGAATTGGCACTGCAATGGACTCCGCCTCGAATGTACGTATATGTTAGCGTCAGATGCCGAATTTGCACAATTGTCGAAATAGACATTTTCAGGTCTGCACAAATGAAAACAATCAGATGCCGAAAACAGTTATTTTTCTGGAATTAAGCACTTATATTTGAACATTCTGCGAAATGGGTATTTCAAACTTGCTTAGTACGCGATCTGATTGACAATTATATTATTTATTTCCCATTTCCCTTCACTTTTAAGCATTATATAACCTAAATAACTTGGTTTTATCTCAGCAGTGTGGTGCCAGTATTTTTTCTGTCTGCAAGAATTTGAAAATGGCTAACGCTAAGCTGCTGCGGTCAACGCATCTGTGGACAAACATGCTTACTATGATGTAGTTACAGCACACATTCAACGACCCAACACCAACTACTACTTGGCCACTAACAGAGGAAAAATACAAAGAAGTTATAAGCGAAGGGAAAAGTAGTATTTCAAGAAAAGCCAATAACGAAAAATTATCCTCTCTAGACTATTGCAGATTGAATCGATTTGAAATTCTGAGTATTGATGGAACAGATAAACTAATTCAAAAAAGAAAAGATGACACATCGACAATAAGATATTATTGTAGCGTAGTAGAAGTATATGATATTCTAGAAAAAACACATCAAGACACCGGACATAAAAGGACATTGGATATGGAAAAAGAGTTAAAGAAAAAATATTGTAATATTAGCAGAACTATCATTGAGGAATATCTAAAACTGTGTTTGCAATGTCAACTAAAAAAGAAACTAAAAAGAAAGGAACTTGTTGTGAAGCCTTTATTAACTGAAAGTTTCAATAAAAGAGGGCAAATTGATCTCATTGATATGCAGACATAGAAAGATGGAGAATTTAAATTCATTCTCAACTATCAGGACCATTTAACTAAGTTTGTCTTCCTCAGACCGTTGAAATCTAAAAGACCTGAAGAAGTGGCGTACCATTTAATGGATATCTTTAGAATTGTTGGTGCCCCGTGTATTATCCATAGCGATAACGGCAGAGAATTTGTTAATGCCGTTATCACCAATCTTGCAGAAATGTTTAATGCCAAAATCGTTCACGGTCAACCACGCCATTCTCAGAGCCAAGGATCTGTGGAGAGGGCCAACCAGGATGTTCGTGATATTTTAATTACCTGCATGAATGAAAATAGTACCACAAAATGGTCTGAGTTATTAAGATTGGTGCAGCTAAAAAAGAATAGATCTTACCATAAAGGTATAAGTAGTAGGGATAGGCCGATTTTGGAACCTCCTCCGACCTTGACGGAAAAATTCAAGGTCAAGGTCGGAGGAGGTTCCAGAATCGCCCTATCCCTGACGTGACCTTCGCCATAACCTTGACATGGAGGAGGTTCTAGATTCAAGGTCAAGGTCGGAGGAGGTTCCATAATCAGATTCAAGGTCAAAGTCGGAGGAGGTTCCAGAATCGATCTTGAGGTGACCTTGAAGTGACCTCGAGGTGACCTTGAAATGACCTTAATGTAACCTTGAAATGGCCTTGAGGTGACCTTGAAATGACCTTGAGGTGACCTTGATGTGACCTCGAAATAACCTTGGTATGACTTTGAATGTAACCTCGAAGTAACCTTAACATGATCTTCAAACCACTTTAACCTTAAAGTACGTAGCATATATAAGGAGGTGTATAAATTCGTACCTACAGATGAAGTGTGACACTCACGTTGAGTTAACCTATTGTATTGAACGTGATCGAAGTAACAGTTCTAAAAACATGTTTGAGTGTAATCAGTGCGGAAAAGAATTTACGAGAGTTGATAATAAGAATCGACACATGCGTACAGCAGGTCACGGTAAACGTTTAAAATTAAATGAAGCCGGTGCATCCAAAGTTCTTGACCCCGTGAATGTCGTGAAATGTGATGTGTGCGAAATATACGTTAACAGAAAGTGTTTGTCGGCATATCTACGTAGTAATTCACATAAAAGCAATGCTTTTGTAATTGTTGATAATGGTGTAGAAAAGATAGCGGGTGCATTCGGTGATAAAATTGTTTCGTATCGTATCACGGAACCTTACAACTATGTGGACGTTGACGACTTTACGTATAATATTAAAAAAAAAATTATTAACTTTGGTTCAGAGTATATTGGATATTCATAAAGCGTTAAAATGGAATGTGGAAATTTTCGGAGTGTATTTCTTGGATTTTAAACAAAGTACCGAGATAAAATTTTCAATACCAAAGATAAAATAACTTGTTTGGGAACGGATATATATAATATATATCGAGACTTCGTGAACGAAATTCATGCTAAAATATCAGAGTTTCAGGAGCGAGATTCAGGTAAAGAAATTAATTAATACATTCTTTTGGAATAATGTATAATGTTGTAAATATTGTTGCAGGGTGGACTTTGTACAGAATTTTGTATGTGGAAGTCAACATTAATAAATATAATCCTGTGAGAGCATCCAGCTTCATGTCATTACCGGCTTCAATAAGTGCGAAAAAAGCCTATGAAATTGTAGGACCGCTACATTTTACTAAAAATCGAAAAGATATTCATATAAATTTGTTATTGGTTGATGACGGTAACGAAAATACTCACTATTGTTGGATTAAAAATTTATCGCGTTTAGTGTCAAAACAGACGTCACACCACGGTCACGAGAAATATATTTGTGAAGGATGTTTAGTATACTTTCCATGTGTAGAAAAATTGCTACGACACGAAAGAGAAAATTGTAAAATTATCAAAACAATTTTACCATCAGCAGAGTTAAAAATAAATAAATATGGTGAATCTATCCCAGAAAATATATTACAATTTGAAAATTTTGAGAAGCAATTGAAACTGCCCTTTGTTGTGTACGCTGATTTCGACGCTTTACTAAAACCATTAGATAGAGTTGAACTAACTCCAGATAAGTCTTTCACAGTTAAATGTTATGAACACGAACCTCATTCTTTTGCGTATTATATTAAGTGTAGCTTTAATAACAATTTGTCAAAATTAAAGTTATATCGCGGACAAAATGCTGCTACTGAGTTTATGAAATCGTTAGAAAAACATATTAAAGAGATTTCTGATAAATATTTAAGTAAAATTAAACCAATGCTTGATTTAACACGAGAAGAAAAAGAGGCCTACGACAGCGCAACTATGTGTCATATTTGTGAAAGACCAATATTGGACGTTAAGGAAGAAGTCCGTGACCATGAACATTTAACTGGAGCGTTTAGAGGAGCTGCTCATTCGGTATGTAATGTTAATTTTAAAATACCAAAATTCATTCCAGTTTTCTTTCATAATCTTTCTAATTATGATAGTCATTTATTTGTGAAGACGATGGCATTAGAAGGAGAGGACGTTGATGTGATCGCACAAAATAAAGAAAAATATATATCTTTTTCGAAATTAATACACGTAGGGAATAAGATAGATTGTAAAGGAAAAATGCGCAAAGTCTATTCCAAAATAAGATTTGTAGATTCTTTTCGTTTCATGCAATCGTCTTTGGAAAAATTAGGCTCATACTTGGAAGATTGGCAATGTAGGGAAATTAGGAAATATTTCAATGATGATGAAATGTTTAAATTAGTACGGCAAAAAGGGGTTTTTCCATATTGTTTTATTAACTCATTCGAGAAATTAGATTATCCCACCTTACCTTCTAGAGAAGAATTTTATGACGTGCTTTATGATGAACACATTAGTGATGAAGATTATGAAAGAGCACAGCGCGTTTGGAATTTATTTAATTGTAAAAGTATGTGTGATTACAGCGATATATATGTAACATCAGATATTTTATTATTAGCAGACGTATTTGAAAATTTCAGAGATCTTTGTATTGATAATTATAAACTTGACCCTTGCCATTTTTTCCGGGTTTAAGTTGGGATGCAATGTTACTAATGAAGAAAATTAAGTTAGAATTATTACAGGATGTTGATATGTTACACTTTTTTAGAATGGGTATTCGTGGTGGAGTGAGCATGTGCACTAAAAGAATTGAAAACGCTAATAATAAATTTTTACAGAGCTTTGATTCAAGCAAGGTAACTAATTATTTACTTTATCTTGATGCTACAAATCTCTATAGGCATGCGATGTGTTCGAGATTTCCATGGGGAGAATTTATTTGGTTAAGCAGAGAAGAAATTAACAATCTTAACATTTCAAAATTAGAAGAAAATTCAGATATTGGGTACGTATTCGAAGTAGATTTGGAATATCCGACTCATTTACACGAAAAGCACATTTTTAGCACCGTTTTATCCGGAAAATATAATTCCACCAAAATCAAAATATAGTAAACTTATTCCAAATCTCTGTAACAAAACCAAATACATAATTCACTATTTAAATCTAAAGCAATGTTTGGAACATGGTTTAAGATTAATTCAAATCCACAGGGCAATTAAATTTAAACAGTCGCGTTGGTTAAAAATATATATAGACTTTAATTCGCAGAAACGAGCTGAAGCGAAAAACGAATTTGAAAAAAATTTTTACAAGTTAAATAACAATAGTGTCTTCGGTAAGACTATGGAAAATCGCGTCGACATTGAATTAGCTACCAGGTGGAAAAGTCATAATCGGAGACCGGGAGCTGAATCATTGATTGCTAAACCGAACTACAAATCTAGTAAAATTTTTAGTGATCACCTAGCCGCAATAGAATTAACCAAAGTACACGTAAATTATAACAAACCTTTATACGTAGGATTTTGTGTTTTGGAAATATCGAAAACAGTAATGTACGAGTTTTATTATAATTTCATAAAACGAAAATATAACAATCATGCAGCTCTATTATATACCGATACGGACAGTTGAATATTATCCGTTAATACTGGTAATGTGTACGAAGATATAAAGTAAAATTTAGATAAATTTGATACTTCAAATTACCCAACAAATAACATTCATGAAATGCCTCAACCTGAATCAATTACTGGAAGATTCAAAGATGAATACGCCGGACAAGTAATAGAATCGTTCGTTGGTACAGGCGCGAAAGCCTATTGTGTAAAGCTTACTTCAAAATGTACTAAGAAAGCGAAAGGTATTTAAAAAAATATGTTATAGATAACTACAAAGAAATTATTGAACGAGATGGTTTCATTTAAAAAAAAAAAATGTACGTGTTTCATTCGCATTTTCATACGGTGTACACAGAGTTGAAAAATAAAGTTGCATTATCATCGAAAGATGATAAACGTTATATTCTGGATGACAAGATTCATACTCTCGCATAGGGTCATTATAAAATAGCTGATATAGAAAGAGATAGAAAACTGAAAGAATTAAAACTGTTGTCAGAAAATTTTATTTTTAATTTCATATGTTTACAACTTTACAGTAATATGTACATAATGAATCAAAACATTTACATAGTAACGGGTTTATGCATACTTATGTCACACATTAATTTATTAATTCCGAATATTATTAATTCATTTGTAATCGCCCCTTTCTCAGATATTTCATTATTGAGAAATGCTTTGACAGTTAGCTTCACGTCACCATCCATAACACTCACGCATGGAATCATGTTGGAGTAGAATGTTTTATAATTCAATTGCTTCAAAACCTCCAAACGATATGATATAATATCACACAATTTCCATAATTCCAATAAACCCTTATAAGATATATACAGTGTCTCGTCACCTCTTTCTAATTTCAATATTTTTGTTCCTTCGATACGTTCGAACGATGCCTTTACCGAACTAATTTTCATTACCGGATAAACAGTTTTTTTCTCGGTAAAATATGATTTTAATGTGTAATTATAAGAACAAAATTGTTTCCATTCCTCTTCTAAAAACGATATGCTCTGCCTTTTAGTACCCATAATGCGTATTACTGGATCAAAAAATGTTTCGGCACACAGTCCCTCGCAAACCCACTTCGTGCGGCTCTTATTTAAAAAATATACACTTTGAGCTAACAATGGTAATTGGTCCACATCAGCCACTTCCCTTACTTCTGATATCTCTGAAGGTGCTTTCTCGCTAATATGATACTGACGAAAGTCTTCATCCGTGAAAAAAGGTTGAGACAATACTTCAAATTGAAACTCGTTTCGAACTGAGGACACATTCAAATCTTGCTCATCCTGTTCTTTTGGTTTATCAACGTTTTGAGTGAGAAATCTTTTCTTCTGTACATCATCACCTTGATCATCCACGTGTCTTTTCTTCTGCTTCAGGAAAAATTCCACTTGTTTAGACGTCACTATTAAATACATCAAAAATATAAGAATTGTATATGATTAGAAAAATTTAATAAACTTACTTTTATATAGATCGACGATACACTATTAAATTTGTATAACACAACTCACAGTTCTGCAACAACTGAAACAATTAACAAAATAACGGCCTTATATAACAAGATTTTAGGTGGGGGTAATACTAATTTAAATCCTCACCTCCTCCAACCACAAGGTCACTAAGCAGAAATCAACACTAGAACCTCCTGTTTGAATTGGCTTCCGGTTGGAACCGCGTCACGTTGACTTCTTCTACTGCCGACGTTTCGTTCTCCATTGCAGAAGAACTTCCTCAGGGCTGCTGCTGCTGGTGGTGTTGCTGCTGCTTCTTGTTTGTCGTTGAGACTGACTGGGTATGTCTGTTGTAGTGGTATTTATAGTGATCGGTGGGGGTAGTGAGTCGGAACGGTGACCGGGGGTTAGTCTGTTGGGGCGTGACGGATCGTTAATGAGATGTTTCCAGGCATTGTGGAGGTAAAAGCCAGTATCACGGTTTAGGTTATTGGGATGTTTGAGAATTTCTATAGATTCACGGATTTTACGATTGAAAAAATGAGAGGAGCGGGCTAGAAGTTTTGTGTCGGAGAATAGGATTTGGTGACCGGTTTCTAGTTTGTGTTCAGCTAGGGCCGAGCCAGTTGTTTGTAGTAGTCTAGTACAGCGTTCATGTTCAGAAACACGAGTACTAACAGACCGTTTTGTTTCACCGATGTATACACGCCCACAGGAACAAGGAATTCGGTACACACCTTCGGATTGTAAGGGATGTGATCTTTTGTGGAGGGTAGGTAGTCTGAAAGTTTCGTCATGGGTAAGTAAATTGATTTGATGTTTTGTTGTTTGAGTATTTTGCCGATTCGATCTGTTATGGTGTGAATATAAGGTAGGTAAGCTGTAGCGACTGGAGGTGTATCAGGTTCAGAACGTGGAGGAATTGGAGTTTGATGACGAGAAATGGATCTTTGGATGTCGTGCTTTTTGTAGTTGTTATTGAGTAGGACTTTTGTTACGTGGTTCAGTTCAGTTTGAAGTGAAGAGGGTTCTGATAGGGCAAAGGCACGGCTGACTAGTGAGTTAATGACTGACTGTTTTTGAGACGGATGATGGTGTGAATGTGCATTCAGATAACGATCAGTATGGGTTGGTTTCCGATACACAGAGTGTCCTAATCTACCGTTAGGGAGGCGGCTTACTAAGATATCAAGGAAAGGTAAGTGGCCGTCAGTTTCATATTCCAAAGTGAAGCGGATGTCAGGATGTTGAGAATTTAGGTGTTCAAAGAAGTTGTCTAGGGATTCCTTACCGTGTGGCCAAATAGCAAAAACATCATCTACATATCTGAACCAACACTTGGGTTTAAGTGGGAAAGAAGTAAGGGCTTGTTGTTCGAATGCTTCCATAAAAATGTTGGCTACTATTGGGGAGAGGAGAGCCCATGGCTGTACCTGAGACTTGTTCGTAATATTGATCACGGAACATGAAATAGGTTGAGGTTAAACAACATTCTATTAAGGGAATTAAGTCTTCGGGTTGGTTGTGGGCTGTGAACAGTTGTTGGATGATTGTGATGGTGTCGGGAATTGGGACTTTAGTGAAAAGAGATTCTACATCGAAGCTGACCAAAATGTCCTGAGGGTTTAAGGAAATCTCGTGAATTTTTTGGACGAAATGCTGAGAGTTGAGGATGAAGGTTTCACTTTTACCTGCAAATGGTTTGAGAGTCTGTGCTAGATATTTGGAAATTTTGTAAGTTGGTGAGTTAATTGCGCTAACTATGGGACGTAAAGGTGTATCGGGTTTGTGGATTTTAGGAGACCATAAAGTCTGGGAATTCTGGAGTCACGGGGATCAAGACTTTTGTGTTTCTGATGGGATAGAAGAGGTTTTTATTAAGGTCGTTACGGTACGTTCAATGCGTGAGGTTGGATTCCGTCGCAAGGGCTGGTAGGCAGAGTCGTCTAATAGGGTGTTGATTTTCTGGTCGTATTCTGCGCGGTCCAAAACTACAGTGGCATTCCCTTTGTCTGCGGAGAGTATGACAATGTCTGGGTTGTTTTTCAGGGTTTTGAGGGCTTGAAATTCAGATTTTGAACAATTTGGTTTAGGGGGTTTGGCTGCTTTTAAAATTTTGAAAGTTTCGTGGCGGATAGGGTCTGCAATGTGAGAAGGAAGTTTGATAAGGGCGGATTCAACTCCAGCTATGATGTCATCAGTGGGTATTGTTTTGGGAGTGATGGCGAAATTAGGGCCTTTGGAGAGAACGGAGATTTCGTTTTCAGATAAGGAATAACGAGATTTGTTTATCACAGTATGTGTTAAAGAATGAGATTCATGATGACGATTGGGTAGTTGTTTGGAGGCTAACTGATTGAATTTACGGATGTGGGTAAGTTAAATTAAGAAGCCTCTACGGGGAGGACATCCAGAAGAAGACGAGACAGCTGGGACAACTTCGACAAAAATTGGTATGTTTAATTTGTTCTTTAACTTTTCTTATTCGTTGTCGTAATAACTGTGTTATACCTACTTTCCTAACCGTCAAACATCACATCAAAACCCATACTTCTAACAAAATCCTTCGACGCACCAGTTTGGCCTTAGTTCGAGAACGTATCCAATTTACCCGACATCAACTCTCCAATCTCTCGGCTACAATATTTCATCTTCATCTAGAACTTGCCAATACCCTCACACCAACGGACTGGCAACTAATAGACAGACTTACCTACGAACAAGCCTCCCGTACCCGTGAACATATCACTAATACCCACATCCGTAAATTCAATCAGTTAGCCTCCAAACAACTACCCAATCGTCATCATGAATCTCATTCTTTAACACATACTGTGATAAACAAATCTCGTTATTCCTTATCTGAAAACGAAATCTCCGTTCTCTCCAAAGGCCCTAATTTCGCCATCACTCCCAAAACAATACCCACTGATGACATCATAGCTGGAGTTGAATCCGCCCTTATCAAACTTCCTTCTCACATTGCAGACCCTATCCGCCACGAAACTTCCAAAATTTTAAAAGCAGCCAAACCCCCTAAACCAAATTGTTCAAAATCTGAATTTCAAGCCCTCAAAACCCTGAAAAACAACCCAGACATTGTCATACTCTCCGCAGACAAAGGGAATGCCACTGTAGTTTTGGACCGCGCAGAATACGACCAGAAAATCAACACCCTATTAGACGACTCTGCCTACCAGCCCTTGCGACGGAATCCAACCTCACGCATTGAACGTACCGTAACGACCTTAATAAAAACCTCTTCTATCCCATCAGAAACACAAAAAGTCTTGATCCCCCGTGACTCCAGAATTCCCAGACTTTATGGTCTCCCTAAAATCCACAAACCCGATACACCTTTACGTCCCATAGTTAGCGCAATTAACTCACCAACTTACAAAATTTCCAAATATCTAGCACAGACTCTCAAACCATTTGCAGGTAAAAGTTCCCCCCCCCCCACCCCCCCCCCAAAGTCAAAGGCAGATCGATTCTGCAACCTCCTGCGACCTTGACCTGGAATCTTTCCGGTCGTTTCTCCTCATTGAGGAGGTTCCAGAATCGGCCTATCCCCTCTACTAGTGTCGGGCGTTTTTCATAAGACAGACGGTATGTTTTTCCGAGATTCTGTGCTGACAAATTACACGGGTAACAACGAATACCCGGATAAAGACATGATACCCGGGTAATAATCGCACGGGTAGTATTCAGATACCCGATGTACCCGGGTAATAACGGACACCCGAGTAAAGAAATAATACCCGAGTGACAATTTCACGGGTATTATTCGGGTACCCGATGTACCCGGGTAATAACGGGTACCCGGATAAAGAAAATGATACCCGGGTAACAACTATACGGGTAGTATTCGGGTACACGGGTACCCGATGTCTTCCCTAATATTAATACAGTGAAATTACTTTTTTTTCAGCTTTTCATGGTCAGAGCGACATTAAATAGGTTATGTACTAAATTTCAAAGCTAAATACTTATTTTATTTTGCTGATTGTCGACACTATCATTATGTATTTGCTTTTTCAGGTATTTTTCTGAGTTTTCTGCTATTCTCTATTTTATGTGACATTTGCATTTCGGTGCTTGTAGGGAGGAAATATCGTTGCAATTTTCTGGAATGGCAACTGGTGTTATTCAGGAATTACTGGTAATTATACAAACAAATATTTTTTGAACCACCACGGACAGTGTTTATGGAAAGAAAGCGTATAAAAATGTTTTAAGATTGCATGCAGATAATTGGCTGCATTAGTATGAACATATCCTCAATATCTCAGTTATAGCAGTTTTATGACAATCGAATAATATCGACAGGACTTTAGCCTCCAAGGTCACCAGACCTTACACCTCTTGATTATTTTTTATTTGGACATTTAAAAATCAATATATCGTACACGAAAGCATACTCTAGACGAACTAAAGAATACAATTACAAATGCTATTGATAACATAACGGAGCAGCAGTTACGCAATGTTTTCGAGAACATGAAAAGGAGAGTTACTTGTTGTGTTAATAATAATAATGGTGGCCATATTGAGCACCTGCTTTAAATTAAAATTTATTTATATCAATGATGTGTATATTACTGACTTTAACATATTTAAAATAAATAATTAAAATTCCATTTTATTTCATTTGAAAGAATTGATTGTTAAATAAGGTTAAGAAATTTATCCAACTTCACTATAGACATGACAGTGGATGTAAATTTTGATATCACGTCCCTGGAAAGTAGTTTTTTCTGGACAATGTATAATGATCTCCCTGTACAAGTCGCCCTTAGTTACTTATTCAATGGTTTGACAAAGTGCTAATTAATTACTGCACACGTTAACCCAATAATGCCACAGATTAATATTATAACAGATACAAAATTTGCCGATTTGATTATTTTCAAACAAGGCACCATCGTAGAATGGGTGTCTGATGTTAATACAGTACAATAATAATGAGCTGCACAAGCGAGCAAAGCGAAGCGAGGGCAGCTCATAGCTAAGGGCTGCAAATGCGTTTCTGCATGTGTGACACACAACTGTTTTTCGCCTAGCCCTAAATCAAATTCAAGCTTTGTTTAAAACTGACGTTTAATGAAAAATTCTGTGAAATGTCAAAGTGCGCAAATGAAAGTCACTATGTTGCTAGGTTACGAACTATAAATCGTGTTGTTTTGAGTTTAGCAGCCCTAGGGCAGATAAACATTACTTTCCGTCATATTTTTAGGGTTAATATGAGTTACTTCCACATATGCTAGGCGAAAATAGTATATTGTGTCACAAGGGCAGAAAGTGAGCATTAGCAGCCCGCGGCTATGAGCTGCACGAGCAAGCGAAGCGAAGCGAGGGCAACTCATAGCTAAGGGCTGCTAATGCGTTTCTGCATGTGTGACACACAACTGTTTTTCGCCTAGCCCTAAATCAAATTCAAACTTTGTTTAAAACTGACGTTAAATGAAAAATTCTGTGAAATGTCAAAGCGCACAAATGAAAGTCCATAGGCATTTACGAAAATTAACCCGGTGGATACACCGTACTCTATTTTTCTCACTCTTACATGCACTAAGTCTCTTAATGTTCTCTCTCACACTTCTAACCCGGTTATCAACCGGGTGAATTTTCGTAAACGCCTAATGTGTCGCTAGGTTGCGAACTATAAATCGTGTTGTTATGACTTTAGCAGCCCAAAGGCAGATAAACATTACCTTCCGTCACATTTTTAGGGTTAATATGAGTTACTTTCACATATGCCAGGCGAAAAACTATAAAACAACATACGGCCGATATGCATATAACAAACTCGGATAATTTATAGCCTCGGCTGGCGCCTCGGCCATAGAACTTATCCTCGTTCGTTATATCAAGCATATCGGCCTAATACCGTTATATACTATATTAGAGTATTATGAAGTTATTTTTGATAAAAATGTAGTCTCATGCAACTGTGTTTTTCTTTGTACCGAATGCAATGCCTGCTTACACATGTTTTCCTGTAGTTGCCATGATTATGCCGTCCAATTCAATATGTGTAAATATACACATTTAGTCCGCAAAAAATATCATCCTACATCTAAGGTGAACAGTCAAGGTAATAATCCAGAACGATCCAATGTCAACAATTTATATTTGTCTGATAACAATAATGAAGACAGTGAAGAACATGAAGTGATTTCTAAACAGCTTCAGGAAGCCGCACACACATCTAAACTTCAATTAGAAAAAAAAATGTTTAGAGAAATTACATGGATTAACTACATCAGTTACAAATTGTCACAATTTGGAAGCTCTGTGTTATGTATCTAGAAACATTGCGTCACTTATTTCAGGCATTCGCGCTATAGAAAATCAAAATCCTAGTAGTGCCGCGGTTTTGGTTCCAAG
The DNA here is from genome assembly GCA_033060865.1 of Dorcus hopei. Lineage (NCBI taxonomy): Eukaryota > Metazoa > Arthropoda > Insecta > Coleoptera > Lucanidae > Dorcus > Dorcus hopei. Next base: position 75,938,144 of record CM065426.1, on the reverse strand, counting down.
AAATTCCGTTCCACATAACAAAAAAATAGAGCACCAGGCACGTTGGTTGCCTCCTTTACAGAAAAGAAAACTGAGAAAGAGTGAAGAAACATGATATAATAAAGAGGCACTTAATTTACTTTTGGAATAATTTTTTTGAACTGCAATAATATTAAATTTAAATTTTATTTTTAAATTTTCATTAAAATCTTAAGAAAATTTATTTATTTTATTTGTGTATACATATAATTTAGCTCCCATCAGGCAAATTTTTTTTTGTCTGTGGTGATTGCCCTACGGGGTCCTAAGTCAAAGACTTGTCAGGACCTCAGGAGTGGGAATGTATTTGAGTGTGTGTAAAGTGTTCCATGGCTTTGTTACTTCCAACCTTCTCGCCGTTTAAGGGGAAGCAGTGTCGAATTTTATCCCCAACACTGAAGGGTGCCTGAAGTCGATACCGACCACCCCTGAGAAAAATCCCGAGTGCGGTTCGAACCGACGATCATGCGATTGCAAGGTCGGTCCTCTTACCACTGGACCGTTCAGGCTATTTTTAATATTTTCAATTTTTTCCACGTTTTTTCACGTTGGAAAATCAGAGTATGAGATTCGAAACAAGCTTGTTTGCCAAAAGAGATAAAAATCAGCACAATTTTATGGTTACTGAATTTTTGGGTATGTTTTTGATCAGCAGCTATCATAGTGTTCCCAAAGAAAATGACCTAGTCGACAGCTGAAGACATGGAAGTTCCAATTTTTTCTAAAACAATGAGTAGGGAATCTTTCAAATCCATAAAACACTACTACCATGTTGCCGATAACAGAGAACTGACAAATTCCAAAATTGCTAGCTAAGGTGTCAATATTTTATGACATGATGAAACATGTTATCAGTTGTTCAAGATCCAACAGAACATGTAGTTTTCTTCGACAATTTTTGTGAATAAAATTATCAAATTAAAATTAAAAAAAACAAAACTAAATATTTTTTAGAATTAAAATTATAGGTACTAGGAGTGTCCAACGTTCCCAAAATGGGAACATAATTTTTCAAAATAACTGAACGTCGTAAAAATCAGTTATCGTGGATTTGAGTTCTAAGTGACTTGGTATGATATATTGTAAAATTTTGAAACCAAAAATTAAGAATTACATAGAACCGTCACTAAAGGGTTAAATTTATTCCTCGCACGTGAGTCTACATCTGACTAGAGGCATTTATTTCGAAGGAAATGCTTTTAAGTATAAGTAAAACATCTCTTGTATTCATATTAAAAACCTTTACTCTATAAGTATTTGCTTCGCATTTAAAAGTTATTCTGAAGTTGTTTTCCTATACTCGTTGAAAATTACTTTAGACCAAACATTTTTTATGTTTAATAACAAATATTACTCACAGGTAGACGGTCTCGCCATGGGATGTAACCTCTCCCCTCTGCTTGCGGACTTATTCATGAACGAATTGGAAACATGTTTCTTTTCATCCAACAACCCCGTCAAACAATGTATTAAATTTTACCGCCGTTATGTAGATGATATTTTCTTGATTTCTGATGTCCCTCTGCCTTTCTTGGATGTCTTGCTCAAGGAATAAATTCACTGCGCCACAATATCAAATTTACTATGGAAAAAGAAAATGATTTAACTAAGTCCATAAATTTTTTAGATTTCACCGTTACTAGAACTGGAAACTTACTCCAATTCCGTATTTTCAGAAAACCTTCTTATACGTATTCTTGTATCAACTACTATTCTTTTCACTCAAATGAAGACAAGTTTGCTGCTTTCCGTTCCTTCTTTCACAGAACTCTCCGTTCGGATGGATAGTATCGATTTCAGAAATGAGATTAGCACTATTTTACAAATAGCATTTTTGAATAATTTTCCAATTCTCTCTATTGAAAATGTCTTCTCTAGAACGAAAAATAAGTTCATTAACAACATTATTTATATTGTGGTTATAACCTCAGCGTCTCTACCAGAGTTTTACTTTTCGCCACCGTACTTAGGCCGTGTCTATAAAATTAAATATATAAAGATATCTCTTATACCTCAATGTAATCTGAAACAATTACTATCCCACTGTAAAGACGTGACGGATTTCACTTCCCGCGGTGAGCTGTGATACTTGCTCATCGGCCTATGTACTACAGACTGGCAGAAATCTTAAAACTCGGATTACTGAATATCTTAGATCCTACAGGTTGGGTAGAGGTGACTCTAGTTTCGCTACTTATTTGCTGGAAACTGACCATAGTTTTGACCCGTCATCAAACGTAAAACCTCTACATAATCTTCCTAAAGGCAACTTATTGACTGTGGCGGAAAATTTAGAGATTTTTCTTTTCAGTACCAACCACTCGGGAAACATTCTAAACGAACAGACTGTTTTCAATAACCACCATTTTTTCATGTCGATCGACTGGCGCCGTAACAACCGCAGCTTATTTAGCAAAGTTTTTAATGTGTTTGCTTGTGACACTGTTTATTGCATTAGTTTTTAAGTGTGTAACTCTGCTCACCCTTTTGTACCATTGCTACGTACAAAATGGCGTGTGTCGTGCACGTGCACTTCCTTTAATTTGTAAGTTTTTGTCTTGAATTCTCTTTTTGAAAGATTTTAGCTTTGCCATCTGTTTCAGACAAGCACTTGATAATGTCGCTTTGCGACGAAACCGGTCGTGCGTAAATAAATATAACGAATTTTTGCAGAGTGACTTTGCCTTTTTACTAATATTTTAAAAGTAGATGCTTTTACTTGTTACTACTAAAAAGATTTGCTTCATATTTTACAAAGAAAAGCTTATGCTTGCTTTTATTCATATGGCCCAAGGCCATGATCTGGTTAAGAGCAAATAATCGTTTATGTAATAGACCAGAAAATATTACACATTTTTAAAAAAGTCGTGTAACAGAAATATTAGCAAATATGTTCCCATAAATTGGGTAAATTAATTTTATAGACAAAATGTAAACATGTTATGTAAATTGTTGATTTAAATATATTTCATATAGAAAATTTTTCCATTTATTTAGTAAAAAATAACAAATACATAGTACTATTTAACCTAGTGTTTGGATACTAATACAGTAAAGGATAGTAAATTTTTACCCAATTGCACAATGGGCCCAAATCCCAAAAAGCTGGCCAAAACCTCAAAAATGAACATTTGATTACAGGAATTTTAATCAGCGAGTTGAGGAGAGGAATATTGGGTGCGCTTAATTTATTATAGTAAAGGGGTACAGTAGCGGATAATAAAATACAGGTAGGAATTTGAGAAGTCGTTCGTATTTAGACAAATTTGGTAAATCAGGCTTTTATTGAGGTTATATTTCTGTCAAAATTTATATTAAACGTCAGAATTACTAACGACATTTTGTATAATATGTATGTATTAAATGTCAAAAATATTAGAGTGAGGTTTACATTGTACAAATGATGGGCCCGGATTTTAGTGTCTGTTAAGTTAATTGGAGATGAAAAACCGGGCCTAAGTTATTAAATGGCATTAATTGATAAGAGTGTCCAATTTCGATTCTCCAAAATGGAAAATACTCCCAAAGGTATGTAGAACATTGTACTATAATTAGTTAATTAATTTTCGTTAATACAGCGTGATTTAGAATAAGTGTCGACCCGTTAACCGCAGATAATACATGAAAAAACAAAGCCAAAAACCTGTATACATAGGGGTCTAATATGCATAGTTTTTGAGATAAAATTATTGAAAATTCGAATGTAAATTGGTTGATGGTCACTGGAATAACTTTAATACGTCACGAAAGCGCAAAAGATGCCTCGACGGTAACAAACGATTTTCTTACGTAATTTTATAAATACGGCATCAGCGGTACTTAATCGGTTTCAGTTTAGGATTCACAAGACGCTGATTTTTCAAATGTCTCCAATAAATTTATTTCTTGTAATTTCGTGCTTGTATGACTTTAGTGAATAGGGGAAGTATGAGGAATATCGACCAGACAGGTAAAACCGATCACCCTCTTTTTATTTAAAAAATTGCGCAAACTGCCATTTTAACAGTGTCATCTGTGAGTACTGAACAACCAATTTCTCTCTGGTGTACTGAGACACCAAGGGCACCCAGGCGTTAGCCCATCTCCCATGAGAAAGTGGCAGCAGGGATCCCGTCCGGCACGGTCTTCCCATTGTCCACCAGCTGTGACACTGCCACTAGGAGGCCAACGCCAATGAGGGGGACCGGCAGCCGGGACCGGTGGGCTCCCCCTCCCCCTAGCACTCATGTCAGCAAGGTTTCCCTAGCTACGTTTGATGTAACCGTCGAGAACGCTTACGCGAATCTCTACCACACATCTCATACTAACCCCAGCATCCATTACCCATATACGCATACCAACGTATATGGGATAGGGCAGCTAGGCAGGTTAGTTTTAAGGGTAACCGGCGTGTGGTCTGCATCGGTTCTCGTCTCGGATACTAGGCTTCAACACAACGGGGTCCGACACCTCAAACGATGGCTACCTACAACTCATCTCGGATACTAGTGTCCCGTGCTATCGGCCCGACACCTCAAGCGACTGAGCCGCCGTCAACTTCTGCCAAAAGCGACATCCGGTTACCCGGTGTGAGTACTGAACAGTACACTGAGCGGCGATCTAGTTGTTATTGTTTTCTGCCTTTTGTGCATAAAAATTGTTTTAAACCACGATTAATGCTAGTATTCGCCACTTAAAAATAGGTGAGTAATCTGAAAAAAGTACTGCTTTCTTGATATGCTTATTACATTTGTTAGTTCAGACCTTTGTTATTTTATAACAATAAGGGCACATAACCTCATTTTTAAAATAACCATATGGAAATAACGAAGAGGAAGGACAAACACGTTCGGGTAAAATCGATCAAGTGGTTGGTTTTACCCAAAATTGGCTAAAATGTATATTTTTCGGTCTTATCTAAAGCAGCCTACATGTCTTTCTTTCAGAGTTAATGCAAAATGCCGTTTAAGTATACGAGAAAAACAGAGCGCGGCGCTTGGTCTTTTGAAAACATGACTCGAGCTATAAACGCCATCCAAAATGGAACTATGGGGATAAGAGAAGCATCTAAAGCATATCAAGTACCTTATAGTATCCTACAAGACCGCCTTAGAGGAAAAGTTAACAACACAAATAAAAAACTGGGAAGACATGCAATTCTTAATCCTGCACACGAGGAAGAGCTAGCTAACTATGTTATTAGAATGTCCAAATTGTTTTACCGACTGACAAGGCTTCAAGTCAGGAAAATCGCCTTTCAGTATGCGGAAGCAAACAAAATCTCAAACAATTTCAACAAAGTTAAAGGGCTTTGTGGTAATGATTGGTACTATGGGTTCTTGAGAAGACAGCCTCACATCTCGTTGAGAAAGCCAGAGAGCACATCGCTAAATCGGGTAAAGGGATTCAACAAACAAGAAGTCGACTTATTCTTTACAAATTTATCTCAATCATATGAAGAATTTAATTATCCGGCAAATAGGATATACAATGCAGATGAAACCGGCATAACTTCGGTACACACTCCTGGAAGAATTTTGGCGGGTAAAGGACAATGACAAGTTGGTGCCATCACAAGCGGAGAACGTGAAAAGCTGGTGACCGTACTTTGTGCAGTTAGTGCTGCGGGAGATTACGTTCCTCCCATGTTCATCTTCGGAAGGATGAGAATGAAATACGAGCTCACAAAAAATGGCCCCGTAAATGCTATCAATAAAACTTCAAAGAATGGCTGGATCAACGAGGATCTCTTCTTTGAATGGATTCAGCACTTCGCCGAGCTTACGAAATGCTCATTCGATGACAGAGTATTATTAGTTATAGATAACCACAGTAGTCATTGTACATTACAAGTGTACAATTTTAAGGATACAAGGATAATGGCATAACCATAGTGACATTACCACCGCACACTTCCCACCGCCTACAGCCACTCGACGTTAGTTTCTATGGTCCTTTAAAAACAGCGTACAACTATGAATGTGATTCTTTTATAAAGTCCAAAAACTACCAAAGAATAGATCAGACTGACATAGCAGAGCTGTTCAAAAATGCATACAATAAGACAGCAACAATTGCAAAGGGCGTAAAGGGATTTGAGGCGACGGAAATTTTCCCACTAAATAGATATGTTGTTAACGAGGAAGAGTTTATTATTATCACAGAAATTGATTCAGATAGAAAAGAATCGAAAGAAAAAAATTACACCAAAGAAAAAAGAGGCAAGAGACTTGATAAGGAAAAAAAAACAACAGATCAGACCAACGATGGGAGATATAAGATTTTCAACAATATTTCAAACAAAGACCCTCGCACAAACAGGTTCTTCGGGATCAACGAAAAAGACTGTTGACAAACCATGATGGCGAAAGCGACAGCGAATCCGACACTAGTATAGTTTACCATACAGATGACAATAGCGATAACGACCAGGATAAAAGTGTGAGTGCTAACATGTCATTTCAAGATATTCAACCGATCCCTCTGTTCTTAAGATCTGGTAGTAGTAAAGAAAATGCCAAGAAGTTACATTCTAAACTGTTTACCTTAACACCTAATAAAAAAGAATTAGAAGCTAAAGAAAATCTAAAAAAGAGAAAGATGGATCTAGAAAAATAAAAAAAAACAAACGAAAACTTATGGCAAACGATAAACCGAATGAAGCCACACGGAAGGCAAAGAAAAAATCGTTGCAAGAGGCTACGGACCATGCATTGTATGTATGGAATTTGGTAAGGACAATGAGTGGTAGGTAACGTGTCCTTGTGGACAATCATCTCATGCAGAATGTGCGGGAGTGGAAATTAGTGAGGTGTGTATTTGTCATTTTTGTCAACCATAGTTTTTTTTTATGTCTACTGTTAATTTACCTTCATTTTTTCGAGAGTTTGTAAACCTAAGTTTATTTTTTTACTTGGTTGGTATTACAAGATATTGTGGTCGGAATTATCGGAAAAGGTAGGGTAATACCAATCAATTGATGTTATTTTATTTCACACAATAAAAGTTTTGTTTTGTTAAATTTTTGTTTAGTTAAATTTTTCTCCCTCGCTATTGTGCCTTTCGATGTGTTTGATAAACTGTACATAAAACACGATCGTAAATTGTAATTAGAAGGGCAGTTCTAAGGGGTTTTTCTTAAGTGGTCGATATTCCCCATACTTCCCCTACGCCCCTAACAGGTCGGACACTTTTTCTGAATCACCCTGTATATTAAACTATTATGCCGTCAAAACCGCTTACGAATACAATGCAATTTTAGTAATCTTCGCTTTCAACAACAGGTGAAAATACGTTATCTGATAATGCTGCATTTTCGGTATTGGTCGAATATTAATTCTCAAAAAACCAATAAACTAGAATAAGCTAGGAAAATTATTACAATTTGTATCCACCTTATAAAAAGTCGTAGAAGCAAAATTCAGTTGTTATTCACCTTCTACGGCAATTACAATTACAGAAAGTAGTGCAGAAGTGATGCTGCAGGCATTGTTGGCTCATACAGCTGATCGTATTTTACTCTTCCAAAATGACGTGATTCGAAGTTTGAGACAAGAAAATGTAAATAATTTAGAGTTTATTTGCAAGTGGGGTTGTGATGAAACCTCTGAACAAAATGCATACAAGCAGAAATTTACCGATAACAGCAAATCAGATGCGAATGTATTTTTCACTTCAGTTGTGCCACTACAGCTGCCGATCACAAAATTGTTGTGTGGAAGAATCCTAGACCTTCGCCTCCGCGTTTCTGTAGACCTCTAAGACTGCAGTTTCTTCATGAAGACAGCGAGTGAACCGTCAAAGAAATGAATTATATTGAAGAATAGATTGGAAGACTTATTCCATTCACAACAGCAATAGACGGGAAGGAAATTTCCATTACCATATAGATGATAAAGTATGTAATGGCAGACACATCCACCAAGTCCACTCTACGTTGCTATTGTAATAGTAGGCTTTATAAAAAATAATAAATAACACTCATCCCTTGTCATCTCGTCTATTATTACATGGTGTCAGAAGTTGAACTAAAATGAATGATAACGAGAATAATTCGCAACTAATTAACGTTCCAGTGCTAGGATTACATCCACCTAAGCAGCTGGTAATAAATATTGAGAATATGGCCAATGTGTGGAAACTTTGGAAGCAGCAGTTTGACTTTTATGCAACAGCAACGCAGTTGAACGCAAAAACAGCAGAAATGCAAGTAGCAATATTTATGTCCATAATTGGTAGTGATGCTCTTAGTATTTACAATACGTTTGAGTTTCATGAAAATGAGAAAAATAATTTGCAAATAGTAATTAAAAAATTTGATGAATACTTTATTCCAAAAATAAACGTCACGTTTGAAAGATACATTTTCAATTCTTTAAATCAGCAAGACAATGAAACTTTTGATGAATTCTATACAAAAATCATTAATAAAAGCAAATCTTGTGATTTCGATAATTTATTAAGTACAATTTTAAGAGATAAAATTGTAATTGGTATTCATAATCACGAAATTAGGAAAAGATTATTGACTTATAATCCTTTAACTTTAGAAAAAGCAGTTGAAATTTGCAGAGCCAGTGAATTAGCGACAAAGCAAATGACTGTCATTAATCCTGAAATTAAAAAAATTGATGTATTGTCTTACAAAAAGAAGGAAATAAAAAATCAAGTCAAATGTAATATTGAGAAAATAATAAAGGATTGTACTAGATGTGGTAGAAATCATCCTATTAAGAAATGTCCAGCTTATAAAGTTAAATGTAATAATTGTAATTTAGTTGGCCATTTTGCAAATAAATGTAAGTTTGACAAGAAAAAACAAATAAGAAATGTAGATTTTATTGATTCTGATTCTAATGAATCTGAACCTGAAGTTTTATAAATGTTTTACAAAATGGACAATACTTAACTGAAGATTGGTATGAAAATATTGTTTTTAAAAATGGATTGACAGTAAAAGCAAAATTAGACACTGGAGCTCAATGCAATGTAATAACAGAGAAATTAATAAATAAAATAGGTGCTAAGGTAAAAACATCTTCAATTAAAAGACTGGTAACTTACAATTCAAGTAAACTAGATGTTTTGGGAGAATCAAAAATATTCTGTAAAGTTGGAAAAACATCAGCGTATGTTACATTTTTAATAGTAGAACCAGATTACCAAGTAATTCTTGGACGAGAAACATGCTCCAAACTTAATTTAATAAAGAGAATTCATGAAATAAAAATTAAAGATACGAAAATTTTTATACCTGCCCCAGAAATTTTTTCAGGCTTGGGATGCGTCGAGGGATTTATTTATGACATTGATCTTAAAGAAGATGCTAAATTTAATATACATTATCCAAGGAGAATACCTCACAAGTTAAGAAACCAAGTTAAAGAAGAAATTGAGAAGATGGTTAAACTTGGAGTTATTAAACCTGCAGAAGAAGCTACACCTGCTGTTTCTCCAATGACAATTGTTCATAAAAAAGGAAAACTTCGTATTTGTCTCGATCCAAGTGATATTAATAAAAATATTTTAAGACGTCATTACCCACTTAGAACATTAGAAGATATTAGTGCAAATATAAAAGGTGCAAAATATTTTACACGTTTAGATTGCGCTAAAGGATTTTGGCAAATTAAAGTTTCTGAAAGAACTTCAAAATATTTAACATTTTGTACTCCTTGGGGAAGATATAGTTGCATAAGATTACCCTTTGGACTGGCATCAGCTCCAGAAATTTTTCAACAATTAATAAATAAAACTCTTACAGGAATTAGTAATGTAGAATGCTCTATGGATGATATACTGATATATTCAAGATCACTTGATAATCTAAACGAGATTACAAAGCAAGTTACTGAAAGACTTGGAAAAGCAGGCTTTAAATTAAATAAAGAAAAGTGTGAGTTTGGTATAAAAAAAACCAAATTTTTAGGTCATATTTTGACAGAAGATGGACTTCATCCAGATCCAGAAAAAATTCAAGCCATCTATAATTTGCAGACTCCACAGAACAAAAAGCAACTTCAACGTGCACTAGGAATGGTAACATACTTAGCAAAATTTATACCAAACCTTTCAGAGGTAACTGAGCCACTTAGACAATTATTAAAAAAAAATGTGGAATGGACATGGGATTTGGCTCAACAGCAAGCATTTGTCAGATTGAAGAAACTTCTCGTATCGCCTCCTGTATTACGTTACTATGACGTTAATAAAGATGTTAAACTTTCAGTTGACGCTAGTCAAACTGCACTGGGAGCAGTTTTATTACAGGATGAGCAACCGGTGGCTTATGCGACCAAATCGTTAACGATGACCCAACAATTGTATCCACAAATTGAAAAAGAAGCACTAGCTATCAACTTTGCATGTAAAAAATTTCACGAATATATATATGGTAAGAAATTAATTATAGAAACAGATCACAAACCATTGGAAACAATTTTTAAGAAGACATTAGATTGTGCACCAGCAAGACTGAAACGTATCATATTTGAAGTTTTACCGTACTCTCCAACAATAATTTATACTAAAGGATCAAGTATTCCAATTCCTGATGCTTTAAGTAGAGATTGCAAAAATGAAATCATAGAAGAAACAGAAGAATTAAAAGTTATGGTTATATTGCCAATTAGGAAACAATTTTTAAATGATATTAAAGAAGAAACTAAAAAAGATACAGAACATCAAATGTTGTTACCTTATGTGATGCATGGATTTCCAGAAGTTGTTAAGGATGTTCCAACTGAATTAACACATTATTGGACTTTCAAAGAAGTAATTTCATTTTCAGAAGGAATATTGTTCAAAGGACAAAAGGTAATAATTCCGAAAGCACTTAGGGGAAGAATGTTGAAATCAATTCACGAAGGACATTTAGGAGTAGAAAGTTGCTGTAAAAGAGCACGAGAATTAGTTTATTGGAAAAACATGGCTGCGGATATTAAGCTTTATGTATCGAAATGCAGTATTTGCCAGAAGACTTCAAGAAATGAAATTAAAGAACCTCTTATTACGAAATAAATACCTAAATATCCAGGACAAATTATTGCAGCAGATTTGTTTCATTTCGGAAAAGAAGAATATTTTTTGATTGTAGATAGTTTTTCAGGTTTCTTTGAAATCTATAATATGAATAATACTACTACATATGAAGTTTTGAACAAATTAGGAAGTTGGATTAGTTTATTTGGAATTCCAGAAATTTTAGAAACAGACAATGGACCACCATTTAATTCAGCAAAGTTCAGAGAACAACTGAATTATTACACAATTTATCATCAAACTTCAAGTCCAAAGTTTCCCAGAAGCAATGGTCTTGCAGAGCGTTACGTTCAAACTGCTAAAAATTTATTGAATAAGTGTTCATTGGACAAAACAAATATACACTTGGCTTTACTTAATTACAGAAACACTCCTAGAACAAATGAATTAGGCTCACCTAATCAAAGAGCATTTTCTAGACGGACTAGAACTTTGCTGCCTTCAACTTCAAAATGTTACAATCAGATATTTCAAATTCAGACCATGTTAATCAAGAACTACAGAAATTACGAAATAAACAAAATTTTATGCAGACAGAAATACAAAAATTACAAAGTTCCTCAAATAGGTGATAAAGTTAGAATTCAGTTTGATCACAGAAACTGGAAAGGAGGAGAAGTATTGGAATCAGCTACAGCTCCTAGATCACTGTTAGTAAGAACTAATGAAGGTAAAGTTTACAGAAGAAACACTCATCATGTTAGACCTACAAAGGCACTCATCAAAACAGAACCCTGCGTCATTTCTGATAATGACTATCATCACCCGAATCCTCAGAATGATTGTACCCAGAATGAATCAGAACATCAATCAAGTAATCCAGAGAATTCAACAACCTGTTTAGACGATAAAGCAAAAAATACTAGCAATGTAATTTTAAAAACAAGATACGGTAGAATTGTTAAAAAACCTAATAGATTTACATGCCAATGATATGTATTATATTTTATTTATGTAAAAAGGGAGATGTAATAGTAGGCTTTATAAAAAATAATAAATAACACTCATCCCTTGTCATCTCGTCTATTATTACAGCTATTTGTTTAGAGCTGTATCGAAGGATTTCAACGATATCGATAAGAAGCTGCAGAAAGAAACTGATGAATCTAATCTGCGATTTGGATTATCGACATTACATGCGTGGATTCGATTCTTTGAATATTGTTTACATTTATCATATAAACTTGGAATCAACAAGTGGCAAGCGCGAAGGAAGAGAAACGTATTACCGAAGACCGTAAGAGAATAATACAAAAAGGATTAAGTTCTCAATTGAAGTTTATCGTTGATCGAAAGCCGGGATACGGAAGCACCAGTGATGAAAACACAGCTCGGCGTTTTTTCGAAAAGTCGGATGTATCTGCTAAAATAACGGAAGTTGACGAAACCTTGATCAAACGCTTCTATGTAATTTTACAGGCTATTTCGTATGGCCATGAAATAAATTCAGTCAAGTTTCAAGAATATGCCGAAAAAACTACGAGAAAATTCGTCGAGCTGTACCCGTGGTATCATATGCCGGCTTCCGTACACAAGCTGTTAATTCACGGTCTGCAAATAATAGCTTCTGCTTTGTTACCAATCGGTCAATTGTCTGAAGATGTTCAAGAAGCATGAGGCAAAGATGTCAAGAGATATCGTGAAGACTTCTCACGAAAGTGTTCCGGAGAAAAACCATGGAAGACGTTTTCAACCGGCTTATGGTAACTTTGGATCCGTACATCTCCAGTATCAGAAAACTATCGCAAAAAGAATCGAGGAATTTATCGCTAGAAACGGTGGAGTTATTACTTATTCCAGCTTTGTCTAGTTGATGATGGCGATGACGATAGTGATATGGATTTGGAATAATTTTGATGTACACCGTTTATCGCAATTTCGTACATAAGGAAACTCGACGATAGATCGTACTATCAAAGATATTGGCTACCATAATTCTTTTGCGAGAGGGGGTTACATTTGAACGTCCTGGGAGAAACATAAGCAAAATATTTTTACTTAAAGATTCATTTAGGCCCGTTTGCACCACTTCTGTTCCTTAGTAAAGTAATGCTTAAAGTTAAGTGATACTTAAATTAATTGTTCAATTACACCACTTCCGATTATGGTTTCCTTTAATAAGTAACGCTTCATCTTGCAACATCGTAAAATTCTAGTTACTTTTAGTGAAATTATATTCTTGACGTTTGTCAGCGTAATTATTTATACTGGTTGTTTCCGTTTGGCGCTGGCGGCAGTGGTTGATGCACGTGTATGCACGTTTGAAATGTCAAAATCAGGGCAGGCAAATGGTATTAAATAATTTCGTTTTAATAGTTTTGTATAATAAAGAACAATTTATTGAAGTATATTTCTCGTGAGGAAGTTTCTGTGTATTGTAAGGTAAGTAACAACTGTTGATATTTAAAAGTGTTATAAGTTAGACAATAATTTATATCCTTACAGAATGGAATCCAGTTGCAAGAGACAGCGAGGCTCAAGTTACAGGTCAGACGAAAAGAACAGCTTGCTAAACATATTTTCGCAGTATAAGAGCGTTACAGAAAATAAAAAAAGTGACGCGGTGATATGTAAAGAAAAAGAAGCAACGTGGAAACAAGTAGCTACTAATTTTAATTCGCTATGGAAAAACACTTCCGCTCGGTCGAATCACTGCGAAAGTGCTATGACAACTTAAAAAAAGATATTCGCAAAAAACTAGAAATAATGAAAACAGGAGGTGGTGTACAAATGAAGCCAACAAATCACGATGGAAATGAAGAGTTGTTGTTGACCATTATAAACGAAAAAAGGGTGCTGGGGTTGAATAATTGTTACGATTCGGACCAGACACTAAAGGCCATTTCGGAAACTTAAACTGTTTAGTCGGGTTTCTTAGGTCTTATTATAGAACCGTTCGGAGACTTTTAACCCGATCGAATGACTTGTGTTTGAAAGCTAACAGTTAACTTCTCGGATCTCTTCAGGTTCGCAACCGGGTTTACGTTTTAATAACGTAACTAACGTTAATAACTATTTAGTTAAAATACTGGGTCATTGAACATTTGTTAAATATAACTTCAAATTGTCACGTTTTGTCACTGCGGCAAGAAAGATCAGAACAATGCAAGGTAAATATTTACATATTTTTACTTACTTATATTATTATTTTTGTTTGTATTATTTTCTGACACTTCCAAGGTCATTCAATGAAACGTTCGCGCGTTCGTAAACCCTGTCAAACCCGAGCGATTCGGTTATAGAACAGGTTAACCTCATCAGGTAACTATTTAAATCCGATCTGCAACACGATCATAGTTTCCGAAAAGGTCTTAAGTGGATCCACAGAACTTGTGAATCAAGTTGGAGAAGTACTTCCTCTAAGTGAAGCCATTGAAGTTGACGATACCGTAAGTGAATTATTTCATTTCTGTATATAGAAATGAGTAAATGAAGTTGGTGAATTTCTATTTATATATTAACTTCTTTTTGTAATTAATTCAATATGCTACTTATTTGATTCAACATATTTTACTTTTAAATCATTAATCTAAAATATATTTTCAGTGCCAGATAGAAGATATAAACTGGGAGGACTTTAAGGTTTCATTCTTGAGGATTCCCATTAATAACAAATTACAACAGGACTATGCTGCATCAATGCTAAATACTTAACAATCCCTGTTAATAAGAAATTGCAACAGAAGCCTGTTGCATCAACATCAAACACTGCATGGACTACAAGACATAGACCTGTAGCCACATCATTAACAGCGGAAAGTCTTGCTGATGAGTACCATGTGTTAGCCAAAGTAAAAATGAAACACGAAGTAAGTAATTAAAAAAGAAATTTTAAATCATGATTTGAAGCGAAAAGAAAGAGAAGACGAGGAGCTTATCGTTACTCTAATTCGCAAATGTCGTAAGTCCACTTTTTGTTAAAATTGAGATTTTGACACCATTTCCTTAACAAACGACTAACCTATCTACTAAAGAAATTGTAGCGCAGAGACTTGCAGTTTTCTATTATTAAAGGCCATTTTAGAAAACATCGTAATTTCGGAAATTGACAATTTGAATAAGAAATTATCGCAAGTCCGTCAGTTTACATGGTCAAGTCATCAGCATGTGAATAATTTCAAAATAATAAAATTATTATATTACCTAATTCAACAACAAAAAATGTACAGTTACTATAGTTGTCTAGTCCATTGTTGCCAGGATTCGGGGAAAATTTTGTGCCACGTCAGTGTATTTACAAATTTAATTTACATACTTTAAGATTACACGTTCATAAATAAATGTGTTAAACGATTTCTTCAATAAAATGTATTATTTTACCACAAATGTTACTCTACAATCGCATGTAAACGTTTCACATTTATTATTCCTGTCTTCATTTCAAGTACAATTTGTAGACACAAAGTCAACTGTATGAACAAACACCATTGTTTTTTCTCTGTGTAGGTAAGCTGTCATTAGGGTTTGTAAAATTAGTAGGATTTACGATCTTTGCGAATTAGGGTAACGTTATGCTAAAAATTGAAATTTTAAAGATAAAACTACAAATTAAAAAAACAAGCTCTTATTCTGATCCTGACGACTCGCATCCAACATTTACATGTTTGCGATGACACGTTTTGTCCGCTTCGACTGCCATCTCGTGCGTGTTAGCTTATGAGGCAACGGTATTGTTGCTATTTGCTTTCACGACACGAATTTATAAGTCGGAAAATAGTTGTGCTGGGGCGCAATTATTTCACATGTTTGCTTTCACGCGCTAAGCGTGCGTATATCTTGTTGGTCGTCGGGGTTGCAGTGGAGTTCTTGAGCTACTGTTCTGCTGATGAGGCCCCAATTAGGGCCGAAATAGCTATACAGAATATGCTCGGGGGCCCCATTGCGATCCTGACGACTCGCATCCAACATTTACATGTTTGCGATGACACGTTTTGTCCGCTTCGACTGCCATCTCGTGCGTGTTAGCTTATGAGGCAACGGTATTGTTGCTATTTGCTTTCACGACACGAATTTATAAGTCGGAAAATAGTTGTGCTGGGGCGCAATTATTTCACATGTTTGCTTTCACGCGCTAAGCGTGCGTATATCTTGTTGGTCGTCGGGGTTGCAGTGGAGTTCTTGAGCTACTGTTCTGCTGATGAGGCCCCAATTAGGGCCGAAATAGCTATACAGAATATGCTCGGGGGCCCCATTGCGATCCTGACGACTCGCATCCAACATTTACATGTTTGCGATGACACGTTTTGTCCGCTTCGACTGCCATCTCGTGCGTGTTAGCTTATGAGGCAACGGTATTGTTGCTATTTACTTTCACGACACGAATTTATAAGTCGGAATATAGTTGTGCTGGGGCGCAATTATTTCACAAGCTCTTATTCGTTTTGACAACAGTTCATAATTTTAAGTTTGTAAATAATGTTAGTTTAGATTTTAATTGTGTACATGTTCCTTACACATAGTTTAGTTGTTTCTGCTGTATTGTCAGGTGCTTTTTCAATTAAAAAAGATGAGTTCCTATTTATATTTAATAATATTCATCCTGTAAATTACATTCCACTGAAATAAGTTATGAATCTTGTACGAACATCATTAACGGCGATGTTGCATGCCTGGGGTATAAGATGGATATTTCCACATTCAATTACGTTATCAATCTCTTCTTGAAACTCTTGCAATGGAGGAACGTCTTCATTCATGTCCTCAGCGATATTGCGCAATACAGCTGAAGCTATACAATTACAGTTAACGTGTTGGTCAATTTTAATCGAGAACCATATGCAACAACGGGGAATCGCCGCCTCCAAAACCCAAATAATTTGTCCACTATACCCCTTGTTCTAATATGAATTTCATTGTATTGTAACGTTCACATTTTTCGCTGACCGTTCATTATATTTTCCACGTATTTTCTCGTTAATTTGCTGTTGAAATTCAAATAAACACCGTTTCGTTCTTTTAATTAATTTCGAATTTATGACTTTCACGCCTCTATCTCTCACGATTTGTGTTTTAATTTCAGATAATAATGCAGACTTCGCTATTCCTCTTTAAGCCATTTAAGTTTCGGAAATTAATCTGTAGATGTCGTACATGGTCCTTTGGTCGATTTTATTGATCGATGCTTCTTGATGACGTATGCGAAAATTTCGTAGAAAATCTTTGACGTAGTTCCGTCCTCTGGGATATCAGTGCGATTACTTGTGTGCTGGTACGCCATTTCAGACGCGTGGCGTGCGTCTCCAAATTTTTGCAGTTTATTGAAGCTGAACGGCTTCGAGATATTCCAGTTTGGCAATTAATTACTTGTTTACCTTTCCGTATGCCCTGTACTGTGTCATTTTGCCGCCAGTCTTTTCAACTGCATACCGTTTACATCCAAGCACGTGTTTCGTTAAAGTTCTCTCTCAGAAAAAGCTAGCCGAAAACTGTAAGTACCTAATTTGTTTAAGAGAATATTTTCTAAGATTCCTTTTCTATTTATGTAGAGTTTTTTTTTGACTCCCGAAGTTGTATTGGGTTACCGAAGTTTTTCTACTACCGCACGAGTTTTCCTAACGCACGAATTTTTATCGGAAAATTCCTTGCTATTTACTGCGTTGTCGTTTGAAGATATTATACAGACAGGATTTCCTTTTTGTGGTGTCGTTGGATGGAATCAAGGTCAAGTTTTCGTCAGGATTGAGTAAGAAACAATCATCATTATTATTAGTATCGTATCGTATCGACAAAACTGTCAGCGTCGTATCATATTGAATAAACTACCATACCGTATCATATTGAATAAACTATCGTGCCGTATCGTATTGGAAACATTATCGTATATATATTCATTAATGTTTAATTTTTTGATTGTCAAAGGACAACAGGTATAATATTGGGTCACGTTTACATTTGGTCTGCTTTGTAAATATCATTGTATCATTTTTTTATATTTAAGAAAACACAACGTTACTTTTAATTGTGTCTATTGTAAACAGTATTACTGTCAGTTATTGGTATTTTGTGCTTATTCACATCTATGTTAATTTTGCATTACTTAATTTCAAATTATATTATTTTTTTCTTTTATCTGCACTTTGACTATTCAATTTATGAAACAAGTTAAGAAACTTGATCTAAACAAAATTTGCGCATTTAACTTACCAGACTGTTTTAGTAATTCCAGTTTAAAGAGATTACTTGGCGCTCAATTTTTTACGTTACCGTTTGTTTCTTTTGCTCACTACGTAACTTTTCTTTAGAAAAAGTGTTCATAAAATTACCCTTCCGAATCCACCTCAGCCTCCGACTAAACTGAGCTATGGCAACCAAACAGGTAAGAATCCACTTACAAAAAAGTGTAGTCACAGTATAAGTACCTTCTACACAACTTAAAACTTTCTATTGTAAGACCAATTTACAAGAAGGGCTCACACTCACATTACGACAATTACCGGCCTTTTTCCATCTTGTCAGCGGTGGATAAAATCCTGGAAAGGCATATTGTTAACAATCTACAATCATACTTTAGTAAATTCAATATTGTAATCCCCCAACAATATGGATTCCAGAAAACAAGAAGTACTACTACTCTCTTACAAGACTTTGCCGATCTGATTAATCAAAAATTAAAAGTGAATTACTTGCTTGTCTGGAAAAGGCTGGTATCAGGGGACATGTATTGGAATTGCTATCAGATTACCTAAAAGACAGAAAATTCTATGTTAAAATCTTGGATTCTTATAGCAATGCATATAGTATTACACGTTGAGTACCTCAAGGCAGTATCCTATGTCAAATCATCTATCATAAATTAACATTGAAGTCGTGAAGTGCGGAGCTCTGTAAATTAATGCAAAATTAAATTAACGAAAAATATTTGTAACATTTTCGCGAGTGCAGTGTTAAAAACTTGGAAATGTGATCAAGCATACAAGGTGACCTCGCGCGTTTCTTTTTTATTTTATATTTTTCTTTTTGGAACTGCTTTATTTTATATTTTTTTGCACTGCTGCTCTCACGATTTCTTGCATTAAATATAAACGGACAATGTCTGCAACGCGCTCCGGTTTAATCAGAAACAAAACCCAAGAAGAAAATCACAAAATATTAACAAAAAGCCTCTGGACAGTGCTAAAAATAGCACTTATATAAGTTTAACTTATCAGGACAAGGAAGAAAATGACTCGGAGATTCGTGAATCAAACGATATAATTATTAATCTCAGAAATAAACTCGCTGAGAGTGACAACACAAATGTAATGTTGCTGGATGAGAATGATGCTTTAAAAAAACAAATTAATAAATTACTTAGGGCCATATGCACCAAACACTTTAATCGAGCTTAAGTTTGAGTGACGTCTATATTGTGACATTTGAAGTTTTATAACATTTCGTAAGTCACATTCTAAGTGACGCTTAAAGTTAAGCTCGATTAAAGTGTTTGGTGCATATGGCCATTAACCAAGTAGAAAGCTACAAATTAATTGCTGAAAATCAAACTAAAATAATAGAGAAGCTAAGTCCACATAGTATAATCCGTACGACAGTAGCAATTCAAACAAATATTCCGCACTTAACTCACAGCGAGGCTCAAACAGTAATTCATAGTGAGCTTCAGGCAATAATTCCCAAATCTCAAAGCGAACCTCAAACAGCGGTAGCTTGTCAGGAACAGTTTCCTTCAGTAAATGTGCCTACCGTGAATACCAGCAACGCGCCAGAAATCAAAATGCTCAATAACGTACTGGTGTTAAGTGACAGCCGTGGCAGGAACATAAGCTCTCTACTGAAAGAAACTCTACATAATGCATCACTCATAGGAATAGTGAAGGCTAGTGCTCGATTACATAACATAACAACAAACCTAGATCAATTAATAAAGGGTTACAGCAAAGCAGATTATCTATACGTGGTAGCCGGCACGAATGACATCTCAGAGTGCTACGATAGTGAGAGAATTACAAAATTATTACGCGGATTTGAATATATAATGAGTTGTACCACTCATACGAACGTTGTACTGTCTACTATTCCCTTCAGGTGTCATACCAAATCGTTTAACAAAATTATTGAACACGTGAACCACAGAATGTATAATCTAGCAAGAAAGTACAGCCACGTCAATGTTTTCTGCGTAAACAATGTCATCGGCGTTAAAGACTATACGAAGGATGGAATCCATTTGAAATTTCGCACAAAAAGGTATTTAAGTCAACTCCTGTCCAACTACATGCTCAATACAACACTGGGTCGAAATGAATCTGAAAAATCAGTGACAGCTAAGGCGACCTAACACATGGAGCCAACAGGAAACTTCATTAATCATAATAATTTAATACAAATCGAATGTACTCCAGCAAATTTTCAAATGGATATAGCATTAAAAAAGATGTATTAACATTTAAAATTTTTCATCTAAATATCCGCAGCTTAAGGTCGAAAATTACTCCTCTTGAGGGGTTGTTACATGAATTATGTAACCCAGAAATGGTTTGTCAGAAGGAGCACTGGTTATCAAATGATGAAATTTCGCAATTTGTTCTCACCAATTACACTTTAATAAGTAGCTATTGGAGATCTCACAGTAAAGGTGGAGGTGTCTTCATTTATGATAACAAAACAATTGAAGTTTCCCCTCTCGAATGCTATAACGCTTGCCTGGTGAAGGATTTCGAGTTTACATGTGCTCAGTTTGTAACGGTCCGTCAATCTTCGGGTTGGTCTGTAGTTGCTGATCGTTGCTCTGCTTGACGGTGGTTCGGGTTTGCTCGTCGTAGTCCAGGTTCAGAAATAAAAGCGTCGATCACTTAGCAAATACAGTTTTATTTACAAAATAGTTCATATATACACGTATCCATAAATTGGTATGTTTTAACTCCGGTAAAACTCACGGACTGGTAAACGAAATGTTAAACTCTCGGACGGTATTTTCGGTAGCGGTAATATACGGTGTGTCTCGTGGACATTAAACAACGGTAACATACGGCGTGTCTTAAGGACACTATTCAACGGTAAAATACGGTGTGTCTTAAGGACATAAAACGACAACTAAGCACAACGTAACCTGTGCATGCGTTCTGGTTTCGGCTCCTAGGATCGGACTCGGTAAGAGAGAGTGAGACTCCCACTCTAGGATCAGGATGTGTGAGACACCCACACTAGGTAAGAGAGAGCGAGACTCCCGCTCTAGGATCAGGAAGTGCGAGACGCCCGCACTCGGTAAGAGAGAGTGAGACTCCCACTCTAGGATCAGGATGTGTGAGACGCCCACACTAGGCAAGAGAGAGCGAGACTCCCGCTCTAGGATCAGGAAGTGCGAGACGCCCGCACTCGGTAAGAGAGAGTGAGACTCCCACTCTAGGATCAGGATGTGTGAGACGCCCACACTAGGTAAGAGAGAGCGAGACTGCTCCCAGCGGTGTGTCTCGTGGACATTAAACAACGGTAACATACGGCGTGTCTTAAGGACACTATTCAACGGTAAAATACGGTGTGTCTTAAGGACATAAAACGACAACTAAGCACAACGTAACCTGTGCATGCGTTCTGGTTTCGGCTCCTAGGATCGGACTCGGTAAGAGAGAGTGAGACTCCCACACTAGGATCAGGATGTGTGAGACGCCCACACTAGGTAAGAGAGAGCGAGACTCCCGCTCTAGGATCAGGAAGTGCGAGACGCCCGCACTCGGTAAGAGAGAGTGAGACTCCCACTCTAGGATCAGGATGTGTGAGACGCCCACACTAGGTAAGAGAGAGCGAGACTCCCGCTCTAGGATCAGGAAGTGCGAGACGCCCGCACTCGGTAAGAGAGAGTGAGACTCCCACTCTGGGATAAGGATGTGTGAGACGCCCACACTCGGTAAGAGAGAGCGAGACTCCCGCTCTAGGATCAGGAAGTCCGCCCGCACTCGGTAAGAGAAAGGTCAGGATAAAACAGGAGGAGCGGTTGGAAATAACACGATCGTAGCACAGGTTACCCAGCGTGTTAGAGTCGGAACACCGTCGGGAAGATGAGCCGGTGAGCGACTAACTCCTACGTGCTCGCAGCGCGCTTTTATAGGCTAGCGCGTGGAGGGGGAGCCCTACTCCTTTCAGTACTCCCACCCTGATTTGTACTTTTATGAATCTGCGCGAGGCATCCTAAATATACAGACTAAATAACTTAACTATAAAACAAAGAAAACTCTAAATAAATAGTAACGGAGATGCTACTTCGTTACATCCCCCCTTTCTTCGGACTGTTGAGGTCTCGAATGGATCGCAACTTCCCTCTGTCGTCGAAGCGGAGAAACCAGTGTTCTTCCCCTGACCTGATCTTGTACTTCCGGTACCGTACAATATCTTGTTCCGGAATTTCCACTAATTGTCCGGTGGGAATCTTTACCCAAACGGTTGGTTTGTCTGGTCTCCGTTGCGTCAAATATAACGGAGAGAGGCCAGGTGGAGCACTGGGGGTCGAGATGGCTGCGCACAGGGGTTGTTCGGTCCGGGTGGTGTGTTTCTTGGTGAAACCGGTTGCAACGGTGTGACGGTCGTCCGCTTTTAGACCAAGAACTTCTTCGAAGTCCGTTACCCAGTCATCCATCCCGAACCACGTTGCAGGAATGCTGTCTGGGGCGAAACGGTGGTGTTCGCTCGGGGCGTTGGTTGACGTGCCACACGAGCTGGTCGTTTGAAGCATACTGACTCCGGTGCCGATGTGGAGGTGCAGCCAGTATGGACGGGCGGTGGTGGGGTGTCCGCTGGACGTGTTTTGCTTATGGGGGCACAAGGCACAGTCCAATACCCCGGATGGCTGCTTGGAGGGAGAACGGCTGTCCGATGCGCTTTGGTGGGTGGAGCGGACTGGAACGCCTTTCGACGGTTAATGGCCTCCCTCCTTGCTGAGGCCAAGAGTTGTGATGGTGGATGACTCTTTTTCCTCGGGGGGTCAGGCGGCTGGTCGAGGAGGATTGCCTGACGTTTTGCGGTGGTGACGGTCTGGGGTCGCGTCGGTTTTCTTGTACAGGCCGTGATGCAGTCTATTTCCAGGCTGGTCGATGATTTGTTTTGTAGTCGCTCCATCCTGGCTGGTCGACTGCCGTCTGAAATTTTAATTAGTGCTTTTATAGCTAAAACGAAGGATTGTTCTGGAAGGGTTTGATGTGCGTGCGAAATTAGGTTGAGAGGGGATGGTTTTAGATGTTGGATATGAATGTGACGGTACCATCGGTTATTTTTGTCTTTCAAATCGAAAATCACGGGTGAGACAATTTTTCCTACGACATAGGGCCCAGTAAACTTCGGAGCTAACTTGGAATTTACTTGGGCGCTTTTGTTTGATAAAATGTGCTCTCTTTTCCATACTTGTTCGCCTATTCTAGGTCTCCAGTCGCGACGACGTAGGTTATAATGTGTTTCCTGACGTTGGAAAGCTCTAGCGAGATTGACGCGTACGAGTTCGTAGGCGTCATCCAAATCTTGTTGTCTTCGTTCTGGGTTACGGGTATCCTTGTTACGTATGTTAAACCGAGGCGTTTGTAATTCGCGGCCGTTATTTAGGTAAGCGGGAGTATATCCAATTGCTTCATGTCTGGCGGTGTTATAAGCGAAACGTATTTCGTGTACGTGTTCATCCCAAGTGCGCTGGTTTTTCTGGGTAAATTGAGCAATCATGGTTTTGACTACTCTGTTGGCTCTTTCGACCGGGTTGCACTGAGGTGTGTACGGCGGGGTACGGCGATGATTAATTCCGTAATCGGCTAACATGTGTACGAACTGTCGGCTGATGAATTGTTTGCCGTTGTCAGAGATTACCGACACTGGACATCCGTGTCTCAATATAATTTCTTCTTTTACGGCTTTAGTAACTGCTGGTCCGGTAGCCTTTCGGAGGGGTTTCAGCTCTATCCACTTTGTAAATAGGTTCTGCATTACAAGAAGCCAGATGTGACCTCTGTGGGAGCGGGGTAGCGGGCCTACTAAGTCTACTGACACCGTATGCCATGGGTCATTAGATGCGTTGGAATGTAGGAAACCTCTGGTTCGTTGTTGCGACACTTTGTAACGGTTACACACATCACAGCTTCGCACATAGGTAGCGGCTTCTTTAAACATTCCTGGCCAGTAGAACTTCTGTGCCAAACGGACTATAGTTTTAGCGATTCCGAGATGGCCTGCGGTCGGATCGTCATGGTATTGGATAAGTAAGTCCTTACGTTCGGTGGTAGGTATGCACTGTTTCCAATCGTCACCTGGTATGTTTTCGTTATAATTAAGTGCGCTTGCAATATGTCGGTACAATTTTCCGTTGCGGATGCAGTAGTCCGGATGATCGGCGGGGTTTGTCCTTACTTTCTTAAAAAGTCTTGGAATACCAGGAGCATGTTGGTGGACGTTGGAGAACGCAAATGTCTTTGTCGTTTTCGGCAGGCAAAGGTTGTCTGGAGAGTGCATCGGGTACCGTGTTTAAAACGCCACGACGATATTTTACATTAAAATCGAATTGCTGGAGTTCAAGGGCCCATCTTGCAAGTCTTCCGGTCGGATTGTCAATGGTCTGTAGCCATTTTAAAGACTGATGGTCTGTGATCACAGTAAAGGTGTACCCTTCTAGATAGGCTTTCATTTTTCATAATACGGCTAGGCACTCCTTTTCGGTGGCACTAAAGTTGCGTTCAGTTTTACTAAACGTGTGGCTGGCGTAAGCAATTACACGTTCTTCGTGCTCGAGGTTTTGTGATAGGACAACGCCTATCCCAATATCACTGGCATCGGTTTGTAAGAAGAATCTCTGGGAGAAATCTGGGCAGGCTAATACTGGCGATTCGGTTAGTTTTTTCTTAATAGTCTGGAAAGCATTTTCTTCTTCTGATCCCCAAGTCCATTTAGCATGTTTTCGGGTTAGTTTTGTCAACGGTTTTACGATGGTGGCAAAATCCGGAATGAAACGTCTGTACCATGAGGCCATGCCGTGGAAACGACGAATTTCTTTAACGTTCTTCGGGGCGGTCATAGCGGATATAGCGGTCACTTTTTCTGGGTCGGTCCTGATTCCATCACGGTCAACGATATGGCCAAGGTAACGCAAACTGTCAACACAGAACTTGCATTTTTCTGGGTTAATTTTCAGATTAGCGTCCCGAAGACGGCGAAAAACTTCCTTTAAATGTAGTATGTGTTCGTCCAGTGTCTTACTGACTACAATTATATCATCCAGGTAGACAAATGCGTTTGGTTCGAGTTCCGGTCCTATGACGTAATCAAGCAATCTTTGGAAAGTGGCGGCTGCGGAGTGTAATCCAAAAGGCATCACTTTGAATTGCATAAGGCCTTTTCCGGGTACGGTAAATGCTGTTATTGGTTTGCTTTCTGGAGAGAGAGGAACTTGCCAGTAACCATTTTTTAAATCTAATGTGGAAAGAAATCGGGCGCCTCTTAATTTGTCTAAAGTGGCTTGGACCTGTGGAAGTGGATACGCATCTTTTTCTGTCTTCGTATTGACTTTTCTGAAGTCCACGCAGAAACGGGGTTTACCATCTTTTTTAGGGACGATAACTATCGGTGAGCTCCACGGACCATGGGCTACTTCAATTACACCTTCCTTTTCCATTTTCTCCACTTCGGTGTTTATAATGGCTTGCATGGCTGGGTTACGAGGTCGATAACGTTGTTTTATCGGAGTCGGATCGATGAGTTTTACGTGGTGACGTATGAGATGTGTCGGACCGGTGACGTTATCAAATTTCTTCACTTCTTTACTTATAAAATTCTGGAACATTTGCTTTTGGTTCGGGCTGCTGAAATCTGTGTGGTCGGATATCACATAGCAAGTATTATTCTTGAGAAGTTCCAAAGGTGGAGGTGGTATAGTAAGCTGAAGTTTGCTGATCAGGTCCATGCCGAATAGTAGCGGTACTTGTAAACAGGCCATTACGGAGAATCTATGCCGGATTATTCTATTCTCAATTTTGAATTTCACAGGTATGGTTCCTTGTAAAGTGATTTCCCTTCCGTCTGCAAGGCACGCTAAAGATTCCGTAGGTTGTTGGTTTTGTCCATTCTGCTGGCACAGCTTAAATACTTCCTCGTTCAAATAAGACCTTTCAGATCCGGTATCAATCAATACGGAGAACATTTTGTTGGCAATCTTGATCCTAGTATATGGACGGGGCTTATAGAATATTTTTATTCTCGGGGCCGGTCCTGGTTTTGTTGCTGTCCGGCCCCTCTGGCGTTTCCCGAATGTCTTTGACATCTACAGTCTTTTGTGAGTGTTCCGTCTTGACCACAAAAGGAGCAAAATCTCTTGAATGGTTGACTGCAGTTACTGCGAAGATGTCCCCTCTGTTTACACCGCCAACAGTGTGTATTGCGGTTATAGGATGAAGCCACAGATGACACGTTTGGGTTGTTGATCCTACGTTCAGTTTTTACAGCAGGAGGTTCGTTTTTTTGCGTCAGCTTAAGAATATCTTCATACTCGCGGGCACGATCGATCAGATCATTTGTAGTTGATATTTCGCTGCGGCGTATATATAACATGTATTTCGGAAGCATATTCTTATAAGTACGACTGATTTCTTCCTCTGCTGAAAAGTTTTCGGATCTTCGCATCAGTGTGAGGATGTCTGTCGCGTATCTCAAAAATGGTTCGTTCTCTTTCTGTACTCGGTCACGTATCTGTTGCTCGAGTTGTTCCTGTTGGAGTATAGGTACGTAATAACGCTTTAGGCACTTAACAAAATCTTGCCAATTGGACCAAGAAGCTTTGTTATTTCGGTATCACAACAGAGGCTCACCGCGAAGAAGTTCCGGTAGTCCGCGTAAGACGTGTTTTTCGGTGAGCTGATAGCTTTCTCGTAGCTCCTCAACCCTTGTAGGAATGATAGCGGATCCCTCCCATCGAAATAACAACCCCATTTTCGGATCTGGTTGATGGCTTTTAAGTAGTCGGTATTTTCTTGATTATGTCTAGACATAGTCGGTGTCGGTTCTTCGGTTGCTTCGGTTTCCAATTCAGTTTGTCGGGCCGTATAGAATTCCGGGTTTCTTTGTGCCATTTTTCCTAGTCTTTTCCGCAATTCTTCTACTGGTCCGGATGTGTCTAAATTATTAGATTTTAGCTCTTCTATCAATTGTTCTCTTTTTAGACTGTGTATCCACCGTTTCATACTAGATTAGTCACGTATTTTAAAACACTGAAATTTTATGTCTTCTGTTTTTAAAAATACACTGGTGTTTACAATTACGGGTATCTAGTTCGCGAACTGATCACTGGGGTCGGTGTGTATTCTGTGATTCTGTGAATCGATGTGTCATCGGTTGCTGGAATTGATGTACACTCTGGTCACTGGAGTCGGTTTTTAAACGGTCCCTGCTCGGGCGCCATGTAACGGTCCGTCAATCTTCGGGTTGGTCTGTAGTTGCTGATCGTTGCTCTGCTTGACGGCGGTTCGGGTTTGCTCGTCGGAGTCCAGGTTCAGAAATAAAAGCGTCGATCACTTAGCAAATACAGTTTTATTTACAAAATAGTTCATATATACACGTATCCACAAATTGGTATGTTTTAACTCCGGTAAAACTCACGGACTGGTAAACGAAATGTTAAACTCTCGGACGGTATTTTCGGTAGCGGTAATATACGGTGTGTCTCGTGGACAACGGTAAAATACGGTGTGTCTCGTGGACATTAAACAACGGTAACATACGGCGTGTCTTAAGGACACTATTCAACGGTAAAATACGGTGTGTCTTAAGGACATAAAACGACAACTAAGCACAACGTAACCTGTGCATGCGTTCTGGTTTCGGCTCCTAGGATCGGACTTGGTAAGAGAGAGTGAGACTCCCACACTAGGATCAGGATGTGTGAGACGCCCACACTAGGTAAGAGAGAGCGAGACTCCCGCTCTAGGATCAGGAAGTGCGAGACACCCGCACTCGGTAAGAGAGAGTGAGACTCCCACTCTAGGATCAGGATGTGTGAGACGCCCACACTAGGTAAGAGAGAGCGAGACTCCCGCTCTAGGATAAGGATGTGTGAGACGCCCACACTCGGTAAGAGAGAGCGAGACTCCCGCTCTAGGATCAGGAAGTCCGAGACGCCCGCACTCGGTAAGAGAAAGGTCAGGATAAAACAGGAGGAGCGGTTGGAAATAACACGATCGTAGCACAGGTTACCCAGCGTGTTAGAGTCGGAACACCGTCGGGAAGATGAGCCGGTGAGCGACTAACTCCTACGTGCTCGCAGCGCGCTTTTATAGGCTGGCGCGTGGAGGGGGAGCCCTACTCCTTTCAGTACTCCCACCCTGATTTGTACTTTTATGAATCTGCGCGAGGCATCCTAAATATACAGACTAAATAACTTAACTATAAAACAAAGAAAACTCTAAATAAATAGTAACGGAGGTGCTACTTCGTTACAAGTTCACAAATGGTAACCTGAGATACACAATCATTTGTGTATACAGATCTCCCAGCGGGGACCTAGACGTGTTTATCGATGGGCTACTTTCAGTACTTCAATGTAGCGCTAAAACTATACTAATAACACGATATTAATTGTATGTGGTGATTTTAACATCAATTTTGCGGTACCTTCTAGAGCATCAGCAAATGTATTAAATGCTTTTAAATCATTTGGTCTTGCACCTCTTGTAAATCAGCCCACTAGAATAACAAGCACAACTTCACATTAATTAACAACATATTTACAAGTGAATGTGACACCATTTTAGATTGCTTTGTTTCGGATTCAACTTTATCGGATCATCATTACCAAATATTATCAGTGAAAAACCTTAATGCTAATTCTCACCTTGCTGCAAAATATATTTATAAAAGGAAATTTACAGCACAAAATATCAGTTGCATGCAGCTGGCTTTGGAAAATGAAGACTGGAGCAATGTCTTCGGCAAGCACAATGCAAATATGGCGTTTGATTATTTTTATACATCCTTCCTAAAACATTTCAATAATTCTTTTCCATTAATTAAATATCGATTACATCCTAACAATAAGCCTAATTTGCCTTGGTACAGAGTCATTCCATGTCAGATCACCCAAGCCATGTCACCCGCCATCTTAGATTTTTATGAAACTTATAATATTTATTTGTATTGATGTCCTAACAATACCTGTAAAATTTCTTGGTTCTATGACTTACATTTTGCTTTTTATTAGGTATTTAACTTTATGCTATTGGACATCGAAAATTTGTGCGAAAAAAGATATCTCATTATAAAATAAGTTTTATTTCAAAAAGTATTCAATACTTTTGTTTGAAATTTTGTTGTTATGTTAAGGAATGTATGCTGATTCAGTAACAAAAATGCAGTAAAATTGTAACGGTTTTAAAAAAAATATATAAATTTACATTTTTTAATTTTTTGGGAAATAACATAGCCTCAGAAAAATTCAAATATCTGTTTTCTCCAACCTGGTAGGAAGTTCATTTTTTTTGCTTATTATTCGCAACACTACACTTTTTTCAATAAAATAAAAAAAACGATGGCTTTTTAACGTATTTAATATACAAAGTGTTCATAAAAATTAAAAATAATGGTGATATAAAATAATCAATTGTTTAGCATGCCGTGATATAGTAAGATCTATTAAATTGTTCTTTTTTTTAAACAAAGTGATGGTTGACAGTTATGTAATATTGTGTCATACAAAACCTTTTTATAATGTCGAATTTAGAAGTGTGTAGTGTTGGTGTATTGCTTAAAACAGACTGCCATCAAACAACTTACACTGTAGTGCAGAATATCAATTGCTTTTCAAACATAAATGAAAGAGATAAGCGTCTAATTTCACTTAGGACTGAAATTAAAGATTGTGATCTGATCAACGTATGTTCTCATCATAAATATTACTACTTAAATGTCTTTGAAAGCCATGAAAGGAATTGCTGTGATCTTAATAAAGTGCATAAAAAATCTGTAAAAAAATCACTAAGAACAATTAGTTTAGATTTTGCCCAATTATTAAATTCAAAAGGTCTCAATGTTAAACCTGGGCAAAAGTTATGTCCACGATGTCGCAACTTCTGTGAAGATTACATTAAAACAGTTACGGGAAGTGAAAATGATCCTACAGTAGAACTGCATGATACTGAATCGAGAGATGAATGTACAGAAGATATTAATAAGACCTTAATTGATCTTGGATGCTCTCCTTTGAAGCTGCATGCTATTCCATCTCACAGTAAAGGGTCCTATGGTAAGAGAAAACTGGAAGATGTTAAATCTATTTTCAAACAAAAAATTTCGCGAGCATTAAATTATCCCTTGCAAAATTTTGATAGTAACGATCAGGATCAGGTTTTGTCAGATTGAGCATTGAGTCTGCATTGAGCATGCATGCAGAGTAGACGTGTTTACGGTGTTCTGACTAAATAGTTGTTCCTGTAAAAACCGCTTCAGTAAATTTGTTGCTGTTAAACCATTCATTCAAGTTGGTGTTGTATCGTGCAATCCGAAGATGTCTTATAAGTTACGCAATAAGGATACTAGTGATAAAGACATGGAAGACATTGTATGTCTTGCAAAAAAAATTGCAAAAGAATTGCTGCAAGAACAAGAATTTATGGCAGTTATTGCGACTAATGTGATGACAATTGTTACTGAAAAAATTAGTGAGAAGTTTGAATGCTTAGATCAAGACGTTAATGAAATTAAAGTTACTCTAAATGGCCTTAAGAAGGATAGAGACGTCGCAGTTATCGCTGAACAAAGAATTGAGGAAGAAATAACAGCGCTGAAAAAGGAGTTAACTGATTTAAAAACAGTGCGCGACGATTTGGTTATAAAAAATGACCAATTAGAACAATACTCCAGAAGAAACTGCTTACGTTTGTTTGGCATAATTGAAGAGGAAAATGAGAATTGTCTTGAGAAAGTTGTAAATCTTTTTAAAGAAAAGTTTAAAGTGCACATATTGGACGATTACATCGATCGTTGTCATAGAATTGGCAAATTGGGACACAAAGTAAGACCTGTAATTGTGAAATTCACTAGTTATAAATATCGTGAAATGGTATTCCGGAATAAAAAGATGCTGAAGGGATCAAGGATCACCGTCATGGAAGATCTCACTCCTACTCGTGTCCGAATAATTCAGGCTGCAAGCGGGAAGTTCGGCCGGAAAAATATATGGACACGTGACGGCATTGTTTACATAAAGCAAGGTAACTCTGTTACTACTGTAAGCTCGTTAATAGATGTTGATGGTTTACAAAAACTCTAAACTAATGTAATCTAAAGCGTTTACGAAATTCATTTATTAAACGGGTTGTCAGACACCGTACGTTATAACTGCAAAATACATAAAAATCTACTGATTGTGATTAGCAGTTTTTCTTATTTACTTATACCACACTTTGTATTCTTTGTGGATCATTACTTTGTTAATTATTACGAACTCTAAATAGGTATATATTTTCTTTGCCTTTCTTAAATAATTTTAGAATTAGAATTTATATATTAAAAACATAACTAATTTAACCGTTTGGAAATTTATTGTTACGCGATTGGGAATATATCTTTTCTTTACTCGTTATTTATTTTGCGAGATTGTTAATTTACCACTTCTGAAAATTTCGGTGTTTACCTAATTGATTCAATCTTGTGAATTTGATTAGTAGGTTTAAGACTGAATTTTTGATTAATTTCAATTTCATTGTTGGTTATTAGATTTCATGAATGAATTTATTTAACTTGTTCAAGAGATGATTAACCTTATTATTTTTTAAGTATAATATGAATGGTATACTGTCAAATATTAAAATAAAACTTACCTTTTTGGGCTGATGCTGTGAAAATTTAGACATTGAAATGAATCTGAAATGTGCTCACATGAACGTTAGATCGCTTCAAGTAAATTTTGACCTTTTTAAAACAGAAATTTTGCGTGGTAATTATGACGTCTTCGGAGTGACAGAGACGTGGCTTCATAGCTTCATTCCTACCGAATCTGTAAGTATAGAAGGATATAACTTTTATCGTCGCGATCGCAATTCACGCGGTGGTGGAGTGGGTATCTACGTAAAGTCATTTTTATGCAGTAAAATATTGAATACTGATGCTGATATAGAGCAATTATGGATCGTTGTAACGTTAGATAACATAAAACATGGAATCGGAGTAACTTATAAACCGCCACAAGAGTCGACTGCAGTATTTTTAAATATTTTGGAAACTAATTTATCATTTATCATTCCTTCTTGTAACGACGTTATCTGTATGGGCGATTTTAACATCGATTTGTTAAATCTCAACTCCCAAGAATCTACGGATTTATGTCATGTAATGAATTGTATGGGTTTAGTGCAAATTATTAACGCACCAACGCGTGTTACGCGTACAACATCATCGCTTATTGATTTAATGTTTCTTTCAAATGAAATCTCTGTGGCACGTACAGAAGTTTTAAATATCCCAGACATATCAGATCATCATCTGATCTATTGTGTTGTCAATATCGCTGTTCCTTTACCGGTCACATCTATTAAAACATTTCGCGATTTTCGAAATTTCAATTATTATGATTTTGATTCACATTTGCGATCTATATCTTGGAGAAATATCTATGATCTCAGCGATATCGATGAAAAAGTTACCTTTTTTAATGATAATATTATTGTGTTATTAAATATTCACGCCCCATACACAACAAAAAAAATTTCTAAACCTTCAGCTCCGTGGCTTACTTTTAATATACATGAGATGATGACTCTACGGGACCGTGCTTTATCGAAATTTAAACGAACGAAAGTATTAGAACATTGGAATGAGTATAAAGCCCTGCGTAATTTAACAACAACGGCTATTAGGAATGAAAAAAAGGCATATTTTAACAGTCTATCGACGGATAAGCTGTGGCAACACTTAAAACTTTCAAGTATAACTAATCTTATGAAATCCAGAGACATACCTGCACATCTAAGGGATGCTGAACAAATTAATAATTACTTTTTGACTCCATTCCGACTTTAAATTGTAATGAGGACACCACAATAAATTTTTATACTGCACATGTTAAGTAGTCGGTCAAGGAATTTTTAACTTTAAGATTGTTGAAGAAGATGAAGTCTTCAGTATTTTACTGTAAAATTAAA
Organism: Dorcus hopei; assembly: GCA_033060865.1. Taxonomy (NCBI): domain Eukaryota; kingdom Metazoa; phylum Arthropoda; class Insecta; order Coleoptera; family Lucanidae; genus Dorcus; species Dorcus hopei. The sequence continues at coordinate 75,905,025 of CM065426.1, read as the reverse complement.
ACTACCGCTGTTGGTCATGACGACATCAGCGCTTTCGTTTTACGTTTGTGTATCCCGTTTCTATTACCTTTTATTACCCATATATAATTAACCATTGTATCAAATTTTCTTGTTTTCCTAATTCTTGAAAAGCTCTTGTTGTGCCCTTGCCAAAGAAAAGCCAACCACACGATTTGAAAGATTTGCGTCCTATCAGTATTTTACCGATTATGTCAAAAATTCTAGAATCTGTTTTGACAAATCAACTTCGTGATCATCTTAAAACAAATGATATATTGCCTAGGAATTAATCAGGCTTCAGATCAGGATACAGTTGCAACACTAGTCTGCTTGCAATAGTCGATGAAATTCTTAGAGCATGCGATTGCGGCAAATTGTCTATTTTAGTACTTTTAGACTACACAAAAGCGTTTGATACACTTAATCATAAAATTATGAAATCTATATTTCATTACATTGGCCTTAATTCTGATGCTGTTCGGTTGCTCTCGAATTTTCTCAGTGGAAGGAGCCAAGCTGTAAAACTTAATGACCAAATATCTACTTTTCGAAGTCTTCAATTTGGAGTTCCACAAGGCTCTATTTTAGGCCCATTACTGTTCTCTATATATATTGCAGACTTTGAAAAAATTTTTAAAACATCGACGCCTTACTTTTACGCTGACGATACCCAAGTTTTTGCTTCCTTTTTTCCTCAGGACGTTAATACCGCTTCGAGACGTATAAATGAAGATTTGAAACACTTAGCAGATATATCAAGTCAACATCATTTGGTTTTGAACCCTAGCAAATCGAATGCGATTTTGTTCGGAGGCAAAATTTATAGACAAACAGCTTTGAATCAGTTTAATTTAGCTATAAATGATAAAAAAATATCCTTTGTAAATGAAATTAAAAATTTAGGTGTAATTATCGACACTGATCTAAGATTCAAGTCACACGTATCCAAATGTTTACAAACTTCATATGCCTATCTTCAAGAGATCTACAGTAACAGACACGCGCTAAACTCAAAGCAAAAATTTTACTGTGTGATAGTTTGGTGTTGTCACGCTTGAATTATTGTGATACAGTATATGATTCTTGTTTAAATCTGATTGACGTAAATAAAATTCAAAAACTTCAAAACTCTTGCTTAAGATTAATATTTGGCTTACGTAAATTTCAGCGAATATCTCATAAATTAATAGATGCTAATTGGCTAAATATGAAACAAAGGCGTTATCTTCATGCTGCTTGTCTTTTTCATAATATAATAAACGAAAAATCTCCACCCTACTTGTACAGTAAGATAAGTTTTCGGACAGATGTGCATAATTTAAATTTGAGGTTCAAGGGTCTACTCACTCCACCGCTGCATAAAACTGAAATGTTTAAAAGGTCTTTCTCACATCAGATAACTTATGTCATTAATAATCTTCCTGATAATTTGAAACTCTGTCTCATCATTCCGTCGCCGTTTTCGTCAATATCTTTCAAGCAACTAAATTGAGCAATCATTCATTTATTTATTTTAATGCGCAAAAAGGTAGCGATTCATCACATTCATTATTATATTCATAATCTCTGCACACATGTACAATATCTCTTTAAAAAAAAAACTCAATGTTCCATTAGGGTTAAGTGGAAGAGCAGAAGGCGGATCTTTAGTGAACCGCCAATCTGAACTTCGCCCTTACAGATTGTTTGTAAAAAATGTAATCTCATTTAATTTTAATCAAATAAAGGCCTATTATTATTATTATTATTATTATTATTATTATTATTATTAAAAAGCTAAAGATTTTGATACCATGTTGTTATTACTTAAAAATAAAATTGCTAATGTTGAACAATCCAAAAAAATTCAGATATTAACTTTAGTACCGGATTCTTGGAGTAAAGAGACTGAATTTAACGTAAGCGATTACATAGTTCGTCAAGCAAGAAAACTCAAAAAAGAAAAAGGCATTTTATCCGTTCCCAATCCAAGGAGAGGTAAATCACTTTCAGAGGAAACAAGACAATGTGTTTAGGAATTTTATCAAAACGATGAGTACTCAAGAATTTTACCAGGTGCCAAAGATAAAGTTAGCATTAGCAAAAATGTTTTTATGCAAAAAAGACTAATTCTCAGTAATTTAAGAGAATTATTTTCTTCTTTTAAATTGGTGCATCCTAAAGTTAACATAGGATTCTCAAAATTTTGTACTTTAACCCTTTAACGCCTGATTTTATTTTTTTTGTTATATTTGATTGATCTTTTATTATTTTGTTTTGTAAGATATAAAAGTAACGAAATAGTAGTTTTTGTCAATTTTTTTCCAAAAATCTTAGAGAAAACTGCCGTGTTCATATGGCCACGCTAAGCGGTAATGAGGTACACATGGGCTATTTTTAAAAAATTTATTAACATTTAAACAGTTAACAGTTAAACGACATGAAATGTTCTAAAACATTCTACGCAAAGACCTACGCCGCATTTACCACATTGTGTTCGTATAGTTTTTTACATCCTGAGCCAGCGCACCTTCGTCTACCACAGGGTTCGATCAAATGATGTAAACCATCCAGTCTAATTTCGCTATGTACTTACGATCTATGTCTCTACATCCCCTTGGGCGACCAGGACCTTGAGGAAGTACTTTATATTTTTGTAGAATAACTTGTACTATACTTCTTCTGAAATCTAGTTGAGGAATTTCACTGCCTGATTTTCTTTTCAACATCCAAGCATTATGGACAGAAGCATCTAAAAGCCAGGTAAAGATTGACCACCACCACTTTTTTCCTCTAATAGACACTCTGTAGCACGAAATGTTTTGATCCATCCGATCGGTACCTCCCATATATTTATTATAATAACTGAAGAGTGATGGACGAATAACACGAACTTTCTTTTTTTGTTGTTGAGAATAACGCTGGACATGCGTCACTGGTTCTATACCGTACGCTGTAGATGCTGCCGCTACGACTGAGTTATCCATCCATTTGATGACTATTATACCATTTTTACGATCTAATTGAAATTTGTATGCACCACGGTTCTCTTTTTTCATTTGTTTATTACTTTCTATATTACAGTTATTCGGAATTCTGTTTTCACGAATAGTTCCAGTTCCATGGTATCCTCTGTTCCGAAGTTCCTTCAATAATGATACACTTGTAAAAAGATTATCAAAATAAATGTACATTGGTAATTTTTTTACATGTAAAGGAAAGGCATCCAGCATTTGTACTAAGGGGGCTGCACATTTACCAAATTTATCTTCATATTCGTTGTTACTATTAGGATTTTTGCCCTGGTAAATATCGAAGTTTATAAGGTAACCATCAGAAGTATTCAAGCTCCAGACCTTATAACCGAATCTGATGGGTTTATTGCGAATACACTGTTTGCAGCCATGCTTACCGTAGTATTCTATCATCGATTCGTCAAAACTAATGTGTTGTTCTGGCCGGTAAAGTTCTAAGAACTTTTTTTGTAAAAGAGTTATAAATGGTCTTAGTTTCCACATCTTATCTACTGTTGAAGGAAAGTCGTTATCTGCGCAGTGGAAAAATCTGGAAATAGTTAAAACATATCCTGTCTCATAGATTTGTAGACAAAGTCGTTTCGCAAATCTCCTTGCGAGTCCCTTAATACTTCGTTTTGCCGGTACTGTGTTGTACCCGGACAAAATTAAAATTGCTACAAAACTTGAAGCTCCTCGGTAGTAACGTTTAAGTCAGAATAATTTTAGAAAATGCATACTTTGTAGTTTCTGACAAAGAAAATCGAAAACGTTCTTCATCAAATATTTGACAGAAAACATCATATGGGCTCATTTCTTTGAATTCTGTGTAGTAGACATCGGAAAAGACGCCGGGGAAGGTACTATATCACCTTCAATCCATTCTGTATCTATACTGGCCTTCTTTTGCGCTCTTTCTTTGCTTCGTCTGAGGTTCGTTGATATTCCGATCTTCACTTTGATCCTGTGATTTTAAAACAACTTCCGCACTGGCACGTAATTGTCTGCCCGACAAATTGTCAATAAATCCTCCAGTTTTTCCTCTCCAGAGTCTTCATCTGTAAGCATATTTGACTCTGGAGGTTCTATAAATATTTGAGATACATTTTGATCATCTTCTTCTATAAGAGCCAGAGCTTCTTCTAAAGTTATACCACTAAAATAAGAAAGGATGTTGATTCAATAATAATTATAAAGTATTCGTTTATTTATAGTGTGAACAAATTAAATTTTGAATTTCTAAATTATAAATATTGATGGTTGGTACTAACAAAGCAGTGAGTCTTTACCGCCTACGTTAGCGCCTAGCGTGTTTATTTGAAAACAGCCGAGATTTGTGTCCATTAAAAAAAAACGCAAAAATAATTAGATCAAAGTTAAATATTCCTAAACACACTTACATCTGTATTTACTACATTTTACATACAAAACTTACATTTTGATTGTTTATCACATAGCTGTAATACTTACACAAATCGTATGTCAGCGGCCGCCATGTTCACAGCACCAAGACAAAATTTGCGACTTCAAAAGTGAGCTTGAATGTAATTGTATACATTCAACATTCAATTGTATATTTATGCTGAACTTCTGTAGTCGCACGAAAATTAATTTGACGAAAATTGCCCAGTGTTACCGACTGAGACAAAAAAAAACTATTACGGTGCGAAGCGTGATCGTAGGATCACGCTAGGCGTTAATGGGTTAAGACCTAAATGGTGTATCCTAGCTGGAGCTGCAGGTACACATTCCGTTTGTGTGTGCAGTATACACCAAAATGTTAAACTTTTATTGGATGCTGCACAAATAGAAGAATCTTACAAAGATTTGATAAAATTCCTTGTATGTGACCCGGAACAGTCAGACTGCATGCTTCGCCACTGTGATAAATGTCCACCAGACACTCACTTGCTACATTTCTTGAAAAACAAGTTCCAGGATTTTGATTCTGATGACGAAATTGAATATGTTCAGTGGGTAAGCACAGATAGAACGGAAATGGTAAAAAACTCAACAACTATTGAAGAGTACATACATTTGTTATTAAGTAAAATACAAGTTCTTATTCCCCATTCATTTATAAGTACATCTCAAGGAAGAGCACTAAAGAATATGAAACAACAGCTAACCCCTGAAACTGTTATTATTTTAATGGATTTCAGTGAAAATTATGCGTTTACTATACAGAACGAAATTCAAAGTTATCACTGGACAAGGGGCAGTTGTACTGTTCACCCGGTTGTTATTTATTTATCAAATGAAGTAGGAGAGACCATCATATCCAATCATTGTTTCATTAGTGATGATTTACAACATGATGTAGGTTTTGTCTATGCTGTTCAGAAGGAACTGATGGAATGGGTCAAAGAAAATCATCCGGAAGTTAAGAACGTGCATTATTTTACAGATGGTTGCTCTGCGCAATACAAAAATAAAAAAAGTTTTAAAAACCTTTGTGAACATCATAAAGACTTTTTAATTTTTGCTGAGCACTCATTTTTTGCGACAAGTCATGGAAAATCCACATGTGATGGCATAGGAGGGACTGTAAAACGAATCTTAAGAAAAGCCAGTCTTCAGAAATCAGATAATTCTCAAATATTAACAGCTGCTGGCGTACACAATTTTTGCAAATCTCACATTGAGAAGATTAGTTTCCATTTCCTTGAGAAGAGCGCAAATGACGTACTGCGTTTTAAACTTGAAGAGAGGTTCTCTAATATCCGTACAGTGCCCGGAACAAGAAGTTATCACAATTTTAAACCACTTTCATCCAATTACTTACAAGTTAAAAGGTTAACTGTTTGTGAAAATGCGAAGGTTTTTCAACTTTAAACAAAAAACATTGGGATGGACGTGTCCTATGCCCAATTCATATGTGGTTGCTGTTTATGATGACAAGAGGTATTTTGCTCTGGTCAGGGCTGTTCTGTATGAAGAGGAAGAAGTTGATCTTCTGCTCCTGCATCCACCTGGTCCAGCGACTTCTCTCTATTGGCCTCGAAGTGAAGATGTTTGCGTTATTCCTTTCCAACTAATCTTATGTAATGTTAGTGCTCGACAAACGAGCAGTTCAAAAGTGTCCCATTACTTTTCACGAACAGATGTAAAAACTGCTGAAAAACATTATTTAAAATGGCAGACGTACAGGAATGCAGTTGATATTAATTAATTTCGTCCGTTGAATTGAAATTTGAATAAAATTTATGAATGTTCCTCGGTTAAGTTTGTTCTGAAATCCAAAATCTTTAATAATTAGTAGTAATTTTATTTTATTTGAATGTTATTTCAATAAATTGAGTTGTATTATTTCTCTTCTACATTGTGTATAACGGGACAATGGAATCAAAATTATATTCACTTAACAAAAAGTTGGTAAATCGTGGTTTACTTGCTCAAGAATTTTTATGAACACTCTGTATATTAAATACGTTAAAAAGCCATCGTTTTTTTCATTTTATTGAAAACAGTGTAGTGTTGCGAATAATAAGCAAAAAAAATGAACTTCCTACCAGGTTGGAGAAAACAGATATTTGAATTTTTCTGAGGCTATGTTATTTCCCAAAAAATTAAAAAATGTAAATTTATATATTTTTTTTAAAACCGTTACAATTTTACTGCATTTTTGTTACTGAATCAGCATACATTCCTTAACATAACAACAAAATTTCAAACAAAAGTATTGAATACTTTTTGAAATAAAACTTATTTTATAATGAGATATCTTTTTTCGCACAAATTTTCGATGTCCAATAGCATAAAGTTAAATACCTAATAAAAAGAAAAATGTAAGTCATAGAATCAAGAAATTTTACAGGTATTGTTAGGACATCAGTACAAATAAATATTATAAGTTTCATAAAAATCTAAGATGGTGGGTGACAAAACCCAAAAAATTTGGGTGATGTGACATGGAATGACTCTATAGTAAATCATTAAATACACTTGCACGTAACTTACGAGATCTACATGTTCTTTGTCCAAAATATAACGACCCTGACTTACATGTATATAAAACTCAAAAAGATATTTACAACACTACAATAAAAGAATCAAAGAAACAATACTATGATAATAAAATACTGTCATCATCTAATAAATCAAAAACAACGTGGAATATTGTTAGACAAATAGTAAATTTAACTAATTCTAAGACATCTGATTACAAAATAACCTCGACTGCTGGAAACTTGTGTGTCGATTCTGCTCGTATCTGTAGCAACCGTAAGACCTGTAAACCAGTAACTCAATTATTAAAATATGGAATTTTGATGTTCTGTGGAAGATATTATTTCTCCTAGGTCTCTAGGATTACTCGTAAATCTCTGAGGTATCATCTTAGAGACTTACAAGAAATCGTATCATACTGAGAACTTCAGAATTCAACTTTATAATAATTGAGTTACAGGCTTACAAATCTTACGGTTGCTACAGATACGAGCAGAATCGACCCATTGATCACCGACCCTAAAGTGATAAGTCAAATGTTTTGTGACCACTTCAGTAATTTGGTTTCAAGTATAAATTTTCAACATAATAATTATATTGTCAATTTTGGGTGTGATAGGACTATGTTTATGACTCCTACTGATGAAGAAGAAATTAGGTCTATAATTAAAGTAATCTCCAACAAAAATTCTGCCGGAATAGATGAAGTACCCTGTTCACTGCTTAAAAAAGTTGGTAACTACATCATATCTCCATTAGTAAGCATAATAAACAAATGCCTACTTCAAGGTGTATTCCCAGATCAATTAAAGTGTGGTAAAGTTATACCCATCTATAAAAAAGGTGATCGATCAGACCTCAATAATTACCGACCTATTTCGCTATTACCTGCCTTCAGCAAAATATATGAAAAGATCTTGAATAAAAAATTGGTCTCCTATCTGACCAAATATGAAATATTACATAAAAATCAATTTCGATTTATTAGTAACGCTTCTACAAAAGATGCCATTTATAATACATTAACGTATATTTAAGAAAATCTGGACAAGAAACATAATGTCACCGGTATATTCTTTGATTTGTCTAAGGCATTTGACCTGCTGGATCATAACATTCTATTAGCTAAAATGGAAGCTTATGGTATACGTGGTATAGCCTTAAGCATATTCCGCTCATACCTAAATAACCGCAGTGAAGTTATTTCATTAACGTCAGAATTTAATGGTTTAATGAAAACTTATGAATCCTCAAGATCACCTATTCACCGTGGAGTTCCACAGGGTTCTACCGTAGGACCAACGTTGTTTTTGATTTATGTCAATGATCTGTCAAGATCATTAACTTCGGGACATCTCTCACAATATGTAGATGATACTAATGTAATAATTGCCAATCGATCGGTTGCTGAAATTTCTAAAACGAGCACTGATGCTGTGTACAATATAAATCTATGGTGCACTAACAATAATCTTCGACTCAATGTGGAAAAAACAAATGTAATAATATTCAAAAAACATGTACCTGACTACAGCATTTATGTTAAACATGATAGCAAATCATTGCCACTTACAAATGCTGTTGAATTTATGGGTCTCCAGATTGACACCAGGCTCGATTGGGAATTGCATTGTTCTAAACTCCGCAAGAAATTATGCTTTATGCTTTAAATAATTTAAGATCTCATGTCGGAAAGGTATCACTGAAAACATCCTATTTTGCCTATGTTGAGTCGAGGTTACGTTACGGGTTAATGTTTTGGGGTTCAAGCAGTCACTTCACAAATCTATTTGTGCTGCAAAAAAGAATTATAAGAATTGTGTGTGGCGCACCTTCAACTACTTCATGCAGACCACTATTTAAGCAGTTGGGGATACTACCATTAGCCAGCTTATATATCCTAGAGCTAGCTAATTTTGTAAAATAACATGAGCACTTGTACTCTCGGAATTCAGATATGTCTGTGAATATGAACACCTGGAACTGTAATGATTTCTGTATTCCCAACCATAGATCAACATTATTTCAACGAGGTGCTCATTACAGAGCCATAAAAGTTTTTTTCTATTTTGCGTTGGTAATAGAGCTATTAACGCACCGAAACGAGTGCTTTAATAGAAAATTTGAGTGCGTTAATGGCATTGGTGAATTAATTAATTTAATGTTGGTAGTTGGTAGTACCAAATAAGAATTAAACATCAAATGTCAAACGATATCAAGAACTTTTATTTAATTTAAACATCACCACCATGAAATGTGCAATTTTTATAAACGTTAATACATTGGATGTGTCTTTAGAATTTATACTAATGCCTGGTATGTTCTGATTTGATACAATAATTTTGTGGAGTGCATTATTACCTTCAACAGTGGTTTTATTATGCGAGGCAGCGAGGCGCAATCAGACTATGATCCAGTGGAACAGCAGGGCAGGTTAGTTTGCTGAAATCCATAATGTTGAGCATTTGTATTTTTTACTTTGCATTTAAAATTGAATTTCGCACTGGCTACTTAAATGATGTTAAATAAATGTCACCAACCACCGCAAAATTCCCTAAATTTTAAAACATCGCCTTTTCCTTTAAAAAGGGGCAAAATAGAAAAAATAGTATAAAATACTCGTTACAGAAGGCTTTTCAAGCACTCGTCCGTTCCATCACTCGCCGCAAGCGGCTCGTGATGGAATTTCGGACTCGTGCTTGAAAGACTGCCTTCTGTAACTTGTGTTTTAATATACTATTAATGCACTACCTCCTGTCATTAAAAACGCAAGCTTAAGGCAATTTAAAACCTCGATTAAATGCTACTTACTTTCCAAGAACTTCTATGATATAAATGAATTCATATCTACATAAATTGAAATGTCATAACCATTGCTTCCGCCATTACTTACATAGGTCGGTAATGTACATCTCTGTATTCGTACTTGCTGGAACTGTTATTTCTGATGTTTTTTTTCTTTTGTTTTGTCTTCGTCATGTTATTTTACGCTTTATGTTTTATTTTATGTTACAGTATTTTATATTACATACTCTTATATTTATAGTATTTCACATTTACATTTTTTTTTTAGATATACAATATTTTATACCATCTGTCTTATGAAAGACGCACGACGCTATAACTCTGTTATTAATGATCCGATTTCAATAATTCAAAAAGCACATAAGACTAGTTTAAAAATACTACAAAAGGATAGCATTCTAGATTTTTTTAAATATGACATTTTTGTCAGGCGATAGTCAACTTTTTTTTTCAAATGGGGGCAGATATTTTTTTTACTCAGCTTGATAGAGATTTATTTTCTGAATTCAATTATTTAAAAGTCGATTTCGAAATATCAAATTTGGGAGGGATAATCGAAAAACTTTCGGAAAAGTGAAACTCACCGTGCGAGAAATAATTTCGCTTTTTAAACAAAAATGAAGTGTGCGATGGAAAAAAATGGAGTTTTTAAAATTTTATAATTATTATAAATATTGCTCAAAATGTCCCCCGCCTTGTTGAATACATAGCTGACACGTTCTATTTACTCCTTGTATTGCATTTAAGATTCAATTGAGAGGTATCTCGTGACAAGTGCGGATAATTCTCTGCCTTAAAATAGCTGCTTTCTTTCGCTGAAAAGTTTGAATCATGATTCGAAGAATTTTTCGTTACCCGCTCTGGCTCTGAATGCATTTCAATCCAAACGGATCGTAAAATTGGAATATTGAAAGGGGAAGTGGAATTACCGATCGGAATTGAAATTTCGCGAAGATCCAGTTACAAGAGAGCATCCATCTTTGAATTGAAACGCGTTATGTTGCGTTTGGATCAAACGAAAGAAACCAGCTAATATCCTCACTTTCGGGTAGTGTTAAATAAACATGGACATAGCTCCATAACCAAAAGTCGAGCGGCGTAATATCAGGTGAACGCGCAGGCCACCGAACTGGTGGCCCATATGTCAGTACAGACTAAGATTCATTTATGCCCGATTTCACCAAAGCGATTTGACACTACCACTCGGATTAATTCTGAGTCATTTATAAGAAAGTAATAGGGTAAACTAGAGTTAAACTGACTGCTATTCTCGATCCGCGTTAGTGAAACCGAACATTCGATTTTTCGATTATCTGATTTTCCTCTTTGAGACCTTTAATTTGAGTACCCGCATGGTGAGTTTCACTTTTCCAGAAGTTTTTCAATTAATCCCCCCTCCCCCAAATTTGATATTTCGAAATCGACTTTTAAATAACTGAATTCAGAAAATAAATCTCTATCAAACTGAGTAAAAAAAAATATCTGTCGCCATTTGAAAAAAAAAAGTTGACTATCGCCTGACAAAAATGTCATATTTAAAAGAATCTAAAATGCTATCCTTTTGTAGTATTTTTAAACTAGTCTTATGTGCTTTTTGAATTATTGAAATCGAATCATTAATAGCAGAGTTATAGTGTCGTGCGTTTTTCATAAGACAGACGGTATATACACTTTTATATTTACAGTTTTACATTTACAGTTGTATATTTACAGTTTTATATTTACAGTCTTATACTTACATTTTTATATTTACAGTTTTATACTTACAATTTTATATGTACAGTCTTATATTTACAGTCTTATATTTATAGTCTTATATTTACAGTTTTATATTTACAGTATTTTATGCAATATGCAATATTTCATAGGTATTTACAATTGTTATTACTTTATTGACAATGTAATTTTCATTACGTACTGTGATATTTGATATTTTATATTTTGTTACTGCCGTAATTTACTTATAATTTACTGGATCTACATGACAATGTCCATATCTTCGGATACGTGACAGTAAATAAATATTATTATAATTATTATTATTATTTGATTTACGTAAATGACATCCACAAATGCGTCAACAATTGTACCTTATACTTATATGCCGAAGATACTGCAATTGATCTTCCTACAGAAATGTTCATTTGGCCGCCAAACATCTGCAAGAAGAATTCAATGAGTTCCAAAAATGGGCCCACGACAAGGAATTAACGATCAATCCTATCAAAACCAAACGGATGTATGTTGCCTCACCTCATCTTAGAGCTTAGAGCTACAGCTAACATCACATGTAACGTTCACATTTTTCGCTGACCATTACATTATTTTTTTTCGTACGTTCTCGTGAATTTGTCGTTGAAATTCAAATAAATACCGTTCCGTTATTTTAATTTATCTCGTAATTTTGACTTTAACGCCCCTATCTCTCAGGACTTTAATATTTTTACTTTTCATTTCAGATAGTAATGCGGACTTTGCAATTTCTCATGTTATTCGCTATTCTTAGTGACAAACCTTCTTAAGTCACTTATTTTTAGTTTCGGAAATTAATCTATAGATGTCGTCCACGTTCACAAGTTTAGCTAGTACTACTAATGTTTATTTACTTCAATTGCATCGTAAACATGCTTTTGATCTTACTGTTATCTCTGCTAAATGAATTGCATAATATGGAATCACACAATGAAGTGAAAAACAGGTAAAGGACTAGCTTATATACAATTAAATATGGTGAATGGATTTTGTGTGTTGTTCACCTTACTTTAATTTGCTAAAACTATTTGTTGTGCTCTTGATGCAGCTCCGTGCTGTTTGTATTCAACGCCATTTATTTTTGCTGTTGTTGCCAACCAACACGATCAGTTTCTGTCTTATCGTTTAGTTATGTCATCTTTAATCTGAATTTTGTAATAGGCTAGGTCTAATTGTACTCGCCGCAGTCAAGTCTTCGGACATTGTGGCCTTTTATTCATACTTTTATAGCCTCTTTTTACCCATTTTACTTTTACGGTTTACATGCAAAGTAGCTTTGTTACTGTTTCGTTTATTTAATTTTTTTGCTTTCTTTTGTTTTCATTTTAAGTTTAAGCCTAAGTTTTGATTCTCTCCTTTTGATTTCAGCTTTTTGGCTTGTGTTGTTATATTTTTTTATTTATGTTTTAATGGTGTAATAGGGGGCTAAGTTTGTTTTGCTTTATTTGTTTTCATGTTGCATCTTATTCTGCCCTACTTATTATTTGTTTTTGGTTTCTTTGTTCAATCAAATATTCATTTAAGTTTGTTTTCTTTTGTTTATTATAATTGTATATCATAATCTGCTGAATTTTATTTTGTTCTTAAGTTGTATTTACATCTTGTATGTGGGCGAAATTAAATAATGGAAAAAAATTGTATTATGTAGTTTAATGTATTAGCTTTACGTGAAAGCTTTTGGTTGCAACTGGGTAGGTTATGTTTTTCCCATTTTCTGAAAAAGCCAAAGTAGTGGCGGAAAATAATTTAGAACCTGCAAATGAAGAGACGGATGAAATAATTCATAATAATAATAAAAGAGCAGTTTGGACTCGAATCAGTACTCTGAGACTTTTGGACTTTTATGAAAAATATCAAGAAAAAATTTCATCAAGCACAATAAAAAATGATAAAACCTGGGATATTCTTGCTAAAGATTTAGGGCTGTATTCATAAAAAACTCTAAATGGTACGATTTATAAATGATTTTATTTATGTAAATGAAATCAGACGTCGCAACGGGACTTTCAGAACGATTAAGGTGAAATACTGCGGATAACATTTTGTAGTTTGTGAACGACCGTGGTTAACTTTACTTATCTAGGTGGTGTTCCTGAACGCACTCCAGCATTCAACGCTTCATCGTTATAATGTTCCACTGTTTTATATTCATCCCACAAATCAGAGTTGATAATGCCAAAATTATGTGCCACACAGCATGCAACGATCACTTTTATGGTTTTTTCTACACTATTAACGTTAATATGGTGTAATATCCGCCAACGGCTTTTAAGTAAACCAAACGTATGCTCAATAACTATTCTTGCGATACTATGCTGGGTCTTATATCGCCTTTGACGGCCTGTTAAAATACCATTATTCCTACAAAATTGCAAAGAATATTAATACTATAACATACTTTTTTAAGAATGATTTATTTGAAATGAGTTAATGTTCAGTTTTTAGGGGATTTGCTTCATCAATCACATGATAATTTTCTTCCCCAAAGATTTTTTAAAATTTCCACGTTCTTCGACTTCCAAAAGTCTAAAAGTTTTTGAATTTCTAAAACCTGTAAGTACATAGCATTTTAGTATCTTTTGGAAAATATAATTTTTCTCTACTATCATGTGCAGATCCCGGATAGCTTACACAGGGAAAAATACTGACCCAAATCTAACTCCTTTTTAACTCTTTTTGGTAGTTCTCTGGAGACCATCCGTGCAAAGTGTTAGATTTAAAGTAGTTATTTTTCTTAACTCCAAGAAGAAGGTAAAGTAGGTAATTCCCACTTTTATAGTGTTGATATATAATTCGAAAATACAGTATTTGTTCCGTAATCAAAGATGTAACACGCGGCGCTAAGAAGCAGGTGTTCAAACGTAACAAATTTTAAGATTATTTCAACTCTTTGCTAAAAGATGTTACATCATCTCGAAAAATTGTAACAACTTTTACAAAGGGATTTGACAAATTTCGGTATATACTTCCAGTTTATGTATATAAAAATCGAGTATGTGAAGCTTAAATACTTACGTATTTAGTGTGGTGGAATTTTTCATTTCCTCGGAATCAAATAATTCCATCTTAATTTTAACTACTACCAAAAGATAAACGTCTATCCGAAAAAGTGAAGAATACATTAATTTTTAGTTAGAACTAACAAAAGAAAAAAACAGATTGTTGGGATTCTTGAAGGACCAGTGTTTTTGTTATAAAACACAACTAAGCTTAAGTGAAGCTTTTTATTATCGATTCGAAATACAAAAATGTGCTTTTCAATGCTAATATTTTCTGACAACAACAAACATTGTTTTTTTTTTGCAATGCAATCTATTTTTTTTTTATACAAATACTGTTCGTGAATCTGAACATACCGCCCGCCGTTGAAAGTATACCTTTCAACCACTTATAACTAATCTTGCTCATCTATCGGTAAAACACATATTCTCTTGGTTGTGCGTTTGTAATCACCTCTCGACGTTCTAATTGTCACTACCCGCACTACTTTGACTTCCCCTGGATGCAGTTTGACGATTCGTCCTACAGCCCACTGAAGCGGAAGTAAATTATCTTCTCGCAGGATGACCAACTGTCCTAGTGCAACACCTTTGCCAATGTTCCTTTGCCATTTACTTCTTTCTTGCAAATTGGCCACGTACTCTTTGGACCACCTCTGCCAGAAGTGCTGACGTATTTGTTCCAAATATTGCCAACGCGATAATCTTGATTGTTGCAGGTCACAAATATTTGGTTCTGCGTTTGACATCAATGTATCACCAATCAAAAGGTGGGCAGGTGTTAATGCTGAGAAATCTGAGGGATCCTCAGATATAGGTGTGAGAGGACGGCAATTTAGGATCGCTTCGATATGCACCAACAACGTGTAAAGTTCCTCATATGTCAAAGAGGCATTTTTAACTACTCGCTTCAAATGAAACTTTACCGCTTTTATTCCTGCCTCCCAAAGCCCTCCGAAATGTGGGGAGTTGGGTGGTATGAAGTGCCATTTAATATTTTGATTGGCTGTTGCTTCGATAAGTTCACTAATAGTTTCATTATGAAAATAATTATATAGTTCATGTAATTCATGAGCAGCGCCTTTGCAATTTATTGCGTTATCTGAAAATATCTGATGAACTTTACCTCTCCGCGCCATTAATCGCTTTAGTGCAGCCAAAAATGAATTAGTCATCAAATCCGTGACAAGTTCTATATGAACTGCTCTACTAGATAAACAAACAAATAATGCAATGTATGCTTTGACTAGACGTTTACTTCTATAATTGCCTTGCTTTATAAAAATCGGACCACCATAGTCAATTGCAGTTTTTGAAAATGGACGGGCCTGTGTAACTCGGGCGCTGGGCAAATCACCCATTTTATATTCAATTGTTTTTGGTTTTGCTCTAAAGCAGGTAATGCATTTATGTAAAATAGCTTTAATTTTTGTGCGTGCATTTAAAACCCAATAACTTTCTCTAAGTATGGCCAGTGTAACCAACGGACCCGCATGAAAATGTGTTAAATGCACATGAGATATTAATAAACTTGTAAATGCATGATCAGATGGCAAAAGAATAGGAAATTTTATAGAATATTTCAAATTTGAATGTTTTAAACGTCCACCAACTCTAATAAGACCGTCACTCATGAATGGTGATAGTCTGTATGTCTTGCTCAATTTGCCTACTTCATTATTTTTAGATAATGTTTCCAACTCAGCAGAAAAACATTCCGCCTGCACTAATTTTACCAAAAGAATACGAGTGTCGTTTATTTCTTCTACAGACAGATATTTGTTTGACATTTTAAGTTCTGCAATTGTTAATGAATCGCTTGCAATATGATATTACTCTGATCATGAGATTAAAACTTGAAAATCGTTCAAAGATGAATGATTTTTGTACTTTAGTCGAAATATTAACACAACGTTTTTGTTCTGGCAGTGCTAGTGGTAAAAGACTTTCTGAGTTTACCCACTCTGACCTATCTGAAATTAACCAATGTGGTCCATGCCACCACAAGTTATTATTAATTAGTGATTTTATGCTGGCTCCTCGTGATAGAATATCGGCAGGATTATCATTTGTTTTAACGTGATACCAGTGCGATGACGTAGTGATTGATTGAATTTGTGAAATCCTGTTTGCAACAAAGGTTTGAAATAATTTAGATTCGGATTTTAGCCAAGCAAGGACTATCATACTATCAGTCCACAAATAAATGGATTCAAAATTTAAATTAATAGTAGCAGTCACAGCATTTACTAATTTTGCCAAAAGAAACGCACCACAAAGTTCCAATCTCGGAATGGTTAATTGTTTTAATGGTGCGACGCGTGCTTTGGAGCACAATAAATTGCAAGTGATTTGATCATCAGACCCAACCGATCTTAAGTATATACATGCCCCGTACGCAGTATTACTAGCGTCACAAAAACCATGCAATTCTATTCGACTAGGTTGACTCTCGCACAAAACATGTCTTTTTATTTTCAATTCATTTAATCCCCTTATGCTATGGAGAAAATCATTCCAACTAGTACGAATGCTGGATTGAATCACCTCGTCCCATCCTACTTTTAATTGCCAAAGCTGTTGAATTA
This sequence comes from Dorcus hopei, assembly GCA_033060865.1. Lineage (NCBI taxonomy): Eukaryota > Metazoa > Arthropoda > Insecta > Coleoptera > Lucanidae > Dorcus > Dorcus hopei. The sequence goes on along the minus strand of CM065426.1, from coordinate 75,887,940 downwards.
TGATTTTTCCCCGAATTGTAATAGGCGATATCAAACCTAGCGGATCAAATAGTTAGGCTATTTCAGACAACATTTTTCTTTTAGTGAAATTCTCATCTACTGCAATATCTACTCGCGAATAAGTAAATACATCAGGTACAGGATTCCATCCAATGCCTAATGTTTTTATTGTTGAATTGTTATCAAATTTAATCACAGTGTTTGGCATTTCCTCATTTTCGATGCCGTCTAAAATTCTAGAATCATTTGATGCCCATTTACGAAGCTCAAAACAACCCTTTGATAATATCGTACTGACCTCATTTCTCAATTGAATCGCATCCTCAACTGAATTCGCGCCTGTTATCAAATCGTCAACGTAAAAGTCACGAATAATTGTACCAGACCCTATTGGAAAATTATGTTTTTCTATAGCCGCTAATTCATGAAGACATCTTATGGCCAAGAAAGATGCTGTCGCTGTACCATATGTGGGTGTCAGTAGTGCCCATGCTTTTATAGTGTCTGAAGTGTTAAAACGCCAAAGAATTTTCTGAAGCGCAGTTTGCTCGGGTTTTACTAAAACTTGACGATACATTTTAGCGATATCTGCAGTTACCGCGTATTTATGCGTACGAAATCTAGTTATTAAGGAAAATAAATCTTGTTGGATGGTGGGCCCTACATACAAAATGTCATTTAACGAAAACCCTGTGGTGGATTTTGCCGAAGCATCGAACAACGCGCAGTTTTGTCGTTAAACTATCTTCTTTGCATACCGCGTGATGAGGTAAATAAAATTGCGCTTGTTTTGCGTCATCTATTTCATGTACCTGTTTCATGTGACCCAATTTCAAGTATTCAGTCATAAAGTCGGCATATTCGTTTCCTAATTTTGAATTTTTACGAAATTTTCGTTCCATAGATGCTAATCTATTTGATGCTACCGTTTTAGAATTGCCTAAAATACTAGATGGTTGCTTCAATGGAAGTTCTACGACAAATCTTCCACTTGAATTACGCGAATATGTATTTTTGAAATGATTTTCACAATATAATTCGTCATTTGTAAAATTATGTTTAACATCAGTTACTTCTTCCACCTCCCAAAATTTTTGCAGTTGCGCATTTAATTCTACGAAATTGCATACTAATGACTTAGTTTTAGCTTTTGTCTGCAATTTTCCTGAAACTATCCAACCTAATTTAGTGTTTTGCAACATTGGATGATTTATTCTTTTCAAATTTTCAGGTTCTAACAGCTCATAGAAAATCTCAGCTCCTAATAGCAAATCTATAGGATTAGATAAATTAAATTGTGGATCTGCTAATTGCAAATGCGGAGGTATTTTGAAGGAATGTTTTGTGATTGATTGTGTCGGCAGCCTACTACCGATATTTTTTATAATTAAAAATTCGGCTTCGAATTTGAAGTTGCATGTATGCGATGATACTTCGGCAAATACCGTTTTGGTTATAATTTTTTCGGTACCACTAATTCCTATTACCGGAATTTGAACTTTAGTTTAATTGAAGTTTCTGTGCCAAATTCTCAGTTATAAAATTCGACTCTGACCCGGAATCTAATAAGGCACGACAACTGTGTGGTTGGCCGTGCTTGTCATTGATATGAACTATGGCAGTTGACAAAATAATTTGCGATCCTGACGTTGCTTGTAAAACGGTAGATGCACCATTACCTACTGGCTTTCTTTCGATACTGGAAATAGAAGTCTCTGCTTTGTTCGCAAATATTTGAGAATTGCAAGTTTTTGTGACGAAATGAAGTAATGAATTATGTTTTGAACCACAAGAACGACAATTTGATGATTTACAATCGATTGCTTTGTGACCTTCTTTTAGGCAATTAATACACAGCTTTTTAGTTTTCGCAGCTTCAAAACGTTGTTCAGGAGTAAATGATAAAAATTTGGGACAAGAATAAATTTCGTGATTTAGCGAACAAATCAGACATTTTACAACTTTCTTTGACGCTACAAACGATTTTTTAATCTCTTTTCTTGCACGATTTTGTTTTTCATGAGGCACTCCGTTAATTGCTTCAATGATTTTTGATTTTCTGTCCATAAAATTTTTTAAATCTTCGAAGGAAGACATGCGAAAATCTGCAGCGTACGTCTCCCATTCTTCATTTAATTTGAAATCAAATTTTGCAACAATAATAGCAATTAACAGGGTTCCCCATGAGTGGACCGGTTGCTTACATGCTTCTAATGCCCGAATATTTTTCATGACGGTGTCCAATGTTTCTCTAATATTATACTTATTGATGAAAGGAAGTTTAAGCAAGGCATTTGTATGATTTTTTATTATCTGTTTATGATTATCAAAACGATCGACTATAGTTGTCCATGCAGCATCATAATTTATATCAGAAACTTCAAGCGATTCAATTAATTTGGCTGCTTCAGCAATTAATGATGCTTTTAGATAATAAAACTTTTCGACAGGTGTCAAAGATTCGTTATTGTGAATAAAAAAATGTTATCCAATTTTCGTATGTGCCGTCAAAAGTAGGCAAAGAAATTCGGGGCAGTTTTATGTTACTTAGATTAGGAGTAAACGTGGTTGACTTAACGTCAGCAATTTCTAAACGCTCATGCATAGTCGAAATTATACTTAATGCTGAATTTACATAGTCTACATCGGTTTGTGTTTCATCTATTTCTGCGATGGCAGTATCAATCAGAAATAAGTCATCTAAAATCGGTTCCATTTTAGAAATCATTAGTTTAAAATAAGAGCGAGATTCATTTTCAAAATTTAGTTGATTTCTATACCGCGAAAATTGAATTTTAAGTGTTGTTCTTTTTGAAATTAACGTGTTCAGTTCATTTACGCCTGGCATATTGATATGAACACGTTATTTGGTGCAAATCTAGCAAAAAAAAAACTAACAAATAAGATGAAGACCTACATTTTTGATTGGCGATTACCTTGACTTCAATATCTTCCAGCAATCTGATCTGGCTTTATGATTTGAAGAAAGGGACAACGACTTCAACGACGAACTTGTGCTTGAAGTACAAGAAAGAGGCAACGACTTCAACGATGAACTTGTGCTTGAACTACAACGATTGGAAGGGCAGACAACTTCAACGACTTGTGCTTGAAGTAGAACGATTTTTGCGAAGACTTCAGCGACGAACTTGTATTTGCAGTATTATGCTTACTGCAAACGTCAATGCTTGAAGATGCTAAGATTTTTGCGAAAATTCTATGACGATTTTTTCTTGTTCATATCCGGCTCGATTGGACCATTATGTTGGGATTCTTGAAGGACCAGTGTTTTTGTTATAAAACACAACTAAGCTTAAGTGAAGCTTTTTATTATCGATTCGAAATACAAAAATGTGCTTTTCAATGCTAATATTTTCTGACAACAACAAACATTGTTTTTTTTTGCAATGCAAATGAATCTGAACATAGATATTAATTGCAAATTATGGAGGAGATGAAGTTAACTCCCTAAAATTGGTGCAGGCGAGACCTCTGTTGGATTTTTTGTGATCTCAGTAGGGCTTTCGACTGCGTCGACCATGATATTTAATCAGCAAACTATCCTCCATGGGAATTAGAAGTGTCACTTTAGATTGGTTACGAGGGACACTAGGAAAATTATCTACCCGACTATGATAGAAACAATTGACGAACCTGTACAATTAATGTCAAATAGTGTCAAGTTTTTCAATGATTGTCAGAAAGTTTGAATCAAATCCACGAATTAATTTTCATTCTGTAAAGTAAAAAGTAGAGTAAAATGAGTGTAGTAAAAGTGGAACATCGAATTGTGATAAAATTTCTTACGAAAGAAGGCATTACACCCAAAAATATTCATCAGCGGATGTCTGATGTCTACGGAAGCGAAGCCCCTTCATATTACATCGTCAAATTTTGGTCTAAACAGTTTCGCTTAGGAAGGGAGTCCATTGAGGATGATGCCAGAAGTGGACGACCTTGCAGCAGCGACAAATCCAGATGTTTGCAATAAAGTGGAGGCTATGGTTCTCGAAGATCGCCGTTTGAAAGTCTTCACCATCGCTACAAAATTGCAAATATCTGAGCCTAGCGTTATGAACATATTGCATGAAAAATTGGGCATGAGCAAGGTGTCAGCAAGATGGGTTCCCAGGTTGTTGTCTCCTAAACAGAAACTGAAAAGGCGTGAAATTTCGCAAAACCATTTGGATACTCTGGCGACTGATCCTGACTTTTTAAGTCGCATTATGACAGGAGATGAAACTTGGGTACACCACTGGGATCCCGAGACAAAGCAAGAGTCCATGCAATGGGTCCATAAAGGTTCGCCATTCCCGAAGAAAGCTCGAACTCAGTCTTCAGCTGGAAAACTTATGGCAACCATTTTCTGGGATACTGAAGGCGTTATTTTGATTGAATATATGTTAAAAGGAACTACAATTAATGCAAAGACCTACGGTAATACTCTGAAAAGATTGCGTGAAGCCATAGACAAGAAACGTCCCAATTTGTACCAATCGAATGTGTTTCTCTTCTCCATGACAATGCGCCCGTGCATAAAGCTGCCAAAGTTCCAATTTTGGCAGACTGCGACTTTATTGAGCTAGACCATCCACCATATAGCCCAGATATGGCACCATCGGAATATTATTTGTTCCGAAACTTAAAAAAATTTCTAAGAGAACGGCGTTTTGAAACGGATGAACACTTGAAAGATGTTATAGAAGATTATTTTAACACTCAAGAGAAAACATTTTTTTCCACTGGCATAGAGTCCCTTCCAAACAAATGGCAAAAGTGTGTTAATGTTAATGAAGATTATATCGAAAAATAAAAACGTTTAAAAAACCGCACGTCTTTTGTTTCTGGGTTAGGTAGATAACTTTTCTAGTTTCCCTCGTAGCTTCGTATCTTCGTGATCGCTCTCAGTATGTCAGTCTGCAACACACCAATAAATCTTTCCAATTTGAAACTAAATCTGAGTTAAGAACTGCTTCTTTAGGAGTTCCTCAAGGCTCAATTCCTGGCCCCGTCCTCTTCTTACTATAACATGTTATCATAAAGTCCCGTGACCCCAGTAGGCCTTGGATGTGTAAGGGCACGTCTTTTCTTAGAAAATTGAATGACGTCTATAATTTGTATGCGTCACATTAGAAGTGTCAAATAAATTGTCGCTATGTTGACGTTGGAGCAAAAGAGCTTCCTTCTGGAAAGTTATTTTAGAAACAGTCAACGGTTACAAAATAGATAATGGAGTTATTCCGTTCCTCAGTGCTACGAAGAATTCCGGCAAAGATTCCCGCTAGTAATTTTAAATAAGAGACAGTGTAGGGAACAAATAATACGACTAGTAAATACCTTTATAGAAAGTGGATCCATTAGCGATAAATCAAGAACTGGCAGGCCTAAAGTGAGAACCGACGTGCGACGCTGTGGTAGAGACGGCAAGTAATTTAATACGCGAAAATCCTACAAGTTCGCTAAAGAGAGTATCCCGTCAATTAAATGTATCTTATGGAACTTGTCACAATATTCTCCGAAAGGACCTAAAATTATTTCCGTACAAACTCCTTATGTATCAAGAGTCGTTACCGCCAGATTATAACAGACTTCTTTACTGCAACTGGTTCAGAAATACCCTGAATAATAATGCCTTATTGGATTAGACGTTTTTCTTCGACGAGGCATGGTTTTACTTAAACGGTTACATTAACGCACAGAATATGCGTTTAAGGAGTGCGGATAATCCACATTATTTGAGAGAAATTCCATAACATCCTTTAAAAGTAGGAGTTTGGGTTGCTGTGTCACGTCGGAAAATAATTGGACTAATATTCTTCGAAGGAAATTTAAATGCAGAAAGGTATCGCAATGAAATCATTGAAATTTTCATCAATACTTTACATGATGACGAACTTGTTAATGGATATTTCCAACAAGATTCTGCAAGACCGCATGTAGCGTATGCAACGATTAATTACTTAAGAGAATTTTTCGACGACAGACTTATTAGCGTTGATCTCTACCCTCCCAGATCCTGTGACCTCACCTGCCTCGACTACTTTCTTTTCCTGTACTTAAAAAATGAAGTTTTTAAAGAACCAGCACATACCTTAGAGGCTTAGAGGAATTGCGGTAAAGAATTTAAGAGAAATGTCAACAAATTGATGTGAATATTCTTCAAAACATATTCGACAATATGAAGCGACGTGTAAATCTTTGCCGACAGCAAAATGGGCACCATTTTCAACAACTTTTGTGAATATGGTTTGATATTGTAATTTTTCGTTAATATACGTTTATTTAGTCTATAGCGTTTTGACATGCGTCGATTGATTAAATAGAAATGTCATTCTGATTAATTCATTACTTTAGGAAAAGACATGCGTTCACACTTTCAAAGCCTACTGGGGCCACGGGACTTTATGATAACATGTTATATAAGAGATTTATCTAATATTAGTAATTCTGTGCATTTCACAATGTATACTGATTGTTGAAATGTGGGTTTAATTTTTTTGTTACTGATATGTTCGCTAGGAGAACTAGCAAGCGTGTTTTTATATTGTATGATAGCAATATAATTGTTTTTGTTATTTTTACAAAAACATAATATAATTTCTTAATAGACGAATTATTTTATTATTATGACCAAACCACTTACACGCATAATTCAGTGATTATATCTGATGGAAATCTCTCCCAAACAACTTCTAAGTGCAATAATTTCTTAACTGAACTATGTTCATGATTTTCTAGTAACAATCTCTTCTTTAACTCTAGTAAGACTGATTTTACTACCTTTCATAACAGCCCCACAATTTTTTTTTTCAGATCTGGAGGTCAGACTATGTTTACTACATGTTTTCGAGGTCGCTGAATCCGAATACGCGATCCATTTAACTCCATCACGTCAGGTTTTACAAATAACCCCATATAACGCGATAACCCAAGCTGAACACACAACGATCCTGTAAAGGGAGCTGTGCACCCACAATAACCCTATTGTTACCGTTACTCTATTCGGTCACAAAGGCTCAACCACGCTATTCGCCACCAGCGCAACTACGGTAGCTAAGCCTGCTTCGTTGTGAGTTCTTGTTTTTGTTTTTATTTAGTTTTTGTAAAAAATAATTTTTGAATGACAGTTGTTTTTGGGTGACAATAAACTTGGTACGATATTTTTTAATTTTACTTCTACCTCATCGCTAAAAGAAATCCCTGACCGCTCTACCGTTTCCTGAACCCATTGTTCATCGGAAAACCCTCCGGTAACACTATAACCCTATACATTTTACCCCGAACCCCCTAACCCCATAACCCTATAACCCTGTAAGGACCCGAAAAATGTGTAAAGAAATTTCGAAATTATTATTCTTTTTTTTTTTTTCTTAAAACTCTACTTGATCTCAGGACGAAATCGGAACGCAGGAAACACATCATTTTCATTAGACTAGAACGTGCTTTCAAACCAGAGACGATATTAAGTTGCGTTGTTAAGGTTTTTCAGTTTCTCACTGAATCAGCGTCGGAGATCAACCGCGAGTGGCCAGCTTCCCTCGCGTTGACCGCGTGACACGTGGCTAAAAATGGTAAAAGCAAGATGAGTACGCCATCTCGTGAAGAGCGACTCGTCACTAGAATCTCGAGTCAACCACGGCTTTCTTCTGAAATTTTGCTGACGTTTGACAAACCCCCTTTTGCTGTTTAGAGTGGAAGCGAGAGCTTAAATAGACGCGGCGAGCGAAAAACGGACAGTTCCCGGTTCCCTAAGTTTTGTTCGCGTTAATTCTCGTCGAAATTTTGGTTTAATTAATTTTTGTTCTAAGTTCGGTTTTGTTTTAATTTAATATTAAAAATTTCCAAAGTTTGTTATCGGTTTCGGGTAGAAAAGGCACAAACTTTTTCCGTGTAACTTTTTGTGTCAGTTATTTAAAAATAAATTAGCTCGCTAACGAATCAATTCTCGTAAATCTAAATCGATAGTGTTTTGGGTAACAAAGGGTCGTAAAATTTGGCTTTATGCGAGAAGATAGTTTCTCGCATAATATCATAATATCAAAATAAAAACCACCCTTTCCCGTACTCGCGGTCCTTACAACCCCATAACCGATAACTCCAATAACCACGTTACTCAGCAGTTTGCCTTGATCTCTGATTGCGGGATATATCAGGCCTCTATAAACAGAATATTATATCAAACCCTATAATCCCCTAACCCCATAACCCCATAATCTTTAACGCAAATAACCACGTTACGCAGTAGTTCGATTGTTTGATGTACCAAAAGAAGAAAAGAAACGTAAAAGAAATCCCTTACAGAGATCATTAGAAAAAAAAAGGAACCCGTTATAGCTGTAAAAAAGAAAATGAGTAAAACATTTTTATCCCCGTATTTACTCTATATTACAAACAGCCTTTTTAAGGGCTAAATGATGTACAAAATCCGCTCGCGCAACCTCCTCTTGGTGTACGTCGGGTAACTCTATTGACGACGGTCCTATTTTTTTTTATCGAAAACAAACGATCAACAGTTACGTGGTCATGAGATGATGAGGTTATTGTTTACGAGATTACGGGATTATGATATTATGGGTTAGAAGGTTATGGGGTTAGGTATTGGGGGGATTATAGAGTTTAATATATTCTGTTTATAGAGGCCTGATAAATCCCGCGATGAGAGATCAAGTCAAACTGCTGAGTAACATGGTTATTGGAGTTATCGGTTATGGGATTATAGGATTATGGGGTTAGGGGATTCGGGGTTAAATGTATAGGGTTATAGGGTTAGTGTGGGTGCACAGCTCCCTTTACATGATCGTTGTATGTAATAGGACTTGACAGCTTGGGTTATAGGGTTATATGGGGTTATTGGTAAAACCTGACGTGATGAAGTTAAATGGATCGCGAATTTGGATTCAGCGACCCCGAAAACATGTAGCAGTCATAATCTGATCTCCAGATCTGAAAAAAAAAATTGTGGGGATGTGTAATAGACGGAAAGAGTTACAAGGTTACCTTAAATTAGATAACAATTCTATCAAGGCAATAAGAGAAACTTGCTTTCTAGGTTTGGTTATTGATGAATTTTTAAATTGGAAAAATCATTGTCTCAAGTTGATAAACAAATTAAATTGTTTAGTTTTTTTGTCTCGAAATTTAAAGCAAATTCTAAATGCTAATCAATTATGTTGTCTGTGTAACGGTACGTCATTTTCGGGTTGGTCTGTAGTTGCTGCCGATCGTTGCTCTGCTTGACGTCGGTTCGGGTGTGCTCGTCGATGTCCGGGTTCAGCGGAAATAAAAACGTCGATCACTTAGCAACAACTTTATTTACAAACATAGTCTATATTTACAGGTCTTTTTACAAGCTGTGTCTTACGGGTACTAATCGCAGGACGGTAGTTTCGGAAACGGTGTGTCTTACGGACACTAATCGCAGGACGGTAGTTCCGGAAACGGTGTGTCTTACGGGCACTAATCACAGGTAGTTTCGGCAACGGTGTGTCTTACGGACACTAATCGCAGGACGGTAGTTTCGGAAACGGTGTGTCTTACGGACACTAATCGCAGGACGGTAGTTCCGGAAACGATGTGTCTTAACGGACACTAATCGCAGGACGGTAGTTTCGGAAACAGTGTGTCTTACGGACACTAATCGCAGAACGGTAGTTCCGGAAACGGTGTGTCTTACGGACACTAATCGCAGGACGGTAGTTCCGGAAACGGTGTATCTTGCGGACACTAATCGCACGACAGTAACGCACTGTGCATACGTTCTGGTACAGGCTCTAGGGATCGGATCAGGGGTATGGTTGTGAGTGAGACGCCCACTCAGGGTCAGGATTTGCGAGACGCCCGCATCGGGTAAGAGAGAGTGAGACACCCACTCTAGGATATGCGAGACACCCGCACTGGATTAGGGAGAGTGAGACACCCACTCTAGGATGTGCGAGACGCCCGCACTAGGTAAGAGAGAGTGAGACTCCCACTCTAGGATCAGGATGTGTGAGACGCCCACACTAGGATATGCGAGACACCCGCACTGGATAAGAAAGAGTGAGACTCCCACTCTAGGATCAGGATGTGTGAGACGCCCACACTCGGTAAGAGAAAGGTCAGGATAAAACAGGAGGAGCGGTTGCAGGTAACGCGAACGTAGCACAGATGGTTAAACGCGTTTGAGTCAAAACATCGACGGATGAAAGACTCCGCGAGAAAAACTGCATTCCAGCCACGTCCGGTGGCTCGGAATACCCGGCGGGTCACTAACTTCAAGCCACGTCCGGTGGCTTGATAGCGCGGCGAAGCCACGACTGTCGGCTCAAGAGCCGGCGGAGGACTCATTAAAAACGTGCGCCGAGCGCGCTTATAAAGGCTTGCGCGTGGTGGGGCGCCCCACTCTCTTGGAGTTCCCACCTAAATTAAACTTTGTAATTCTGCGCAAACACATCCTAAAAATACAGGCTAATTAATATATACAAAACTTAACCTAATATATGCAAAAATAGTAACGGAGTGGTCACTTCGTTACATCTGTATTTTGCACAAGTGAATAGTCAATTAAAGTATGCAGTTTGTTTTGGGGAGGTTCGGTTAGGATGTTTTTGTGGCTCAAAAGAAACTCATCAGAGTACTATCCGGTGTTACTGGCTCCATGTCGTGAAGTTAAAAAAAAAGTTTAAAATTCTTTCTATTCACTCAAAATTCTCTGAAATTTGTATTTATATTTATTATAACAAGGCTAAATTTCTAAAGGTAAGCGATGTTCATTCACGGTATGTACGTACGCATTTATGAAATCATAAATAATGAAATTCATCCATATGGTGGTGGATCTGTAATGGCATGGGGTGGCAGTACCCAGCTTTATATTTGTGAAGGAACTATGACTGCAAGAAAGTACCGTAATGACAATTTAGGAATAGTTACGCAGATATTGGACCAGGATTGATATTCTTAGATGACAATTCGAGACCGCATAGAGCTGCGATAGTGCTGGAGGAACTAAAAAACGAACAAATTATTCATTTGCCTTTGCCTGTCTTATCTCTTGACCTAAATGTTATTGAAGGACTTCAAATTTTATTAGCTCAATTATAGGATGGACCGAACAAGAAGCCCTTGATAATTTAATTTTAAGTATGCTCCGTAGGTGTGCAGTAGTTGTGAATGTCATTACAATTACTCGTAAAAGGGTATCACACACATATTAACCCGGCGGTACTGGCGCCCGGACTGCCAGACTAGACCAGGGGTCTTCAATGGCCAAGGTCATTTCGCAATGTAATTACCCTACTACTCTCATAGGTGGCAGAACAATATTACAATCTTAATAATCAAAACGCGCATGAGCAAATTGTGAAGTTTGTTTACATTGTATGTGACGACCGTAGGTGTATTCTTTCGATGTGAACGAAGTGAATGCGATCAGCAAAAGTGAAAATATTCAATTTGATCGTATTTTCTCGTTTGTGTTCAGTTCCCCCACTCTTGTGAAATAAGTGATTACATTCAATTTTTACTGAACAAATAATTTTGCCGATCAGTTCGAAAGTGAAAGTGAACGAAATATTCATTCACAGTTATTACATTCAGTTTTTACTGCACAAATAATCTTGCCGATCAGTTCGAAAGTGAAAGTGAACTGAATATTTATTCACTTTCAGTTTGTTCAGTTGAATCCATTCACTTCGTTCAGATCGAAAGAATACACCTCATATTACTGACATTTATATTTCATTTTTGTAAGTAGATTTTTAGTGCTTTGTATGTACTTTTGCTTGCGGTTTCTTTTTCTTGCGGATTTTTTGTACTGTAAATTAGTTTTCAATCACTCCAACGTCGCGGCGATATGCATTTAATGTAACGCCTAACGTGATTTTTAACATCTAATTTGACATAAATTTGCGGTTGCACTCAAGTTTATCAAATTACTCGTTATAAATTTGTTTTCTTTTGAATATTATCATATCACAAGTAAAAACTGCACCAAACTAGTCAAATTAGACTTTGAAAATTACGTTAGGCGTTACGTTAAACGTAAATGTGACCGCACCACAACAAGTAAATTATTGACGCTGTCATTTCAATGCAATGGATCATTTTTTGGCAGCGGTTTACACTTTGCTTTCTTTCTTTTTTATAGTTTTCCATATTTTTTGTAGTTTCCGTTAGACATGGCCAGTAAATGTTATTGTTATTGCAAAGCTCCTGGTTGCAATAATTCAACAATTCGTCAGGAACAGAATTTAACTTTTTTTCCTGTTGAGGATCAATGTTTGAAGAAATCCTATTATATTCATATCACACGTTAATGTAAATTAAACGACGAAAATAAATAATTTTTGAATTAAACATGTACAGAGTGGTGATAAAGTCTCGCAACAAGCTCATAATTTGTTTATTTAATGTTTTTTCGCAAAATCCTGAAATAGGTAAATTTTTACTTTTAAAAAGACACCTTTTAGTGCAAAAATCTTTTCTCTATCGGCATTTGTTTTTCTGCTGTGACGTCATCGTTAATTTTTTTAAATGGCAACCCTAATTTTTTATGCAGTTTTTGATAGACCTTCTTGTCAGCAAAACAGTAATGTAAAAAAGTTAGTACTTTCCACAACAAATTTTTCGAAAAAAATAGACATTTAGACAATTCAAAAATACTATGTTATTTTATTTTATTTTATTTTAATGATTATCTTGAAATTGAAAACAAAAACAAGTAAAAATTAACGAAAATATTGAAGCTGTTCTCCAGGAACCCATTGTTGAGATTTTCATTGCAGCAAAACATAAATTTTTCAAAAAAATTCCAGACGATGGTCTGGACTATGTCTATTTTTTTTTCGAAAAAATTGTTGCGTAAGGTACTATTTTTTATATCACCATTTTGCTGACAAGAAGGACTATCAAAATCTGCATAAAAAAGTTAGGGTTGCCATTTAAAAAAATTAATGATGACGTCACAGCGGAGAAACAAATGTCGATCGAGAAAAGATTTTTACACTAAAAGGTGTCTTTTTAAAATTAAAAATGTACCTGTTTCAGGATTTTGCGAAAAAAACATTAAATAAAGAAATTATGAGCTTGTGAAGGGACTTTATCCGCACCCTATATCGCGTTGGCCTAGTCACCACTGGCTATGCATTTTCCGTGAGTAAATGAAGGATAGAATAGTAGAAAGCGCATGAGTAAACGAAATAGCTACATCAATCGACGTTGCCGATTGATAACACGGGCTACGCTCCGGCCGCTGGCGCCGGTCGAATTCCTAGCTTCTTACGCAACATTGTAATATCTCTGTTTCACTTCCACACAAGTTTCAATGAGCCTCTCCTTCATTTACTCACAATTAACTGTATACCTAGTCTTAATTAGACCAACTGTGTATATGAATTTAAATATGAAACTAGGTGCCGATTGTACAATTACGGTGGACTTTAAACTTTGCTTAATTACTTGAATTTACAATTGATGCTATGGGACTAAAGCGAAGCTTAAAGCTAAACCATAATTGTACAAACTGTACTTAGTGTTATTGTTACTTGAAAATTGTAAATTCTTATGCGAAAAAGGAATACATTTTTATAAATCCCGCCATTAGCAACTGTTTAGTCTACTACTCTACCAGGTGGCGCTGAAGATTGTGTTGTCAGTAGGTACTATAGACATTCTAATCTTTTTTGTTGATCTGTGGACTAGACACGTCAGTATTGGTCGACCATTTTGCAGTGCGCATGTGCATTTGAGTAGGTGTTTCAGTACCTTCTTAACTTTCTTGTAAGTTGATACATGTATGATTATTTTTCATATATATTGATAAGGTAAATATAACATTCTTTATTAGGTTTGTCAGACCAGGCGCCGGCACTTTTGTATTAAATATTCACATACATACCTACATACATACCAGTCGTTACCGAATAATTTTTTTGTTGAAAAGTTACGATACTGTTACTATATTGAATTATAATTGTAATTCATTAATTTATTTAGAATGGGCGATTACGAGAAAGAACAGGCACGACTTCTGAGGTTATTACAAGAAGTTGAGACAGATGAAGAAATTGGTGATGAACCTGAGGATAACGAAGATGTAACAAAAACATTTAATGAAAATACTGACACTGAACAAACATATACTGACGATTCATACACAGACAGCGCTTACATCAAATTTTAGAGAGCCGCATTTTCTTAGAAAAGATAATTCTCTATGGCGTAAACATATTCCAAACCAGAATATTCGAACTCGTAAATGTAATATTGTTACCACCTTGCTTGGAGTAAAGAGGTGTGCAAAAGAAGCTAAGACATCAATGGCCTCTTGGAATTTGTTTTTCATCGATGAAATATTAGATATCGCAATATATAAAGGTGTTTCAAAATGACCGCAAGATTTGAATTTCGCGACATTTTCTTTGGATCAAAAGTGTTGCTCTAAAAATTTGACTACTGTCAAGTAGACGCATCCCGATTATCAGTCATGAAATGTTACACGACCGAACAGCGGATTTTAATAGTGAAAACTTATTTCAAAAGTTTAGCGCAAACAGTTCGCAGCATGCGTGCAATTTTTGGTCGACAAAACGCACCAAATTCTTCAACGGTTAAGAGATTGATCGAGAAATTCAATCGAACGGGCTCGGTTGTGAACGAGAAATCATCAGGTCCTCGGTCAGGCCCGTCCATTGAAAATATTGCCTTAGTGACTCAATGGACCGGTCAATAACTACATCGGTCGTATCGCTAGTAATTTTCAACGTGATAGAGCAGTTAGAGCCACCAATAAAATTGAAATAAGAGCACTTTTGGGGTTATTATATTTAGCCGGTTGTCTAAAAAGCAGCCGGCTAAACATAAAAGATTTATGGGACAGGCAGGGACTGGGAGTAGAAATGTTCTGGTTAACAATATCCAGAGAAAGTTTACTTTTCTTCTGAGGACGATTCGATTTGATAACTTTGAAACAAGAGATGAGAGAAAAATTATAGATAAAATAGCACCAATTCGAGAAATCTTTGATTTATTCGTGGAATAATGTAAAAAGAATTACAGTACATCAGAATATACCACTATAGATGAAAAACTGGAGGCATTTCGTGGCCGATGTGCTTTCAGGCAATACATGCCTAATAAGCCTAACAAATATGGCATAAAAATTTGGGCTCTAGTAGATGCCAAAGTGTTTTATACACAGAACTTAGAAATGTATGCAGGCACACAACCAGATGGGCTTTATGCATACCCAAATGACTCCCCCAATACTGTAGAACGCTTGAGATCACCAATATCTGGAACAGGTAGAAATGTTACTGCTGACAATTTCTTCACAAGTTTTCCATTAGTTGAGAAGTTACTAAAAAATCATAACTTAACTTACGTTGGAACCGTTCGGAAGAATAACTGCTGCCAGAATTCATAAATGTAAAAGGGAGACCAGTGACTTCAAGTATTTTTGGTTTTCAAGAAAATACGACTATAGTTTCTTATGTACCTTCCAAAGGAAAAAACGTAATAATGGTATTAATAATGCATCGAGATGATAAAATTGATGAATCTACTAGGGACAAATACAAACCTGATATTATTACATTTTATAATAAGACTAAAGGTGGAGTGGACGTCGTTGATGAACTTTTTGCAAATTATAATGTGGCTCGAAATACCAGAAGATGGCCAATGGTTGTCTTTTATTCGCTGATGAATATAGCTGGTACAAATTCCCAAATAATATTTACTGCAAATAACTCTACACAAGATCAATTACCGAGACGAAAGTTTTTGAGGATCTTAGCTCTAGCACTTATAGATGATCACCTCAAACGTCGATCGCTTACAACAAACGTTCCTCCAGAAGTTAGACAAAGATGACAGTTAGTTGCTGGAACATCTACAGAAAATACAGTAATTCCAGAAGGAACAAGGAAAAAATGTTGAGTGTAAAAAGGGCAATAAATCGCGCTTTTATTGCTGTAAATGTCACAAATTTGTATGTTTCTCTCATGCAATATCTATGTTCTGGTTGTTTGCATTTAAAGCAATAATTATCTTATTTATATTAGGCTATGTGAGAATTTTTTAAATTAGAAAAAAAAATTGTTTAGAATATTTACTATAAAAATATAATATAAAATATATAAAATTTTTTTGTAGAATTGCTTGCTAACGTGGTATTTTATGTTGAGGTCTAATACTTACTCCAAAAATAGAACACCTAATTTTTATTTACACTTAAAAATATATGGAAACAGACATAGGTCTGTTGGACCTGGCGCCAGTACTCATGTTTTAAACTAGGGCGCCAGTACCGCCGGGTTAAAGCTACAACAAACCTTGCAAGTAGGTAGAAAAATGCCACCAAGTCCAGGAGGAGAAAAGAAAGATCAAACCAAACAGTTTGGAGGAGAAAGGATTCTACACCACCATATTGTTTCGTAGGTTACTGAACGTACAATACCAAAGTGAAAATCAGATATTCAAGGAAATAATGCAGCGACCAAACGAAAATTGGTGACTACTACTGTAAAATTGAGAAAATTTGTAAGCTTGTCTCACATGCATTCTGAAACAATGATAGTTTTAATTCCCACACTGTATATTTTTATTTCTACCAGATTAATAAATCTAAGTTAAGTGTGAGTGTTAATTACTGAAACCACTGCACCCGCACACCGCTTACAAATTGGCGCCCAACTTGCTGGCCAACTATCGGAAGCCATATTGAGTCGCCTGGACCTTCGAGTAGCCTATCAGACAAGGGAACCTTCATCGGCTGTGACTCCTGGTACAATGGAGAACGAGACCCCACAATAGTGGAAGAATTTATTAACAAAATTACCATTTACAAACGTTTATCGAGTGTCAACGACGCCTCTGCCTTGAAAGGACTCCCACTCCTACTGCAGGGTGAAGCATCCATTTGATGGAAAGGCATCAAGGGCCAAGCTAGGGATTGGGATCAAGCCATGAAATTAATCAGAGCCGCTTTTGCCCCGGAAAAACCAGCCCATAGGATCTACTAGGACATTTTCAGCAGCATGCAGAGTGATGATACTCCAACAGACCGATTCATTTGCCACAAACGCGAACTTTTCTCCCAACTCCCGCACAAACATGAGGAAAGAATTCAAATCAACATGGTCTACGGGATGCTAAGAAGAGAAGTAAGGGAACGAGTCCCTCCTAGCGAAATCATCTCCTTTGCCATCTTACTTGAAAAAGCACGGCTTATCGAAGACAACCTCCGTGAAGCCACTCAAGGTAGACGTATCAATGAAGCACCCACAACTAAGCGTCCACGATGTACCTACTGTCATTACCCAGGCCATACCAGCAATGAATGTCGGAAGAAACAAAGGGCACAAAGGGAGACCGCCCCCTCCGAACCCACTCAACTGAAATGTTACGAGTGCAACCGTCTAGGAGTAATCCGTAGCAAGTGCCCAGTCTGCACCCTGCTACACGTCCATCAGTAAATATTGGGTTCTGGTATTGCGAAACCCATCCCATGATCAAGTCAAAGCCCGACCCGTAGTTGAAGTCACTATTGCTGGAACCAAAGGGACCGTGTACTTGAATTCCTGCTCCCACATCAGCATTGCCAGTATCAGCTTAACCAAACACTTCGAATCTCAGGGTCTCCACCAAAGAGAGGATCTGGATCACTCTCGCAGATGGAAACAGGTAATGGAAAGAAGTATGTTCCATCACCATACCGGTGACCTTGAATCACCAGACGGTTCCTGTTAAATTCTACATCTTGACCACAACTACCGAAGCCAGTACCTCCCTTCTGGGTATCAACTACCTGGAAGAGGCGGGCCTCATCAATTTCAGACAGAAGAAATGGCATTTCGAAGACCGCCGCCATGAGAGCTATGGTTTCACTCAAAAGCATGAACTACAAACAACAGGAAGTTGCACATTGTCCCTAAACCATAACACACCAACCAAAGAAGAGATTACCACAATTCTACAGGAACCCACGTTCATGAAACCAATTCTGAGTCCTACCATTGACTCATGACCAAATGGGCTGCGAGTGAAACCAAATTCGGTCTAATCTAGAACTATTACCTAGATTACTCCAACACAGAGGACAAATCGACCCCCATGGAAATCGACTCATCCACCTTTGAGCCACAGATACCCTGGAAGAAACCATCTCCTTTGCAGTTCCTTGGGATGGAAAAACAGCGTTGTGAATATATGTGGCATAACGCAATCGCCGCGATACACCAGGCATGGGTGTGCTCTGTGACCATCGAACATTTCCACCTAAGAGAAGACGAGGGCTCCAAACTGATACCGCTTCAACGCCAACGTTTCAACCAATTATTAAGTAAACATCAGGCGATCTTCGCGGAGCACTTCCCACGCCACGCACAGAATAGACATTGGAGACTCTTGTCCTGTAGCAAGCCCACCTTATAGATTAACGCCGAACAAGGTACAAATATTGGAAACTGAAATTCAACACTTATTAAAACTGGGGATAATCGAAGAAAGTGAAAGTGCTTGGGCGTCCCCTGTTATCCTAGTACCTAAGAAAGATGGAGGCACGTAGATGTGCGTGGATTATTGAAAACTAAATGCCATCACCATCCCGAACGTATACCCATCCCAAGAATGGACGATCTGGAGGCACGGCGGTAATATCAGCCATGGATCTAAAGGTGGGATATTATCAAATTCCAATCTTGGAAGAGGAGAAAGACAAAATAGCCTTTATTACCCCGTTTGAATTGTATTGCTTCAATCGGTTACCCTTCGGGCTTCGAAACGCACCCGCAATCTTTCAACGGTTGATAGACAATTTCCGGAGTGGACTCATTTGCTTGCCTATCTAGACTACTTGATTCTTCTTTCACACACACTTGAGATCCACTTAGATGGACTATCTTAGATTTTCGTCCGAGTTAAGAACTACAATTTACGACTGAACTAACTCAATGGACTTCAAGGTATCACAAGGAGTCCTATATTGCTACTCACAAGATATAGACCAAGAAGACGCTAAACTCGTCATACCATCCCATAAACGCCTGGAATTACTAAAAGAACACCATGAGGCACCCACTGCTGCCCACTGCTGCCCACTATGGAGTGGAACGAACCCTACATCGCATCCAACGTCTCTACTATTGTCCCCGGGATGCGCAGAGATATTTATTAATACTCGTATGTCAAGAAATGTGAAGCCCGTCAACGATATAAAACAAGTAAATTGAAACCTCCAGGACTTTTACAAACATCGGTAATTCAACAGAGATTCGAAACTATCTCCGTCGACCTGTTTGGTCTTGTAGCAGATGATTAGTTTGCACGTTGTTATGTACAAAAAATTAATTAATAAAAAATACAATTTAGAGTTTACGTCACTTCTTTTTATAAAGTTACAAAACTCTACAATTTGGTGACCCCGACCACTGAAATATTTTGCCGTACTGGAAATACTGGATCAATCAAATCTGGAGGCTCCACTGTGAAAATTGGAATTAAATAATTACTCAACAACTCAACAATGCATGAAAACTCTGAAAATGAAGTCGAAAGCCAAACAGAATTATCAGAAATTAAAAACGTAAAGCTCCCAAAATTTTGGCAAACGAACCCAAAACTCTGGTTTACACAAACGGATGCTCAGTTTTATGTTCACAAGAGGTCTACAAATATTATTCTGTCATCAGCGCACTGGATTCGACAGTTTTATAACAAATTTCGGATCTTTTGGTAGCTCCCCTTGAAATAAACAAATATGAAACATTAAAAGCATTTCTTATTGAAAAATTTACTGAATCGCAGGAAGGCCGCTTTCGCAAGCTTTTATTAGGTATTCAACTTGGTGATAGGAAACCGTCTCAATTGCTCAGAGAAATGCAAAATCAAGGGAATAGAAAAATCAGTGAAGAATTGTTGCGAACACTCTGGCTCCAACGTTTGCCTTTGCAAGTGCAAGTGGTACTTTCAGCCAGTTGTGATTTATCTTTGTCAAAAATGGCAGACATTGCTGACAAAATTTTAGAAGTGAGCAGCAGTCACATTCGCCAAAGCATAGCGTCATGTTCTCACGGAAATACGGAAGAGAAACGAGCAACGGTACAAATGGATGAAGATCCCAGTCCCTCTTCAATCAAAAAGCTAGAGATTCAAGTAACCGATCTGACCCAAATGGTTGAAGAACTTCGAATTAACAGGAGTAGGTCAAGATCTCATACACGCTGGAACAACACAAGACAGAGAGGACGCTCACTTTCTTGGCAAAGAAATTTAAATGCAGAATTTTGCTATTATCACCAAAAGTTTGGAAAAAAGGCCAGAAAGTGCCAAACAACCTGCACTTTTAACAGGACGCAGGAAAACTAATGAAACCAGACAACTGATGGGACTCTATCGCAAAAACGTCTCTTTATTGCGGATAAATCCACAGGTTTACGTTTCTTAATCGATTCAGGTGCTGTAGTGTCGGTCATTCCTCCGCGTTTCTTGACAAAAACTTTAGCTTCTACAAACAATAAACTGTATGCTGCGAACGGTGCCGAAATTAATACTTACGGTACAAAATTGTTAAGTATTAATTTAGGACTAAGAAGACAATTTACTTGGAGGTTTATTATTGCGGACGTTGCTCGTGCAATCATCGGAGCAGATTTCTTATACAAATACGATCTGCTTATAGATCTTAAACGTCGCTGTTTTATTGACAATGTCACCGGACTGTCTACGTTAGGGCAAGTCATTTTTTTGCAAAATACCGCAAGTGACTACCGTCGCAACAGACAGTAAATATTCCGAACTATTAAAAGAATTTCCTGAAATTACAAGAGACTCTCTTACAACAACGAATATCTCACATAATGTCGAACATCATATTTTTACGAATGGCCCACCAGTTTGTTACGGTTGAAAAATCCATTCAAGTCATTCATAATAATTTTCCGTACACCCTGTATCAGCGTGGGAAATATGGCGTACGTGCCGGTCGTCGCATTGCACAATATTGCACAACATAGCGTGATGTTAAACTATCCGCTGTTACTTCAGGCATACTGCATAGCTTCATCTCACTTGTTTCCCCGTTTAAAATGCATTTCATCAGTAACGACTTCCGTCTACCAACGCATGTGGAGGAACACGGCGCGGTCGTTTGTTGGTCATTATCTGAACAGTCCGTGAAGCGTGCGGTTCTTTCTTTCGTGCGAGTCTAAATTTAGTGTTTCCCACTGCAGCAAATGTGGCTGAAACTAGATACGGATCTTCTCCGTGATTTGCTAAAGCACGCCGAGTGACCCACAAGCTGTTTTAAATCGGCTTCTCGAAGGCCTGCTCCGAGCAAGGGAACAGGTATGTTTTGGTTGACCTTTTAGTGACCCCTCCCTGTAACGCGTCTTTCTCTTCCAACAGGCTTCAAGTTAAAATCCAAGTTCTACTTCAAATTCTACTTCTACCTCTTAATTTTGGTTTCAATTCTGATTAATTTCCGTGAGTGTACGAGTCCGGCTTTTTGGCGTCAGAAGAAGCTACGCAAATAGGCCTGCACCCACTCACCTTTGAATTGAGGATTCGTCCGGGGAGACACCGCACCCCTGGCGGCTTGACCGCTCCCTTTGATTTGCGCTGCTGCCCACCGCGGGAGGACGCTCCGAGCTGTTGGCATCGGATAGCTGTTTGACTCTGACGCTGTGCCAAGGTCGAGATAGCTTTAGTTTGCGGGGTTTTATTTATAGTTACTCGTGCCCCGTTAGAATCTTAAAGTGCGCTGTTAATTTTTGAACCGTATGTGTGACCGAAGCACAGATCTATGGTAGGGATTGGATTTAACGTGTTACTTGTTTATTGATATTTATTTTTCGTGTTTGAGTTATCGTTATTGGAATTTTGAGCAAGCTAAATATAAACAAGTGTGCTGAGCTGGTGTTTTTCATTTTAAATCATTTTGTCCATCTTTTGCATTGGGGTTTCGTCGAACCTCCCTTCTCCACGAGCTACGCCGAGCGGTGTGGAGATACTTTAGTCACTTCGCACAAAATTTGCAAACCTACAGGTAGGTAGCAAGTTTTTGAGAAAATACGATGCCTAACACCTGAAAAACTTGCAATTGCAAAGATGGAATTCGACTACATGATGTAGCAGGGAATTTGTCGACCATCGTCTAGTCCATGGGCCAGTCCATTACATCTGGTACCGAAGAAAGAACCAGGTACTTGGAGGCCGTGTGTACATAGATGACATATTGATAGCTTCAACTTCACCTGAAGAACATATTTTGCACTTAAAAGAAGTTTTCAAACAACTTCGTCAGTACAGGTTTAGCTATTAATCAAGCAAAATGCAGTTTTGGTACAGCAGAAATTGAATATTTGGGATACCTAATAACACCAACGGGTTCAAGTCCACTTCCCTCAAAAATTAGGGCTATTAAAAATTTTCCAAAACCTAACAATATCAAACAATTACGACGTTTTCTAGAAATGCTTAATTTCTACCGTCGTTTTATTAAAAATTCAGCAGAAAAACAATCACTACTGACGAATTTTTGAAAGAAAATCACCGTAATGAAAAGTGCAACGTTCAGTGGACACCTGAAAGTGAAAAAGCATTCGAAGATTGCAAGACCGACCTAAAAAATGCAACGCTCCTAGTTCACCCCGCAGAAAATGCTCATCTTGCACCGACAGTGGATGCATCTGATGCTGCAAATAGGTGCTGTATTAGAACAGTTTTGTGAAGACACATGGCAACCTCTAGGATTTTTCTCAAAAAATTGAATTCAGCACAACGAAAATACAGCGCATACGATCGAGCTTTTGACCACTTATGAAGTTGTTAAATATTTTAGATTTATGGTTGAAGCGAGACAACTTATTATCAAGACTGATCATAAACCGTTGACTTATGCCTTTCATCAGAAATCTGAAAAACCAACCACACGTCTATTTCGCCAATTGGACTTCATTGGGCAGTTTACAACACAGATAATACACATCTCAGGATCGCAAAATGTAGTTGCAGACGCCTTGTCACGCATTGAAACAATTATTATGCCAACGGCTATCGATACTTCTAAATTAGCCGAGGCACAAGAAGGTGACATGGATTTAAAGAACTTATTGACCAACGATACCGCTCTTAAGCTTCAACTCTATACTCCACCCATCGAAACCAAATAGCTTTATTGCGATACATCAACAAGTAAAATCAGGCCTTATGTTCCAAAATCATTGCGAAAAACAATATTTGAACAACTGCATAATTTAGCACATCCAAGTATTCCTGCCACCTGTAGATTAGTTCGCGAACGTTTTGTGTGGCTAGAAATTAACAAAGATGTTAAGAGGTGGTCACGTGAAAGTCAAGCATGTCAACGCTCCAAAATTCATCGACATACTAAAACTCCATTACAAGATTTTAAAATTCCTGATGAACGTTTTCAGCAGGTGCATTTTGAACATCATCGAACCTCTTCCACCATCGCAAGGTTTTCGGTATTGCTTAACTATGATCGACCGTTTTCTCGTTGGCCAGAAGCAACGCCGATAACAGAAATGACAGCTGAAGAAGTAGCAAGAGCTTTTTATTCAACATGGATTGCTCGATTTGGAGTACCACGTGTAATTACTACTGACCAAGGTCGACAATTTGAATCTGCATTACTGTCATCGTTAATGAAAATGATGGGTATGCAACGACAACGAACGACGGCTTACCATCTTTAGTCGAATGGAATCTTGGAAAGATGGCATCGCACCTTGAAATCAGCCATAATGTGCCATCAATCACAAAATTGGGTTGCAGTTCTTCCAACGCAACGGTTCTTTTAAGTCTGAGAGCTGTTTATAAAGAAGATCTTAAAGCTACCACGGCTGAGATGCTATTTGGTAGATACCACATTACGTTTACCAGGTGAATTCTTCGTAAATGGTTCTCGAAGTTCGGAAGAAGATCCTGCAGGTTTTGTCACACAATTACGAGAGCAGATGAGACCAAATCGGCCAATTTCCACAACAAGACATACTACAAAAGGAACATTCATACATCCAGAACTTCACAAATGTGAATGATGATACCGTTAAAAGGTCGCTACAACAACCATACAACCGTTGGTCCTTATGAAATATTAGAGCGTTCTGATAAGGTTTACAAAATTAAGATGAACAATAAGGAAGTTAGAGTATCTATTGATCGACTTAAACCAGCATTTTTAACAAGCAATCCTGTTTCTGTAACTTTATCTGGTTTGCAAGAAAAATCTACACAGAAAACGGTTACCGCAAAAGGTAGAGAAGTTCGCCTTCCAGTGCGTTTTCGTATTTAACATACTGGAGGTGGAGTACTGTGGCAGATGATCTAGCAACCTTAGTTTGCACGTTGTTATGTACAAAAAATTAATTAATAAAAAATACAATTTAGAGTTCACTTCTTTTTATAAAGTTATAAAACTCTACAGTCTCTTGCCTACCGGACCACAAGGAGAACGATGAATCCTAATAGTAGAAAGCACAACCTCTCGTTAGGTAGGATTACTTCCCCTATAGCAAGCCACTGCCGAAGCTTGTGGATGGAACCTCGTCCACCACGTCTTTTTCGGTTTACCAAGATGAACCCTGTCTGATAATAGGACTCAATTCATCAGCAGCTTGACGCAGTGTATCGCCCACTGTTTCCGGATAGACCAGAGATTTACCCCCAGTATATCACCCTCCGTCCAATCCCGTAGAGCGAAAGAACAGATACCTCAAAACACAACTCTCCATTCAACTCGGGAAAGACCATACCAGTTGGCCTGAGAAACTACCTACTGTCCAGTTTGCTCTGAACACCGCCTGGAATCAAAGTACCGGATACACGGCAGCCTACTTTATATTTGGTCGAAACTTGGCACCCCATATGACGTCACCCACGGTCTCCGTCAAGTCGTGCAAAGGGATGCAATCACCCCGGAGCTCGCTGCAAAATTGACTTCACAAAATCGACGAGGATACTGGAAAATCGGAAATTATTACATTGTATAATGCAACAAAAGGTGGGGTAGATGAGTTAGACAAATTGTATGCTTCTTTCAATTGCGCAAATTGTAAACAAGTACAGTATGGAAGAGGTCAAATCAGTAACAACTCTGATAACAACTGAAAAGAGTGTACACGAATTCCAATGTAGCAAAGATGTGAAATTTCCTTATAGAGAGGCTACAGGCTATCTTTCAACTAAATTAGAGCCATATTTAGCTTTAGCTGTAAATCTCATTGGAAGGCATGTAGAAAATCCATCACAAACAGACCAAGTAAATCTAAAAAGGACGTTAAAAGGGTCTAGAAATCTTGGTATTGCTTACCTATGGAGAAAGATGTCAAAAGTGAAAACATTATTGCATACTGCGATGCAGATTATGCTGGTGACACTGAAACTCGGAAGAGTAGAAATTATCATTTTAATAATTCTTTTATTTGGTACTAACAATAAGCATGCCCATTCCTCATAAAACTCACATAATCTTCAAATGTCAGTCACTAGTTATCTCAGATGTTGATTTGGAACACCATAACGAGGGCATTTTACATTTACCCAGAACGAGAACTTACAGGAGATGAGAAGATATACTAACCTGCTATCATTAAAATGCAGTAAAATTTAGTACAAAGATTATGTCAAAACAAAATTTGGATAGATCGTTAATTTAAATGATTTGTCAAAGTTTAAAATCTAATGTACTGTCACGATGTCATTATCTGAGAAAATAAGTAAATTTAACCCTTAGTCGCTCGCGTTGGCGTAAAAAGTGCGCCATTAGCTTTCAAATTACTGTACTTGTGGAAGTAAGAAACGTGCGTCTAGTCGTCCGGTGTGTACAAAAAGTTTCTCGTTTGATTTAAAGTGGCCGTTTAATTTTAACCGGGTTAGCGGGTGTGTCGTATTGG
Source organism: Dorcus hopei (assembly GCA_033060865.1). NCBI lineage: Eukaryota > Metazoa > Arthropoda > Insecta > Coleoptera > Lucanidae > Dorcus > Dorcus hopei. The sequence continues at coordinate 75,862,045 of CM065426.1, read as the reverse complement.
ATTGTTATTTGAATTTAAAACATTTAAACAGGGTAGGAGGTGATGAAATGACATTTCAGACTATAAAAAATCTCTGGTATCTACTAATATAAGTATAATCACAGTTATAATTTTGTGTTGACGTTTTAAACCACTTGAATTCGAGGTAAGTAAAAAATTTCAATATATAGGTTAGTAATGTTTATGTAGGTTTCCTTTAAATATCCTGTAGATGCATAAATCATTAGATCACGATTACGATCTTAAAATAGTGTGAATACACATAATTTTTGAGATACGTAACCTTGAAATTTTACACGAACAAGTATAAATTAAATTTTTAATTTTTAAAAATACTCTTTGTAGCAAGTTCTACATAACAAGAAAAGCTTTATGCATATGTACTAAACTGTAAAGGGTGCAAGAAGTGAACCTCAGCATAATTTCTGAACTTAAAAAAAAACGCAGTGAACCTCAGCATAATTTCTGAAATTAAAAAAAACGCAGACACCCATACTAAAAAGAAAAATTAGCATAAAGCCCCTGCGCAAGGATAAGAAAAGATTAGCATTTTAAATATCATACTACAATGTATAAAAAGACATTAGACTTGACAAAGCAGTCAAATTTTTCAGTATAATTCTCCTCTTTACATTAACGGCGCGCGGCCAAATTACGTACATTACAAAACGCGTTAATGTATAAAGTGAATGAAAATGAAAAAAAAAAATCGACTACTGTGTCTTTTTTCATAGAGGTTTTAAAAATTAAAATGCCATAACACTTATAGGTAGGTACTTGTTCGTGCAAATTTCTAGGTCACGTATCCTCAAAAATTATGCATTTGCACACTATTTCAAAGATCCATAATTGTGATCTCAGGATATTTAAAGGGAAATCTATGCAAAATTTTGTGAAAAAGAATTGAGAAGTAGTTAAAAGTAAAAATTGCAAATAGTTTATTGCCCATTTCAGGAATGGACACAAAATGCCTTACATGTGGAACTATATTCAGTAGCCTCCCAAATTTAAGGCGACTTACCTTCGCAAGTTTCATGGAA